>JAPMOQ010043689.1:111805-174026 GCA_026543055.1 Argiope trifasciata | reverse complement strand
TAAATGCACGTTCTGCATGTTCTGAATTTAATGCGTATAATGAAATTTTGTGGCATTAAAACTCAAAATCAAAATTTAGGTGAGTAGTTTTGTCAAACTGAATCACAGATTTTTTGGATACCTGCGTAGCCTCTTAGCCGATGCAGTTCTAAAGGAAGTTGCCTAGGAAGCACCACAAGGAGGTAGGCTACTTTTAAGGAAGAAGTCAGCAGGCATTCTGTTGCGTAGTGGATTGGCATGGCATCAAAATTTCCGCATCTTAACAGGGCATCTGAAAGTGGATTCATTGTTTCATCCATTATATTGCTTGTATTTTATGCGTTTGTTTAGCATTACACAGTAATATTTCTGATAACTACAATAATAAGAGAGATTGATGAGGTTTCTGCATCCAATAACAAACGAAATTTAATCGATGTTAACAATGGAATAAATCTAATAAACCCGCATGAGATACTAGAGGGGCCAAAGAGGGGAGTTAAACATAATTAAACTATGTGGGTTTAAATTTATATATTTTTTCGAATATTAACTAGATTTTTTTCTAGAGGGATTTAAAACGAATACTATCTATCGAGATGGAAATTGAGTAAAGTTTGTAAATAACGTGTTGAGTAAAATTTGAAAACAGATTTCCTTTTTACTCAATATGTTCAGGTATCTGACTATGTTCGAAGGTAAAATTTTTAAAAATTGGAAATTTTAGAAACTATTTAGGGTTTTTAGATGTATTGTCAATAATAAGTACTATAAAAGCAACAAAACTATTTGAAAATGTAATACGTTTTGAGAAATGGGAAAATGTGTATTCAATGTTAACGACTCTACACAAAATGGTCATGCAGCCATCCTACTTTTCTTTGTACGCAAGTTATAGAATAGAATGATGAAGGAAATGAGCCAAAGGCTAAGAAAAATCTTGAGATGCAAAGACGTTATGGGAAAAATATACGTATATATACATTTTTCCATTAATTCATATCTTAATTTTTCCAAAAACGCCTATAAATGGAAATGTATCTCACCAACACTAAAATGTTTGGCTCATTTCATTGCCCATATTATTGAAAACACACTCTGAAATGATTATGTAAATACCTCCCTTAGTATTGGGGATATCATGTGAACGGTGGAGAATTGGCATGGAAATTAAGATTATGAGAAAATGGAAGCTAAAGACAAACTTTAGCTGAAATATATGCGACTTTGGAACGTTTGTTAGGCTTTCGGTTTCCAAAAAAAGATGAACTGTTTCGTGAAAAGAAAAGTCTGAACTGCAAAAAATAATAAGAACCTTAAATATCTCCAATATAACACAGTGTTTTTAACGTAGTTGGATACCTTAAGTAATAAGTTTCTGCCTTGTGCAGTATTTAAGGTAAATTGCCATCTCAATTGAGTGTAGTGATTAGTTATACACATTAAGTGTAAAAGAAAAGTGCGCCCCAAAATATGCTGATAGATAAAATTCATGCAAAACTAATGCAGAAAAAACCTCAATTGAAGAAGCATAAATTTTCAAACTCCTTTACAGGTGCCTTTAGTACTTTGTAGGATGATGAAGAAAATCGAATAGGCATTTTGGGCGCTCATTTGTCAACCAAATGAAACTCAAAATTTCATATTTTAATGATAAGATCAGTCATCAGTTTAAGGTATCCGACTACATTAAAAACTTTGATTATCAACCACATTGGCCAATTTTCGATGTTGATGCTATTTCTTGTAGATCAGACTTTCCTGTTTACAAAACAGTTTATCTTTTCTAAAAAAAACTAAGGTCTGACATATCATCCAGGGGCATACATTTTTTCAGTTAAAATGTGTCTTCCATTTTTTCAAAACTTTCAATTTTCATAAAAATTTTCCACCGGTAACATGATATCTCAAGAACTAGTACAGGTATTTACGTAAACATTTCAGCTCGTGTTTTAAATAATACGGGCAATAAAAGGAATCAAAACTACTGTTGTTGGTGAAATACTTTTTCATTTAGAGGTGATTTTAGAAAAATGAAGCTGTAAATTTATGGAAAAAATGCACACATACGTATATTTTTACCCATAATCTCTTTGCATCTCAAAATGTTTCTTTGATTTTGGTTCATTTCATTCATCATTATATTCTTTAACTTGCTTACAAAAAAATATGATTTCTGCTTTAGCATTTTGAATAGAGTGTTAACCGTTTTGGTTGAATTTTACTAACATTTACTATAAATTTTTCTATTTCTCAAAACATATTATATTTGAAATAATTTTTTTGTATTTATAGTATTTTATATTATAATTGACAATACATCTAAAATCCATAGTTTTAATTCTTTTAAAAAAGTCAATTTTTTTTCTTTGAACGTAGTCGGATACCTTAAACCCTTAGAAACCGCAATGACAACAGAAACATGGAAATTTATTCTAAGTGAGATATTAAGAGCTATTGTGTAGCTGTCTCAGACTTTGCCACAAGACATAAAATGTGAATTAGAGGCATGATCCAAAAACGTTGTAAAGTGTTTGAACACAGATGTAAATGAAAACCTAGTCGAAGAAATTTGTTTGTTACGGGATCTGATTTTGAATGACAGAAATGTGAATAACGCACAAGACGTATTGACATACAAACTAAATAATAACTACAATGAGTTATTTCTAAGTGCATTAACTGCGTTAAAACTTTTCTTTACGTTGCCAGTTACTATAACAAGTGCTCTTTCGGCGAATTTCCATTTATAAAAAGAGTTATCTTCGGTCACGCATATGTTCTGAATGCTCAAAGGCTGTATTAAGCAACGAAAAAGAAATTGCGAAAAATTGCAATTTTGCTGAAATAATTAATGTATTATCAAAAAAAGAAACATAAATAAATATGCATTAATAATATACGTACAGATTTGTATACTCTTTTTTGCTTTACAAAAAGTTAGAGCCTTTAATGATCTCTTGCACGCGCGCTCTTTTGAAGAGAAAGTCGCCTCTGCTGGCATGATGTAAATCGGTTTTAAACATCATTTCATATATGTAGCAACGTGCCTTTTCATGTATATAAACACGATAAATAAAATGCTAATAAAATTTAGCCTGTTTCTTTTTCACTAACATTTTAGTTCCGTGATAAATTTTGGCTTCAATTGGTTAGAGAAATTTTCCAAAATGTATATTTTCTTTTCTTTATCATATCATTGACTCAAAATGCCCACTTGTGGAGCTCTGAAATAAAAATCTGTGCACTTTTTGTGTTTATATCTTGCTAAAATTAACAATTTTTAAAATTCACAATACCTTTATTATCCAAAACGTTTTTGGAGGAACATTTATATTCCTTTTCTTACTTCCTAATCAAACATTTTTTATTTTTTATTTTTATCATTTTTTTTTGGTATTAAAAACAGAAAAAAGTTGATATTATACATCTCACACAGCACATTTTCTGAACATTTTAGAATAAAAATTTCCTTTCAGTGTCAATAAGAGAGATTTATGTATCTGTATCACGGCATAACGTAACCGTAATCCATCGGCCAATGTTTTTATTAGGCTCAACATAATTGTAAGAACTCCCGAAAATGACCATAACAACAGAATGTTTTGAGAACTTGACCCTTACAGATTATAGTTCCGGAAATTTACGAGTTGCAGTTTAGTGGAGCTGTTTGGCGATATCATAATTTTGGACAGTTTCCTGATGACTTGGGTAGTGAATAGCCGACATCCTATTCTGAGAATATATCCTTTATACTAGGTTTAGGACATTTGAACAAAACAAAATGAATCTGTAACACTTTTTGTTTATGAGAAGCATTTCTATTTGTTATGTTGTTGTTACATGTGGAACTTTACAAACCCGCTGTCATAAAGTTGTCATTTATTTAAGCCGGAATGAGCGTCTCTTGTTTGTTCAGTAATGCCAAATAGGGCCAAGAGTACGACTTGACTACTTCGTGCTTCACATTCGCTTACAAGGGGGGGCATTCAAGGGAGAAACCTTTTTTAAAGGGGGTAAAGAGAGGCCCAGTAGCTTCTGATGGTAAAGACCTCTGAGTACCCGAGGGCAGAAGTCTCACTTCCTGCCTATATGAAGAGAGCACTCAATTAAACAACCCCTTTTTACAGGGGAGCTTTTTCATACAACTCACTGATAGAGTACGGAAGAACAACCATGCCAGAACCGGGACTCAAATCCGGGAAACCAAGTTGAAATGAAGTAAAGAGACACTCTTTGAGAAGACACTTTTATATGTAAAAGGCCGTGGTGGACTGGTTTCGGGAGGTTTAATTACCAGGCTGTACCCGGCGTTTGCTGCCGCAGAAGAAATAATCTTGGAAATATCTTTCGAAATTTAAAGCAAATGTCTTGTTCTATTAGGAACGATAGAAAGAATAGCATTTATTTTCATATAGGAAATAAACACATTATTTGAAACTGACTGATACATAAAGGAGGAGCTGAAATAATATTAATTCTGTTTCTTTAAACTTCATAATTCAAGACTTTAGGGTCGGCAATATTTTTTTGTTTTTTTCATCTTCGACAGAAACAAATAGGTACAAGTAATAAGTATTAAAAATTTCATCGCCATCTGATGAGCGATACGGCACCACATAAGAGACATACAGACAAACATTCATTTTCATTGATGTAGATATTAACATGCCGTTGTAAAGCAACACTAGGACGAGTCAGCAAGGGTAACACCTGAGCTGGCATCCCCTCTCCAAACTTCCACACCACACCAGTGGGAGGACGTTTGGCCCTGACGGATTTAACAGGTACCAGATCCCCTTACACGGCGGTTCCTCGGTGGAATCGGACCTTGAACCTGCAACCCTCCGCTTCCGAAGCCTAGACCTTACCACCAGGCCACTGCGGCTTTTGACAATTTAAAAAAAAAAGCTGGTTATTTTTACTCACAAGTGTCTACACAGTAGATGCTCCTATGAGGCAGTAATTTGGGGAATTATCTTTTTTTTATTTTTTGTTAATACAAGGTGGCCAGAAATAAAACACCCCTACTCTGACCTCCATGGATATCGAACTACTCAGTGTAAAGGCTCAAAATTTTGTACACATACTATTCAAAATATGGGGAAACGGATTTCACGAAAAAAAAATTAGTTCCTGAAATCACCGATAGGTGGCGCTGCACAACTGGAACTATGATCAAAAGACACAAATAATAATAAAAATTAAAATGTTTATGCGGAATGGAATGCTTCCATGCTTCCTTTTTAATTTTTCTGCCCCTTATGGAAAATAAAAATAGTAAAGAAGCTAGAACTCCCGTTGTAACTGCAATTTCATACTGTAACCAGAAAAATTTGCATAAAGCATGGTTAGAAGCCATGTTCTGGGTATAAAAGAAGTTAAAAGGTGGGGAATGTCATTCTTATTAGTGATGGCTGTCACGCTGCCAGAACGCGCTTTGCTTGTGAAGTTGTTTTACGAGAATAAAGGAAATGCTCCAGCAGCACTTCGAGAGTTTCGCCGACTTAAGGATTTGCGTAAGGGACCATTGCTTCCACAAGCTCTCAGGAGAATGATCGCTCGATTCGAGGAAACTGGACATCTTGGAGTTCAGCCTGGTCGAGGACGCAAACCGGTTCGTTCAGATGTCGTTGAAGATGTTGCCACCGGTATTGTTGAACAGTCAATGGATAATGTTTTAGGCTGCAGTAGTGCACGTGCAGTGTCACGACACTTGGGTGTTCCCTATAGCACAGTGTGGAACGTACTCAGAAAAATGGTGCATTGTTTCCCGTACAAAATCCGCCCTAATCAACAATTGCTGGCCACAGACAGGGAGATGCGACTGACCTTTGCATTGACATTTCTTGCTAGAGTTGAAGTGGATGCATCGTGGCCGTGGCAGATTCTGTGGAGCGATGAGGCCCATTTCCACCTCAGTGGAACAGTGAACACCCATAACTGTCGCATATGGGACACGACAAACCCCCGTACCTTCCAAGAGATTCCACTCCACTCACCGAAAGTCTGGTGTGGATTCACAGCCACATTCATCCTTGGACCGTTCTTTTTCGAAGAGGTTACTTCCAATGGCCTTGAGACATGTACCGTGACGGCCAACAGGTACAAAAGGATGCTCGAAACATTTGTTGTACCCCATTTGCAGCAGCGCCAATGCCTTGACACCATTACTTTTATGCAAGATGGAGCACCTCCACACATTGGACTCCCTGTGCAACAGTTTCTTCGCCAACATTTCACCACTGACAGAATAATCAGTCGCGCGTTTCCGACAACTTGGCCATCTCGTTCACCGGATCTTAATCCGTGTGATTTTTGGCTTTGGGGACACTTAAAAAACCTTGTTTATCGAGAACGTCTGATAACCTTGGCAGATTTGAAAGAGAGTATCAGTCTGCATGTGAGAAGCATCTCAGATGACCAGTTACGATCCGCAGTTGAACAAGCTGTCCACAGACTTCACATTTTACATCTTCAGGAAGGGAACCATATTGAGCAGCATTCCCTGCATCGATAACGTCCTTGTTTCATGTATGCTTGGTACTTTCAAATAAAATGTGTTTAAAACGTGTTTTTGTGTCTTTTCAGCATACGTCCAGTGGTACAGCGCCACCTATCGGTGATTTCTGGAACTAAATTTTTTTTTCGTGAAATCCGTTTCCCCATTTTTTGAATAGTATGTCCACAAATTTTCAAGCCTTTACACTGAGTAGTTCGATATCCAGGGAGGTCAGAGTAGGGGTGTTTTATTTCTGGCCACCCGGTATATTCTGGCATCATTAATCTTCAACCGAAAACAACATGGCATTAACAGTTGAAGACAAATCTTCAATTCTTTCAAAAACACTCAGATTTTCCATTCATCCCTGTCTGAAACTGGAATTTCACAGCCTGATATCGTTTTCCTAAAAGAATCCAACAGGAAAGTAGTTTATGCCAAACTCCTCAACGGATCACTTCTCATTTATTCAAAACATTTCCACTTCGATGAAACTGAAGTGGAGTCTATCAAAAGCCGACAGCAGAAAATAAGCCCTTGAAAGCATTTCCTCTTACTTTTCTAAGCCAATTTGGCGGTTTGACCACTTTCAGGACTGAAAAGAAATTCAGAGCTCAGAGCGGAGAAGCCCTGAACCGCTGACTGATTAATTTCTAAATACTGTTTGATAAATGAAATCCGTCGCGAGTGAAAAGAGCTTTATAACGGAGAGCTCTAACCTGAGAGAGCCAACTGTGGGGGAAATTAATTTACCTCAGCGGGTAATAATCTCGTTCTCAGAGTACTCAACTGTTGGATGGAGGCGTTATTTCAAGCTTCATCCGGTTTAAAAGGCTTATTTAAACTTCAGTGATCCCTTCCATTTTTCGTCCAAGGTTATGCTCGTTTCGAATACGAATTGAAACTTTTTCCAAGTTTCTGATGTCTCAATTCTCAAGAAAGTAGCTTGCAGTTATTTCTGTTGTGTTGGATATGCCAGTATCGAGCGATATGTCTTTTTTTGCTGTCACAATGAGATAAGAAGAAAATCTAACTACAATGTATATTAAAACTTTTAGAGTTATGAAAGTAATATTTGTTTAAATGTTTGAAGCTCATTTTAAGGAATCCAACTACGTTAAAAACACACCACATAGGCGATATTTTATAAAAAGTGTTATTTCAAGTCATTTAGACTTTTCCCTTTCCAAAACAGTTTGTTTTTCTTAGAAAAGGGAGTTCTAACCTATTATCCAGAGGAATGTTAAGCAAAATTTATTTTTCAGTTAAAATTTTTTCTTTCACTTCAATTTTAATTTTCTTAAAAATTCTCCACCATTAACATGATATCCCAAAAACTAACAGAGGAATTTACGTAAAAATTCAGCATGTGTTTTAAATAATATAGGCAATGAAAGGAACCCAAAGTTTTATTGGAGGTAAAATACTTTTTCATTTATAGGTGTTTTGAGAAGAATTAAATTGTAAATTTATGGTAAAAATGCATACATACGTATATTTTTACCCGTCACTTCTTTGCGTCTTAAAATGTTTCTTAGATTGTGGTTCATTTCCTTCATCACCATCATCATATATATATATATATATATATATAACCTATTAAAGTTATTTAAAAAAAACTATTAAAATTAAAGAAATTATTAAAATTATTAAATATTATCATTGTATATAAACAAAAGTATTCAGGCCGAATTCTTTTTCTATTGGTTGTGGTTTTGATTTGATTGTGTTCCTTTTTGCTTAGCTTATTTTGCTAATTAATTTAGATTCATTTGCATTTTAGTTGAAGCTGCGTATGCGCTGCCTAAATACAATGATTGATTTTTTACGATTTTAAATTTTAAACTTTTTGGAGTCCGAAATAATGTTTAGTATCATTTCCAATTTTTAGTTTCGTTTCCGTAATTCGTTTTTGTTTTGTTTACTTAATTATATAAATTTAGATTTGTTTCATTGATAGGTTTTATTTCATTTTCTTTTCATTTTTGTTGTTTAATTCCGAACTTAACTTTAATTTCAATTTCGACCTGATTAGTTTTGATTTAATTTTTTTTGATTCAGGGAATGGGTTTTAATTATTTTAATTGCATGTTCAAAAAATTCATATTGCGAAAAAACGGAATGCAATGGAATATTTTGATTACTTTTTCTGAAGTCAAAGTCCAAAACTACTCCAGAAACAATGCTTAGTTCTCATGAAATATTTTCATTGCAGACCAGTGTGATATACGACGCTTACATACAAATAAGAAAACTTTCGTAAAAAATGGTAGAGAGTCTCTTAGAGATAATTCCAGAAATCTCGCGGAGAGGAAAAAAAGTTGGAGCTATTTTCAATCAGCGCTTTTGTTTCTCCAGAAAATGGGTGACGTAAATTATTCCTTTTTGGCGGTTGTAATGCTGTTTTTACCTCTCTGTGGAAGTCCGTAAAAAGTCTGATGGGAATGCTGAATGAGGTCATCTGATGCTCAAACATGTGTTTTCCAACTTCGAAATTGGATCCCAAATGGAGAAGTAAATCACAGCAAAATTTACCCAATTGTATCCGCTGTCTCTGCTAGAAATAATATAATATTATCATAAGAAGAGATATAATGTTATCATTTGGAATTTTATTATTGAACAATTATGAAATCTGATTATCAAATGGCTTTAAAATAAAAAAGAATAAGTAAAAATTAACAAGAAAAAGAAAGAAATAGCAAATGTGTATCTAATTTCGTTAAATATCTGCTGAGAGAGTGAATTTCCTCAATTTGATAAAAGACGAAAGGTATTAACAATAAAGCATCAATAATTAGACATAATTAAAGTATCCGACGACGTTAAAAAACTGCTTATAGACAACACTGACAAATTCTTTTTTGTTCTTATTTCTTGCAGTTCAGACTTTCCTCTTTCCAAAACAGTTCATCTTTTCTGGGAAAAGGAAGGCCTCACCCATCATCCAAGATCACAGATTTTAAAATTAAAATTTGTCTTTAGCTTCCGTTTTCTCAAAAGTTAAAATTTTACATAAATTCTCCTCCCTTAACATGATATCTCAAAAACTAATAGAGGTATTCACATAAGAATTTCAGCGTGTGTTTAAAATAACGTGGTCAATGAAATGAACCAAAAGTTTTAGGGTTGGGGAACTGCTTTTTCATTTATAGGTGTTTTTAGAAAAATTAACTTGTGAATTAATGAAAAAATGCATATATAAGCATAATTTTACCCGTAACTACTTTGTATCTCAAAATTATTTTTAGGTCTTGGTTCATTTCATTCATCATCGTATTATATAACTTGTGTGTAATTAAAAATAATATTGCCTCTTTACAACTTTGATAGAGTGTTAACCGTTTTGATTAAATTTCAATACGTACAAAATTTCAATGCTATTTAGAAATCTTTACATCATTAAATATCAAACCTTAAGCGAAACAATAACCACTAGGTTATTGTTTTATGCATGCGAATAAAAGTTTTAAAAATTGTTCGCTTTTTTAAAGTTTTATTCGTTTTTTTAAATAAGCGGAAAATGCTATGAAGCAAAAGCACAATTCATTACCCATCTAAATCCCAAGTAAAAGTTTTAGAATAAAGTAAAAAATAATTAAATTCATTTAACAAAACTCCTTACATACTGAATACTATTGACAAATATTTAGAATATATTTTCTGCATTTGAATTGAAAATGTTTGCTTTATAAATTATATATTAAGAACTGTATTGTAAAAAATAATAAAAAAAAACTTCGTATATCGTTGTTTCCGAATATCTTCATTGTTTTCAAACATCTTATGCATTCGTAGTAAACTTTATTAATCATTCGTATTGTTTGTATTTAACTTAATATAAATAGTTTTAAAAATAATTTATAATTTTATTAACAAAAAAATCGTATAATTGATTGTTAAAACTTTGTATTTATTTTAGAATAAAAAGTATTTCTCTTTTAGTTACAAAATCACTTTAGTTTCCGTTAAACAACGTTGAGAACCCTCTTAAGAAACATTTCTGCTCCATAAGACTATGCAATTTCACATTTATTTGTTTTTCCTATTCTTTATGACAGACGAGAAAATTCTCTTCAAAGCATGAATTTTTTATCAACGCTTATATGCATTTCTTTTCAAAATTCATTTCCTTCACGCGGAAAAAAATAAATACCGAATTTTACCGAATTAAATACCGAAAAAAATAAAAACCGAAATTTCTTTGCAAATAAACTAAACCCACTCAGGAAAAGTCGAATTTATTCCTTTGATGTGCAGTATTCCAAAAGAAACTAAGAATTTTATATTTGGTTGTAAAAAAAAAAAAATCGTTTGGGAAAAGAAAAGATCTGGCAACTCGAACTCACAGAATGGAATCGAGTCTTCTCTCGCCACCGAAATTCTTTAAAAAATGGAAAGAAAATTTTATGGAAAAGAATAGAGAAAGATTCGATCAACAAATATACTTCGGAAGTATCATAATCTGGGAGTTGGTTTGTTTAGCATGAGATTGCGTAGGTCGGTGATTCTGCATTTCTAACGAAGTGCAGCGTCTTTGTACTGTTGCCGAGAAAACTGTAAATCTATTTCTCTCTGTGTAAGCGTGGGATTATGTTATTGATTTTTGCGTTGCCGTCGTCTTCTCTTAAAAACCGTTTCACTTATAACTTCCCCAGAGTGTTGAAAGCGTTCAACGATACTCAGCAGTGATGATTCAATGCAATAGAAGACGTGCTCGGTTCATAAGGGTGCGGTTATCATTCGAAAGATGTATTTGATTTCATTTGCCCCGTATTTTATTTTGCTATAGTTTCTAGAGTTTTATTCCCTGTTATATATTTATCGAACGTTTGTAAGAAAGATGAGCATCTATTTATATATATTTTCTAATGTTATAATTTTCGAACATTAAGTACATCCTGCTTTTTTGTGTGTTTGTCTATTTCATGTAACCGACTACGTTCAAAGGAAATTTTTTGATAAGTTGGAATTTTTTAAAAACATTTTAAAACTGTGTTTTTTACATTTATTGTCACTTATTATACAAAATAAAATATTACAAATACAAATAAAACTATTTGAAAATATAATTTATTTTGAGAAATAGGAAAATGTGTAGTCAGTTTGAATGAAATTGAAACAAAACTGTTGACACTCTACACAAAAGGGTAATGCGGCCATCCTATTTTTCTTTGAACCCAAGTTATAGAATATAATGATGAAGGAAATGAACCAAAACTTAAGAAAAATGTTGAGTTGCAAAGACGCTGTGTTGAAAAGTATACGTATATATGCCTTTTTTCCACAAATTTACAAATTAATTTATCTAAAAACTCCTAAAAAGGAAAAGCATTTCACCAACAAATAAATTTTGGCTCATTTCATTGACCCAATTATTTAAAACACAAGCTGAAATTTTTATGTAAATACCTGTATTAATTTTTGAAATATCATGTGAACGGCTGAGAATTTTTATGAAAATGAAAGTTTTGAGGAAATTGTGGTTGAAGACACATTTTAGCTTAAAAATAGGTGACCCTGGATGAAAAGTGAGGCTTTCTGTTTCTCAGAAAAGACAAACTGCTTCGGAAAGAGGAAAGTTTGAACTACAAGAAATAAGAAGAATTATAAAGTATAAGCCAGTGTGTTGGATGATCTGTGTTTTTAACGTAGTCGGATACCTTAAAGGGATAGAAGGCGTACAGTTGCAACTTCTACATTATTAGTATAATTGTAATTTCTATATTATTATTATAGTTGTAGTTTCTGCATCATCAGTATTATACTTGCAATTTCTGAACGTTTAAATACATTTTTTCCATTGTCTATTTAAAGTAGTAGAAGGTATACAAGTATACTTTTTGAGTAGTTTTAATTTTAATATTAGTATTACGGTTGTAATTTCGAACATTCAAGTGCATCTTTTTATTGCCTTTTTAAAATAAAAGAAATGTATTCACTTGTAATTTCTACATTACATCTAAATTTGTAATTTTCGAATATTAAGTACATAATGGGTTTTTTTGTATTTTCTTTTCAAAGGGATAGAATATTACTATTGACCATAGCTGGGATGGAACTTGGGACCTTATGGGTCGTAGCCAGATGATATGACCACAAGATTAAAAGTGATCACTCTTTCTTGAGGATGTCATCTGGCTTGTGAAGCTACAACAACAGTACGCAATTGCGCATGGTTTCAAGAAATGCCTACTACCAATGGGTTTCTCTTCCAGAGATTTATAAAATAAAAATTTGACCGAGTTTTTATGAACAACTGGAGAAATGTCATTTATTTTCCACATGAATGAATCCCTCCACATTTGTAGGTTTAGTTTATCAATCATAATTCTTTAACCTTATTTCACAGTTTAAAACATCATTTCCCTTTTTTGTGATAAGATGTGGCGCATTAAAGTTGATTGATATTGTTAAATGAATATTATTTATATGAAGAATAAACAAATAGTGACCAATAGCAGTCAGAAGAAAATAAAAAAAATATGTATATAGAATGCACTCTGATTTTAATTAATATAATTTGTAGTAATGAGCTTTCATAATTATGTTGCGAATACTAATGCTGTAAAGTTATATATATTCATAGTTTTCCTCATAAATATTTTTACAAGATAACTCATTTTTTTTCTTTTGATATTCTTTTTTTTCTTTGGCTTCGTAACAAAAAGAACATTGGGAATGTGTACAGGAAATATATCAATGTTCATCAGGGATTTGGACTGAAATTTTATCTATGATATAGATAAAATTCCTGTGTTAGGTTCAAATAAACAAAATTATTCCTTTTTAACTCTTTGCTTTTAAAATAATCACCATTACATTCGCGAAGAATGGAAAATCCCCAAATCTTTACTGATGAAGGAAGGACTAAAATGAAAATATTCATCAAAATATTTGATATTTGCAATAGTTTTTGCAAAGTTATTTTATGCACGAAAAATCAAAGAGAGAGAAGGTCCTCATTTTATGCTATAAAGTCTCCTAAAATAGCACCTAGTGTTGTTTTAAAACGGGACGTTAATATAACTAAACTAAACTTATCAGATAAAGTCAAGTGATATAAAAAGAGCTAAGCATTTTAGTATTTCTCAGCACGAAGTTTCAAAAATATTTTAAAACAAGATCATTTTTTTCCATTTTCATCCTTTAAACAATATAAAAAAGCCACATAACATCATTCTCTTGTAACACACCTAAACCATAAAAAACACCCCCATTTTTTTACACCAAAGTATGTGTTGGCAATCAATCAAATTAAAACGATTCGAAGGCTCTCTCGAAAGTTCAGGCAATTCGACTTTATCAAGGATTCTCCACATGTACACTGCGTGAAAAAAGTAGAAGGACAATATATTATTTTAAATAAATGAATAATACAACATTTTTCAAATAATTATTTTACATACAAAATTTTTACAAGCAGATATCTGTATATACATTAAACGAAATAGGACAAAGTTAAAAAAAAGTACACTTAATTTTAAAAATCAGTTTTGACGATGTCATAATCTGTGAAAAAAGTAGAAGGACCCTTCTAAAAAAATGGGTGTACTATATTAATTAATATGGAATTCTTCTTCCATTGTCTCGAATGACTTCAAAAATTCCGTTGGGCATTGAATTATATAAAGATTGCATTTCTGTTTGGAAAAATTTGTCCCATACACATTCTAATGATTTCTGCAGTTCAGCTACAGATTCAAACTGTTTCCTCCCTCGTAAACACGACGTACAATCATTGAACATAAGTTCTATACAATGTTGAGATCAGGACTTTTGGTAGGCCATTGTAAAATACGAACTTTGTATGCTGCAAAACAATTTTTAACACCATTTGCTGCTTGAACTGATGCTCCGTCTTGTTGGAAAACCCAGTCGCCTCCTCCTAACTCAGGGCCATATGGAAGAAGATTTGAGTTTAGAGTCTGGATGGCTCTGTCTACCATTTAGAAAAACTATATTTGATCTACCTCCATAACAAACTTCTAACGAAACCATTAGACCTCTTCCTCCCATTTGTCGAGCAGAATAGCCTCTTCTCTATGACCAAGACAGTGCCAATAGTACTGATAACTGTCTGGACCACCCAAATGGAGCTTTTTCTCATCGGAAAATACAACTGAGGTCCATTCAGAGTTCCAGTACATGTAATCTTTAGACCACTGCAGTCGGTACTTAATGTGTCCTTCATTCCACTTCAGATGGTGCTTCCGTTTTTTGAAGATGAATTATTTTGAGCTTTTTATATAGTTCTAGACAGTTCTTTCGGATACATGTGTAATCCCTGGTAGGCATTGAGCCTTGTTGACACTTCCACCTTTTTTCCTTTTTTCTTTGATCATGTTGTGTAAGTTTTTTTGGCCTTCCCGTCTTTTTTTTTCTTCTGTTACTCAGAGTTTCTTATGAAGTTCGAAACAGTATTAAGACTGATACGTAGCTGTGGTGAAATCTCTCTTATACCTTTTCCTTCATTTTTATTGGCAACTATTTGGTTCTTCTGGAACTCACTGAAGGATTTTCCTCTGGGCACTCTAAAACCAATAAAAACTATGAATTTTTAACTAAATTCTTTATTCTTGACAAAAAGTTATTAAAAGTAAAAGAGTACACCAACTTTTATGATTTCCAACAGCTTCAAAATCAATTTTTCGGATGTGTCCTTCTACTTTTTTCACACCCCAAAAGTTGCTAAGTATTGAATTCTCAATCTTAAATAGAGGTAGCAAAAAATTTCTCACCTAACTTAAATTAAAACATTAACGAAACAACCTCTTTAAAAAATCAGATAAAAAACAGTAAGATTAAAGCAAAATGTACAAAAAAATGACTGTCCTTCTACTTTTTTCGCGCAGTGTATAAAAACGAAATCTCTTAAAATGACCTGTCATTTCAGCTTGAGGAAATACAAGTGCTTGAAACTGTAGAGATTTTTATAGAACTCCAATCTACGCAGTTTTTGTTTTTTAATAAGCCCCAAATTTTTCCACTTGATGCAAAACTATCATTTCTCTTTTGCCTAAAGACTTTTATTTTTAGTTTTTCGTCTAACGCGAAAGCTGTACTCACAATGAAAGATAAGCCGTGTTTCGTTTTCAGAGATAAGTTATGGTTTGTTTTTGAAGTAGATCTAATAAACTTCAAGAGTAACAACAACAAAAAATTCCATATTTCAATTTTCTTGCGTTTTTTTATCACTCAGAGATCAATTTTTTCCCCTGGGTATTTTTGAGTATATTGAATATTTTGTTTTTGTTGCCATTCGGATAAAATTAAGTGAAGTTATAAAATTACATATACAAGCAACAAATTTACAAACTAGGGTTTCAATAATAAATAAATTCATAATTAACAATAAAAAATATATAGTGTTTATGGTTTGTGGGTCTAATGCCACTTTGTCATATCAAGCCCGAATGAGCGGAGCTCTTTCGAATGAAGGCAGAAGTGTGCGCCTTTCGTTGTCAACGAGCACCGTTCAGGTGAAAGTAAGACTTTTGCTCAAACACACTCGACACGACCCTTTTTAGGGGGCGGTCGAGCTCATTCATCCATCAGCAAGTTGGAATTGAGATCCGAATCAACGACCGACTCAGTATCCCCCGAGGTATGATTTGTGAGGGTAACTTGGATGCACTTTTGAACGTGCCCCCATTGCATGAGCCAACACGGCGGTGTTTGGCCTAGACGGAGACAGAACTCGCTACCTTTCGGTGACGATACGGACGCTCTACCAGCCATGCTAACACGGCCCGAAGTGTTTATAGATTAGTGTAATCTTATCTACTTCTCATTTCGAAGCAGCACAGTGGCTGTTTTGGGATGCCCTTTTGGGTCATTGACAGATGACGAAGACGGCAATTGAGGTAGCACAGTCTTATCGAATTGCCCTGCCACTTTTTAGCTATAAATTATAATTCAATAAGAATCAAATATAAATTATAATTCAATAAGAATCAAATATAAATTATAATTCAATAAGGAGATGATATACAGTTATGGGTTTTTGAGGACATTAAATGACACTGAAAATTTCTAAACTTATGATATTTGCAATTTTACCGAATTATTTTTGATGTGTTGTGTAATGAATCAGGTTTGAATTTTCCCATTATGTACATAATACAGAAGCAGGTCAATACAGTTTAATGATGAATAATGTATGAAATTTTTTAATATATTTTTAGGGCATAACGACCTGGTGCAAATTTGACTCCAGGAAGAACTTTTAATGTAGTTATGCAAAAAATAGGCTGTTGCCATTCAAAATTTTGTTCATTCTTATTTCAAAATACAGATGATCCCATATGAAACTTAAATTTTAATTTTTAAAATTCGTTTTAAACGATAGCATTTTTTAAAGATAGATTACAAAATACATTTAAGATTTTTAATTGTGAATTTCTATTCACAGTTTTAACAGCTTTTTTAAGGCATTGCGTTTTTCAATTATCTCGTTTATATGCAAACAAAAGTAAAGACCTACAGACAGTCAACGTCTCATCGAAGCTTGTTTAAAATTTGATACGTGTTTAGCGATGGAGAATAACACACACACACACACACACACACACACACACACACACACACACACACACACACACACACACACACACAAACACACACACACACACACACACACACACACACACACACACACACACACACACACACACACACACACACACACAATATTAATAGTTCTTAAAAATTAGTTTAAAGTAATTTAAAGCACTTTAAATTCTTGACGAAATAATGCATACATATTAATGATTGGCTAAACTCAAAGTTTCAACTGCAGCAAAATTAAATAGGAAAATGCTAACATTTACAAAGTTCCATCAGCCAGTTTTTCTAAGGATAACAATAATAATTTTTTGCTGTTGCCAACGTCAAAAGTAGAATGCACTTGAGCTGTAACAACTCCTGTTGTCAACGCCACACGTGTATACATTTTAACAGCTAGACCTGTACAGCAAATTTTATTTACATAACTTTTTACGTTTAAGGGTAGATTTCTTTCAAAAGTTGATAAAAATATAGAGGAGTGAAGTCCACATATCAAATTTGAAACTTCTGTTTATAGCAGTTTTGGGTTATAGTAGCCACCCTGTGTTACGGTGTCTATGATACTATGTTATCTAATCAGTTGGACAGTACAAGATGAAAGGAAGGGAGTTTAGTTTAGTTTAGTTATATTAACGTCTTTTTATAAAACAACACAGGCGTCCTGGCATAGAGGTAGCGAGTCTTCCCTGTGATCTGGGCATCCAGGTTGGAGCATGGTTATTGTTCTGTGTGTTCTATCTGTGAGATGAGTGAATGAGCTCCCTGTAAAAAGGGGGTTGTGCAAGCGAATGCGTGTGTCATCTTCATATGAGCAAGACTTCTGCCCTCTGGGTGCTTAGGGGTCTTTACCCTCAGAAGCTACTGCATCCCCTTTCCGTGGAAACACGGACACGACATCATTATAAAGCAACACTAGGGCTATTTTGGGACAGACTTCGTCATTTTAAACTATCAGATGATGAGAACGGCATCTGAGCTGGCATCTCCTTCTCAACACCCACCCCCACCGGCGGGAAGACGTTTGACCCTGACTAATTTAATTTGCAGCAAACACCCTTACACGTCGTTCCATTGATTGGAAGGAAGAGGGTAAGAGAAAGAAATTAAAAATGATAAAAACTAAGAAAGAGACGACAAATCATCCAGGTATCTATAGAGAGAATCTCATCTACATCAAATCCTACATGACTGTATTAAATTTTTCCTTTCTGAAGCAATAACTAAATTGAGGGGACAAGTGAGCTTAAAGATAGGTAAATATGAGTTTAACTTTGAAAATGAGATTAGTAACTGAAAAGAAAAAAAAATGATGAATTACATTGTGACCATCTGTGTGACATGTATCAACGACATGTAAACAAATATTATAATCTGTAGCTTCGTAGAGTCGGAAATCTGTAGCTTCCGTCTGGGTCCTGTGGTTTGGTTTCCTTCGTGAGAACTGCACTTATGAATTTAATTGATTTTGACAAATGGCCTTTTGGTTTCAGCTACTAAGTTGCCTTGAAGGGGTCTTGATCCATGAGATTTCAATGTGAGGATTCACAAGAAGAAGGGAGAATGTATCTCTGGCTGATTGACTATGGAATTTTGGATATTGTATTAACATAGCATAACGCCATCCTGTGCCCTCGGTGCCTATAACAATAAGTTATCGAACCGGTTGGATGGGCACAAAATGGAAGGAAGGGAAATAAATAAATAAATAAATATTTTTTTTAAAGAAAGAAGGAGATGACACACCCTCCGGGTATCTCCAGAGAGAATCCCATGGGTGCCAAATCCTACACGGCTGAATTCAATTTTTGATGAGGTAATAACTGGATGATGGAACAAGAATACTTAAACAAATGGAGACTATGGGTTGAACCTACAGGGAAATGAGAACAATCGCATCGAGAACATCTGTGTGGCATGTATCAGCAGATAAACAATCACTGTGGAGTCAGAAATCGGTAGCGTCCGTCTGGATGTCTGTGGTTTGGTTTTCCTTCCTGAGAACCGCACTTTGAAGGGACTTTTGGTTTTGGCTGATTTCGACTCGCATTCGGGTCTCAGTTATTGTGTAGCTCTGAAGAGGTTTTGGTATTGGTGAATGTGGTTTAGTATGGAGTGGATCTCGCCGCGTGAATGGGTCTTCGATGCAACTGCACCATTCTTCCTGGAGACTGGGTTCTTCCTTCCTCATGTGCCACGAGGGAGTCAGTAAGCATTCTGTGGCACAGTGAGTTGGCGATCCTACTCCCCCCACAGCTACAACAAGGAGAGTTGGCCAGAGGGAATCTGGGTAGCTATGTCGGGAATGGGCCATGTCTCCAGTAAAGAAAAGGACATCCGATCTGTTCCAGTTGGTCGTGTAGTGACCGTTCTCTTTCGGAGAAAGCGCGCCAACGTTTGACGGATAATCCATCGTAAATCATGTAAAATGGCATGGAGAGCCACATAACTAATGATTCTCACTTAACAGAGAGCGCGGAGGAAATCATCCACAGTGAGGTCCCCATCGGCAAGTGTGCGGTGTTGTTCGTGGAAAATAAAATATATTTTTGATAATAAGTGAGAGTGATTGCTTCCATAACATTAATATGGAGTTAGATAATCAAATTTAAATCATGGATTAATCAAGTCTTTTCAGTCGCATAGAGAGAAACTATTAAATATTATGCTGAACGTGAAGCGCCCTATTTCATCTTCTTTCTATTCCTATTGCCATCTTGTTGTCATCTCAGTTTGGAAGATGTTTTTCAGATGACATCTTGGAAGCTTCATTACGTTCATTGAATTTTGGATATCGTATGCATAGGATTTCAATGCGAGGATTTGCAAGAAGAAGGGAAAATGTCTCTCGTTAATTGACTACTGAATTTTGGACATCGTAGTGTCAGATGGGCAGCCATAAATAACTCCAAGAAAGATCAGGGAATGTCTGAAACGTGGAGACTCGTCAAAATCTAGAGATTCAAAGTTTTTGAAGGTTACAACACTTTATAGTCAAGAAAACATAGAATGGTTTCGGACTAAAAACGATCTGAAACTAGAGATCCATTAAAATCAGGAGGTTACATTTTTTCATAATCATAACATTTTCTTACTGTAGAATTAATGATACGAGATAATGAAAAGTGCCATTTCGTATTTTGTTTAATTTCTTAATATTTAAATACATTCTCATAAATATTCTTCGAATCTCCATAATCTTTTTTTAAAATTCTATATTTTTCTGAGGTTCAGATTATTTGGTCTACGATATTTGGATCTATTGAGTCTGCCTGGAAATAAAAAAAATCAGTTCAAGGTAAAAAAAAAGATTAAACCGTTTTGCTTGAGGAAAGTTTAAACCTTCTGAGAGTAAGTTCAAATATTCTGTTTGAGTATGAATTCGATTTTCTGAAATAAATCTGCCTCAGAAAACCTACGGGAATGTTCAAAAACCTGTGCAAATAGTAACTTGGACAATATAAGTTTTGAAATTCCAACAAGAATTTTAGAAATGTTTCATGTGATGGAACATATGTCTTTTTATATTTTCACTTTAATTCGCATGAATCATTCGGCATTCTTTGCAAAAGATTGCAAAATTCCGAAAGGAAATCAAAGTGAAAGATTTGCGACATGCAAAGTAATAGTATAATCAAAATGTTTCTGGGATCTTACTATGGCTAGTAACTTTTAAAAAGTTCATTATCATTTATTTTGATTAATTTAATGCGATAGCAAGAAGAATCATCTGTCGTACCTATCTTAATTAAAAAAGTATCTATATTGAATTAATTATGATTAATATTTTAAGCTATTTAAGAATTTTTAAAATTGCATTTCATAATAGAAGCCGTACGATATTATTTATCTCAAACGAAAAGAGACAAACAGTCTTTCACAAATTGCACTTATTTGTTTTTTTTAAACTACGTTTAATTTAATAATTGTTCGATGTTTATGGAATTTCCATTTTTGAATTTTGTAATAAAATAATAAATGATGATAATACAATGTTCTATTTGAAATAATGTGGGTGATGTCCAATTACTTAATTTTACTTATTTTGTAAAGAAAATTCCTTTTTTAATAATAACGTGAGGAATTTCGAATTTCTTTTTGCATATTTCAAATCTAAAATATGAAAATGCAAACATTTTATCACCTGTAATAATAGAGTTAAAAGTGATAAAATAATATTCAGTGTAAAAATAATGTAAAAGGCAACTATCGTTCATAATTATCATTGCTTTGTTTAAAAAAATTAAAACTTTACTTTGAATAATTATGTGCTGATTTCCAAATTTCATTTTACGTGGTTTGTATTTGAAACAACATTTTAATTAAAAGATCTTTCATCTGATATATATATAATGCTTTCAAAAATCGTAGCACTTTGCAATTGAAATTCTTGCAAAGAATCTGTGAAAATTTGAAGAGTGTTTGTTAAGGAAGTGTATCATTTTATATGAATGGGCGATATAATTAAAGTCATATCATAGGAAGGAAAGTTCACAAACTTAAAATCATAAATTGTCTAGACCTTTCTAAAATTATTCCTGTTACCATGTTGTATTGCAAAGCTTCAAGTAATTTTATTTTGTAAAGCACTGAGTAAATTCTGAAATTAAATATTGTATATTATATTTACAATCAGAGAATCATCCTAAAAAAATCAGAGATTAAAAAGCTTAATGTTGAAAAGAGAAAAAAAAATGTAACTGAAGTGGAATTTTCAAAAGAAAGTGAAAAACAAATTTCGCTTTTAAAAATTTAATAAAAACACTCTTTTAGCACGTGTTTTGACAGATATATTAATTTAAAAATTAATAAAAGTGATTTGTTAAATTGTCGTTCAATCGCCATTAAAATCTTTCTTATACTTTATTCTCATAGTCATTATTAATAAATGAAATTCATAGGAATTAAATAATTTAAGAAAATGTGAAAGGTTTGTTAAATCTGCCTGATGAAAGCTATGTAGTATCAAATCCGCACATGGAAAACAAAAAGCATATTTAATATTAACATTAGTGCATTGTACCCTAGAAGATGTGGATTTTAATTATTTATATTGTATTGATATAAAAGTTTCTTCATTATAACTGATAAAAGCTTCTTCATTATAACTGATTACAGGTTTTTTATTATAATTTATAAAAGTGTCTTTATTGTAATTTATAAAAGTTTCTTAAATACAACTCATGAAAATTTTTTTCATTATAACTTATAAAAGTTTCTTTGTTATAACTAAGAAAAGTTTATTATAGCTTATAGCCAAGTCTATCTCATAAAGGTTTCTTTTATAATGATGATTATTATAATGAAAACATTTTCTATAAATAAAATAAGAATAAGTCACAAAACATCCTTTATCTTTTAAATTAAAAACGGAAAATATATTGCTCCAAAAAATTTACATATTTTGTCACTTCTTGCAAAATAACGTATTTTTCCAAATCACTAACTCAGAAAGCTGATTTTCCATAGATTACATTTAAAAAAAATAAATAATAAGAAAATTAACTTAGAATTTTTTCTAACAATTTAAATACATGTGTTCCATTTTTATCTACATGTTAATTAATCTACAGGAACACTTAAATTAATCTAAATCATCTCCATTCAAATTAATTCACGGTTTTTTCATTCTAGTACAAAATCATGTTTCTAAAAAACTGCATTTTAAATGTAATGATTTGAAATTGTCATTTTATAATTACGATCAGTATTAATCTTATTAAGAAGGTCTCGCACTTTTATCATAGGCACCTTTCATCAACTTCTTAACATTTTCTACTAAATAATAAAAAATTATGAAATTTTATATAGGATTTTTTTAAAGCCATATTTGCTTCCACGAAAATGAGCTAAATTCTTAGACATGCATTCTTTTAAAACAAAAACAAGACGATCACGATTATAATGACGTCTGACTCTTAAATCCAAGTCTATCTCATTTAAATCGAACATCCTCTTGAAGCTTTATTTTAAGAAGAAATGTCGTAGCCGTATGACATGTTCCACTGCAAGCAATAACAGCAGCTTTAAGAAGTTTAAGAATACTAATTCAATTTACTGCGTCTCGCGATGACGGAAGATGATAAAAGAGACAAGAGATGTTTGCTTGACATAAAAATAATCCCCCTACCCCCAAGTGTTAGATCGCAGAACAGCCGTTCAAAATCGATTTTTTTCTTAGTGTCTGGTTTTGAATGACATGGTGCGCGAGATCGGATGATGAATTTTATATACCTGCTTTTCTATTAGAAAATGAGGTTCGGTTGGAGAAGAACATAGGAATGTATGTATAAAAGGGAAAAAGTAATTGACATTTAGGTATGTAAAGGAAGAAAATCGTTTCATTGTTATTTCATTGCAGCGTTGCCATTTGAGCAAATGCATATAGTGTGCTTCATAAATTTATGGTAAATCCTCCATCTGAACCTCGTGATTCGAGTCCGCTTTTCTTTTTGGCAGGTTTTTTTCCCCCCAGAAGTCACATCTTCCACTTCCTCAATACATAGTTTGGCTTTTCTCTTTAGCACCTTTGATTTTAGCCCGGGCCGCGGTGGCCTGGTGGTGAGGTCTCGGCTTTGGAACCGGAGGGTTTCAGGTTCGAGATTCGATTCCACCAAAGAACCATCGTGTGAGGGGTTCTCTTGCACGTTCAATCTGTCAGGACAAAAGTCCTCCCGCTGGTGTGGCGTGGTGTGGAGAGGGAGGTGGCAATTCAGGTGTCGTCTTCGTCATCTGACCGTGGTTCAAAATGACGAGGTCCTATAACTAAACTAAACTAAGCTAAACTGAATATTAGCCCACTTTGTAGAGATGTGGGGGCTTTTTTCAACATTTTCTTTCGTAAGTGCATTTGCCAGCTGTCGCCACTCTAAAACAATACGGATTTATTTGTAAAATCAAACAAAATCAAATGTAAGAAAAACTTACATGAACGGTGGCGCGTATCTCCAAAATACAAATATCTGACCGGCAGAGACCTATTCAGGCTTCAAACTTTCGAAAGCAGCTGAAATTAGGTCAAAGGAAGGGAGGGGGGAGAATAGCCAAGGACAGGCCTCCCCAGATCTAAAGGTATTAAACGAAATTCATCTCTAGTGTATCTCTCACATAAGCGCCCTCGCTGGAAGGTTATATTCAAAGTAATAAACACGCCAATTCTCATATAATAGATTTGTTGATTGTTTAGAATGCTATACAGAGCCGGCTTTCTCTATGAAGGGGCCCGGGTGCAAGAAATCATTTGGGGCCCTACATTTTTAGCAAAGTAAAAAAAATAAGACCGAGCATTTGCATATTTAATATTACGTGATTTTGTTTTTGCTATTCATTACTCCAGGAAAATCGCAATTTTTCCCACTTTCTTTTTCGATACTTAGTATAGCAAAAGCGTTTAAGCATTATAGCCATATGCCTGACCGAAGATAATCCTTTATTTCATTTCAATTTGCTGTAAGAGGGTTCAGCATTTATTATATTTAGTAATTGACAATGTTAAGGATTGTAAAAAAATATTACATTAAATATAGACAAAAGTAGATAGCTGATGATTTGGGAGTCCGTTTGAACCCAGCCTCAGCCTCGACTTCTGGGCACTGAGCACGTTGCTCTGTCTTAACGTATCTGATGGGAATCTCCTTATTCATAAATGAACGTTTCCCGCCTTTTTATAGATATCACTGCGATCTTTGCCTAATAAAGGCGTCAGTCAATGCCCAGCCAACCCCATGGAAACAAGCTTGTCGACTTTTAGTGTGTGACACATTATTATTGTTCTGAACACTGTTTTAAATCTTAATCATGGTGGGTGGCCTCTCAGTCGTGGGGCCCGGGTGCATAGCCCCCACCTCACTGGGCCGGCTATGATTCTATGGTATTACTTTTCTGTTAAATAGAGTCAGTGTTTTTTACGTGTGACATACACATGGCAGAGCCAACAAAAATGTAAAGTCTTTGAACTGTGGGTTGTTCCTGAGAAGAATGCTTTTACAGTTTGAAATAGTTTGCTTGTCAGCATTATTTTACTTTATTTACTAACACGTTAGTGCACTTTTTTTATTACTTTTATAGTTTTACATAATATATCGAAATAGTTTCCACTTTACATTACCTTACTTCGTGTTTCTGTAGCTTTATGATAATAAATCGAATTATTATTACAAGAGTTTTAGAATTGATATAGTTTTATACAAATTAAGTATAAGATTACATTTCGTTTAAATAATAAGAAATTACTCCTAAATCGTATTTACGATAATTATTTTAAGATTATAAATATGAATTAGTATACTCAACAGAACATTAGAAAAATCTTTTTATACCTGATTATACAATACATGTACGGGTTTAAAAATCTTTATTCAAAGCATAAGAGCTTATTTTAGCATAAAAGACATACAGACAAACATTCATTTTTAGTTACATAGATTTAGAACAGTTATTTTGGAGTTTCAAAACGTGAAAGAAATTTAAAATGTCGTGTTTTTTATCATCTGAACCCTAATATTTGAAAAGTGGTTAAAAATAGTTTCTTTCTTTTAGTTCAGGAGCTAGATAATAAACATCTTAATTTATCTGCTGAAGTTTAAGTAGATCATTTGATTAACTTCTAAACTAGAAAACTTTTCCTTTATAGCTTTTTTTAAGAAAAAAAAGTCACTTTTTTCAAATTTATAAAATACATTTGCCATTTAATAAATATATTGCGTTACGTAGATGTTTATTTAATCTACTTAATTGCAAAAATTCCAAAAAACAAAACAAAAACCAACTATTTTTGAACTTTTTTCAAAAAATTCTTCTCGGAATATATTCATTTGCTGATTAAAAATTTTGGTCAAGAGAATATCTTTATTTTACTTCCATTTTTATTATTATGCTCCAATTGAAACGCGAAAGATTTTTCATTCTTAAAACATTCTTTACATACTAAGCATCTTAACATATTGTTCACGTGAAAAATAAATAAAACTGAAATTACATTACGGTAAGTTATCACTGAAGCTAGCGTTTGGAAAAATAGTCATTTAGAGAGTTTAATTTAATCATTTCATAGCATTATTAAATACTTTCATCCATCTTAGTCTTCGCATCCTATTTTTCTACGAATTTTGATTTTGCTTAAATCATTTATCTAAATAACACCAATTAAGTAAATTTGAAAACAACATCCATTTATCCAAAATAGTCATTTAGAGAGTAGAATTTAACTATTTCTCAGTATTATCAAATATTTTCATCCATCTTATCTTTGCATCATATTTTTCTCTGAATTTTGATTTTGCGTAAATCGTTTATCTGAATAACAACAACTAAATAAATCGGGACACAACATCCATTTATCCCAAGTAACATCCTTTTAAGATCATTTTCTTCTCCTGCAGATTGATTGAATCGGATGCAATTTCGCGCGAGTTTGTCTAATGCAATGGAAAGTTGGACTGCAATGATTTCCTTGAGATTGGGTAAAACACAAATGTTTGATGTGCTGTGAGATAATGCATCACAAATGCAGCGAGATGTAAATAGATGGTATTCAAGTGACAAGGGTAGACCAAGTTTAATGTGTTTTCATTCTGTAATTTCTTCCTTCTTTATTTTGGACTAACTGTTACCCGGAGCGTTGCCGCCGCCGAAAAAATAATATTAATGCAATCAGTCAATCATTTGGCAATGTTTTATCGAAACAGGAGGAACGGTAATACAGGATATGAAAAAGGAACAAATTTCCCTTCATATATATCAGGTTTGTGCATTCTTTTAGGATTGTAAGGCCCGGTTTCTTTCAGAATGGTCATGAAAGAAACTATTTATGGCACCTCGTGATTTATTTCATATTCGTTCAAAATTCTGAATTCTAATGTTAAAAAATGCGATTCAAATATTTTCTTTTAAAATGGATTAAACGTAGAAAATATATTTATACCATAAAATCGTCACTACAGTTGAAAAGAAATAGGATGAACGGAACGACACTACATAAGATACGAACCAACAAATAATCATTTTAATATATTAGATGTGTGTATTCTTTTACAATTGTAAAACTTGCTGTTCTTTCAGAATGGCAATGAAAGGAATTATTGATTGTATCTCGGGATTCGTTCAATATTTGTCCATAATTCTCAGTTTAATTTTAGAAAATGAGATTAAATGGTTTTCTTTTCAAATTGATTAAACACAGAAAATATATTCATACCATAAAAACGTTAAAACAGTTGAATAGATAATTTTTTTGAAAATGAAGATGTAAAATTATTTGTATTACAATATTTTGGAAGTTACTGAGGAAAACGCTATAATTTAATTACATTAAAAAAACCCCAGGATAGTTCTCCCAAAGACTTTCACGCATCATCTGTAATAAAGTAGTTACCAATGAGAATGACTTACATGGCATTTGCTTACAATATAGATATAGCGCAATGTAATATATACTATATTAAACTTTTATGTAGCATTTTTACTGAATCTACTGTGTTTCCTTGTCGAATTATTTAGAGATTAATCCTTGGTAAATAAATGCGGTTCAGATTTTTTTTAAAATTTAATATAATTATAATATGCTTATAACCAACCCACAGGTGTAAGCAATAAGCTGACCAACTTCCATTGCAATCGAAGGAACGGTTTAGGAAGGCATAAGAGACAAACATTCATTTTTATTTATAGAGATTGAAAAAATCTTGTGCCCAAATTGCTGTTTCTGAACAAAACCGATTTTAAATCTCTTTGATGAAATTTTTGTGCTTCAGATTATCTAGAAAAATAAACTTCTCTTAATATTTCGAAAAACTATCTTTAGCATGAATTATTATTTATTAAGAATTTTTACTTATTACATCTTCTTAATATTTTGAATTATAATTATTATTACTAAATTTAATTAAAGTAGCAGATATACTTGGATATTTCAGGGTAAATATATTTTTATATTTTCATTAAAGAAAAATCAAATAGTTTATTAATTATTGCAAAAATCTCATTGGAACATAATTTATAATTCATCATTTCTGAGCGAAATTCGAAGTACTTATATTATAAAAATATTAATAGCAAAGTTAAATCATATCGAATCTCTTGCTGGAAGCTATGGTAATAAGTCTTAGATGACAAAGTAAAAATGTATTGAACATTAGATGCCTTTGGCGACCAGCTGGTTCATCCGGAATAATTGTCTCTAAAATTTTCAACTAAATATTTATATTTAGTAGCTTCTTCATCAAAATAATTTTAAGCTTCAACGAACAAAATGCTTTTATCCTATTTTGTTCATTGTATTATATTCTCTCTAATTTGCTGTTGGCTGTCGTAAGATTTAAATTTGAATTTGAAATGGAAGATATAAAATTTCAATAAAAACGAAAGCGTTTCTTGGCTGAAAAATATGATTATAGAAAACCGCACCCTATTATGTTTACAGCAGAATATTTTGTTTATAATTTATGCAATATTTCAAAGAATTATTCTATAAAAAATACGCTGCTCCAGAACAAAATTCAGTTTTACCTTCAAAAAAATTTAAATGCTTTAAGTTAGAAGAATATTCATGCTCGATTTTCGAATACTAGGGATCAATCGCCAAAGATCACCTTCTAGATTGTGTAAAGATGCCACTTTTATGTCGACTTGTTGGTAATTGGTTCGCCAATATCATGAAGATGTTCACGCTCTGGCTCAAAATCCGCAGAGGGATAGGATAATACTTTTTTTTAACAAAATATACGAAAAAGTTTCTGTGAGACCACTCTCGATGTTTTATATTTATCTGCAATACACAGTAGAATCGTCAAGAAATATTTCTGTTATGCGAAATTTTCAAAGTGCTCCATTCATTGGTTTCCTTAAATGTCCATAACATAAAACTGATTATTTTCTAAGTTATTGATGGCATTTTTATAGAGGTATCTTAATGAGCCAGTAACAGCCACTGTGCATCGGTGATCACATTTGTCTAGCGGATATGTTACGTGGCTGTAAATTGTAAGGTCACGAATTCGATCCTTGGCGGAATTTAACCTCCACCTTGGCGTTACTCCAGAAATACCACTTGCCACATTGGTGACCTCTGAGAATGAACAATCACTTCGCTCGCCATATCGCTTGGCGCTACCGAAAAACACTCTCTTCGCTCGCCATAAGGCTTTGCTCTATCGAAACGGTCTCTTCGTCGCCCTACAAAACTTGGCGCTATGGAAAACACGCTAATAATTTGCCATAACACTTGGCGATATAAAATATTTCATCTCTCCGAAGACTCACTGGTGGGCGAGTATTGTTATGGTATCTCAATAAGTCAGTGACTGATTAAACTTTACTGATCACTTTTGCTTATCAGATATGTTACGCGGCTGCAAATCGTAAGGTCACGAGTTCAATTCTTGGCGACATTTCAATCTCCACATTGGGGCGACTCCACAAATACCACTCACCACATTTATATGCCCTTAAATGTCTGAGGAAAAAATTATTTTGATTTCTTTTTCTCATATACTTCTTTGATCCATGAGTTATTTGCATTTTTATGAACGTCGTGATGTCATTGGACTGCTGGAAAGTTTCATGGGCACAATGAGCAAAACATAAGCAAGACAATTAAAATAAAGCCTCTTTAATGTCTGACAATTTAACGGCATCATGATCACGAAGCCATGTCTAACTGATTTATCAGAACCCCACCTGATTCAACAAAAATTAAGCCGAAATTAATTATGTCGGAATGTAAATTAAAATTTAATTCGGAATTAAAAAACAAAAAGTGTACAAAAATAAAATGTAAATGAAATAAAAAGTATTTATGAAAAATTTAAATCATCGTTCGTTGCAAAAGACAAGTAAAATTACACGAATTTTATGCACTCGATATTTGTTTGGTTGAATAATAACTCATCATTTTGATACAAAAAAAGGAAATTGCGTGAACACCAATACTTCCGACGATGAAATAATTATTTATTTATAGCTAATAACGTTACTTTAGACAGTATAAATAATGATTTTTAGTTTTATAGAGTTTATTAAGCTATAAATTCCATCAATATCAGTTCTGTAGTTATCGGGAATTATTTATTATCTCTGTATACCCTGAAAATATAAGATGTTTGCAATAAAATTTCTCTTCCTATTTTCTGCTGCACCAGTGAAACATAATAATAAATGTAACTAGATATATCTTGGAAGCAAAAGATTTGAGCATTGTTTATGCTTTTATCTATATTACTTCTATATAAATCGAAATCTCCTTTGAATTTGCAAGAAAACTTTTCTGAATAATTTATAATATTTTCGCTCCTGAAAAAATTATGTCCTTAATATTATTTTAATAATGGTATTAATGACACCTTGATTATCAAATTTCAAAAACCGTAAAACAGTCTTTTTTACGATTACTTTTTTACTATATTTTAAATTAAGCTTATTCGATCGCCAAAAAGCGTCGAGTTGTCAGTATTATTATGATATTAACATAAATTTCCTAATACCTTTCATCCCTCCCTTTCGCTGTTTAAATACGAAATAAAAATAACAGAGTGTAATAATGTTTCATTATAAGGACGGCACGCACGTTTTTAAATTTGATGAGCTATTACACTTCACATATAAAGAATTAGAATTATCTTTTTATGCATCTCCGATATTACCTTTTTATTCTCTTTTGCAACACAAAAGAATATTCAAATATTGATTGCACGAGCAACACATTGCATTTATGTATTTTTCTTATATTTTGAACGCAGATACTTTTAATGTATTCATTCGGAAACTGATAAAAATGATGTATGAGATTGTCATTTTAATGAGGTTTTCTGTGTAGAGGTCTATAGGATTATATTTAGGATGACACTTCAAGACGCACCAACAGAAATTTTGAGACGCATTTGCGTGATTAAAAAATGTATTCCACGTATGAACTATTTTTTTTTAAATTTGATATTGAATTCTTTACTTTTTTATTTTTTAGAATATTTAGTGTTTCAAATATTTCAGATATTTAGCGTTTCTTAAAACTGTTTTAACAACTATTTCCATCAAAAAATTGAATTCAATACCAAAAGCACATTTATATATCTTTAAAAGTTCACCCAGTTGATGACTAGACGTCATATAATTACTGAATGTCTATTTGCATTTATAATTCCGATGCTTACAACAGATTTATTTCAATCTTAATAAATTAAAGCAACATCGTGCAAGACTGACGATTTCTATCCATTTTGTTTAATGGAAAAGATACAACAGTAACCTAAATGAAATTCTGAAAACAACCTGTTTATTTTCCATCAACCTGCTGCTATATCTGGCAGTAACAAACAGGAAATCTGTAAGTGTCTGGAATAGTAACAGCGGGATTAGAGCTTCATTGGACAGAAGACATAAAACTTCATTGGGAAGAAGACTTACTCCATACACATCGAATGAGAAGACATATGCCACTAAGACACTTTTTCTTCGTGGCATAAAGACATGACTTAAACAGTTCGAAAAAGTCCACCAAGCCACTGTTTTGACATTTGGTGACTTAATGTGTATTAATTCTGTCGTGTGACAACAAAAATAGCTACATAAATTAAAAAAAAAAACCCCAAGAAAAACTGCCAAAAAAATATCCTCAAAAACTGAAGGTTTACCATTTGGTGACCTAATGCGTATTAATTCTGTCACCCGCCAACAAAAATAAGCACATAAATAATCAATCTACGAGAAAAATTGCCAAGATATGAAATATCCTCAAACACTGAAGGTCGCTGTTTTGCCATTTGGTGACTTAATGCGTATTAATTCGTCTGTCGATGGTAAATTGGAATTTAGTGGTGTGGAAGGTGAGATTTTGAAGGTCGTGCTGAATTCTCTTGGGTTTCAGTACGATTTTATGATTCCCAAAGACCTACAGTGGGGTAGGCTGGAACGAGATGGCAACTGGTCAGGTATGGTAGGCATGATTCAGAGAGACGAGGTGGATTTAGCCTTCTCATACCTCAGCATGACAGAAGAAAGAAGCAAAGTGATTGGTTACAGCAGGCCTTATTCGTTTGAAGAACACACCTTCATTTCACAGTTGCCCCCTAAAAGGAAATCAACCTTTACATTTCTTTATCCTTTCGATTTGCCCACTTGGATTTGCTTGTTTGTAACTCTTGTTTCAATGTCTGTTCTTTTGGCAATGCTCAAAAATAGCATTCGTTCAGTGGGATTTTATTTCTTCAAACTTTTCGCAAGCCTTCTCACTCAAACCATGAATGGAGACAAAGACTCCAGGAGATTCAACGTGTTAGTAACTTTCTGGCTTGTTTTTGCCCATGTTATCATTTTAAGTTATTCATCTACCTTGTTATCATTTTTGATCCACCCGTTGAAAGAAGCTCCAATTCGAAATTTCAACGAGCTGTCCATAGCAGTGCAAAGTGGACGTTACCAAGCCAATTTCACCAATTTCAGCCTTTCATTCCTCCTGCGTTCCAACATAGATCATCTCGTGAAACTGGGTGAAATCGTGTCTCACAATAAGTGGATAGCGAACACTTCAGCTTTAAATCCTGAAATGGTCATCAAGCCGAACTTTTTCTTGGCTTTAAACAAAAATTTGGCTAAATCCTATTTTGGAACAAGAAACGATTTGTTCGTTTCAGAAGATAGACTTTACACTTCTTACTTAGCATTTGGATACAATAAGCGTTTCTGTTGCATTTCAAAATTAAATACAATTATATCTAGAATTTCACACGCAGGTTTGTACGGAAAATATTTACAGGATAACTCTGTGAAATTGTTTTTAAAAACCTTTAAAGGGTCTACTGAACATAAAACTGAAACGCCGCTATCGTTTGATGATTTAATTTCAGTACATATCACTTTAGTAGTAGGATCTTCTTTGGCATTTGTTATATTTCTTGGTGAAATAATTTATTCAAAAGTGGTCTAGGTTTTAGAAAAAAGAGAATATATAGTCATGAAATGATTTAATGGCAAATCGTGTGTAAAGTTTTGTAAAATTTGAGGTCTAATTATAAATGAAATGCTTTAAAATATATAATTCAATTTACATTAATTATATATTTTCATGCGTTTTATATTATATTATATTTTTCTGCGAAAATCTATTATTAATAACTGTGAACTGTCAATTTTCTGTCTTGACCATTAACAGCTATTCATAATAAAGATGCTTCAATTCCAGTATGTAATGTATATTTTCTAAGTAAACATCAAGACGTACAACATATTAAGAAAAAGATTCTTGAATTCTTTCTAAAAGATGAATTCTTTTAGTATTTGAAATAAATATTAGTTTATTTAACTGAAAAAATAATAGTTATTTTATAATTTCGGTGATTATCTAAAACTTTTTTCGGTTAAACATATAGCTTTTATTTCTGAAATATTCAGTTCCCAACTTTGACTCCTGTTTTTGAATATGCAAAAATGTATTCTAAAGAAATGTAAGGAAGCTAATCTAACGAAAATGTATTGTGTATTCTAACCTAATAAGGAATATGTGTACATGATATACATCTGAAGGAAACGCTGAAGTACTTTGATAAAATTCAGTTTGTATATTCTGACCTGATCGTGAGTATCTCACACGATATGCATCTGAAGTAAAAACTGAAGTACTTTGATTAAAATTCAGTATCCATTTGTGTATTTTCACCTGATTATGAGTATGACTATTCAATATACATCTGGAGGGAATATTGAAGTGCGTTTATGAAATATTGATATCTATTTATATATTCTGATCAGATAATGATTCTGGCCCATATGGGTATGAAGCAACATTGAAATAATTTGATAAAATTTGGATGGCATATTCTAATCTAGTATTGGGTATGCAAATACGATACGGATACGAAGTAAACATTGAAGTACTTTAATTAAATTCAACACGTAAATCTTATTTCGTAAATTTGAAGAACATGATTAAGTTTTAGATAGTTAACAGCAGCTCATATATATGCAAAGTCATTTTTAGCTTAAAATCTTGATTCCATTCTATGACGCCAAGTATATCTTATGATTTTTAAATTTTAGTAATGATTAATTATTTATTAACGTCCGTTGGAATATTTTATATGATATAAAAGTGCAAATCTAGTGATATATTTTTATGAAATTTTATGCAATTTTACGTTTTATGTTTATTAAGTTGATATTTATATTTTGGAATTCACATTTCATTCTCTTTCTAATGACAAAAAACTTTAGCATTATTTTTCGGTTGTATGATCCCGATGACATTGCACTACTTTAATGTTTTTGATACTTAATGATGAGTTAATTTTAATTACAAAAGACAGCCACATCTCGTTTTAAATTTCACAAAGAATATTTTTTTTCAGAATTTCCAAACTTCCCTACGAATAAATTATTTATCAAAGAATAAAAGTATCAAATGTTTGCAGTACAAAAATGTAATATTTCATTGCACTAAAAAAGCGCTCTTTTATGTTTAATGAAATATTATGTTTATGAGTTGTTTTAATAACATTTGAAACACAATGTTTGACTGGTATCTGAATTGCTTATTTATATTTTTCATAAAATTCTATCATTTTAGTCCTTTAATGAAAAAATAGTTCAAGCTATAATATGAGCATCCAATTTTGATTGTTACTTATGTTAATATTTTTCATGATTACAGAGATGGAATTTTGAAATAATATTTAGCTGAATTCTTTTGGCTCAGTTCTAAATTTCCACAGAAAGTGCTATATTATAAAATTTTGGAAACTTAAGGTATCCGACTACGTTGAAAAAGAAAATTTGGAAAACTGAAATTTTTACAGAAAGTGCTATATTATAAAATTTTGGAAACTTAAGATATCCGACTACGTTGAAAAAGAAAATTTAGAAATCATTTATGGTTATTAGATGTATTGTCAATAATAAACACTATAAATACAAAAAAAAAATATTTGAAAATATAATATATTTTGAGAAATGGGAAAATGTGTTGTAAATTTTAATGAAATTTAACCAGAACGTTTTACACTCTATATAAAAAGGCAAAGCAGCGATTTAATTTTTTCATTATACATACATTATAGAATATAATGATAAATGAAATAAGCCAACATTTAAGAACAATTTTGAGATTCAAAGAAGTTAAGTGTACAAATATACGCATTTATACATTTTTTTCATAAATTTACCATTTAATTTTTTAAAACACTTATAAGTGAAAAAGTATTTCACCAACACTAAAACGTTTGGTTCATTTCTTTGCCAATATAATTTAAAGCCACGCTGAAATGTTTATGTTAATACCTCTGTTAGTTTCGGGGATATCGTGTTAACGGTAGATAATTTTTATAAAAATGAAAATTTTGAGGAAATTGAAAATAAATTTTAACAGGGAAAATGTGTGACTCTGTATGATAGATCAGGCCTTCCTCTTCCTGGAAAAGACAAACTGTTTTGGAAAGAGGAAAGTCTGAACTGCAAGAAATAACATTTTTAAAAGAAAATCGCCAATGTGGCCGATAACCAATGTTTTTAACGTAGTTGGATATCTTAACTCACAAATATTTGTTTATTTAAATCTTCATTAACTTCCTTTAAATCTTAACTATGTATTTTGGCGCCATCTAGACGTTAACTTGAGAAAAAACAATTTCAAATCTAAATATTTACTGTGATAATTTATAATGAATTCTGTTGAAAATTAAAAAAGGAGAAAACAATAAAAATATAAACCATACTTTTTTCAATTCCGAATTCGCTAGTATACTCAAAAGTAGAAATGAATTTTTGATGTGAAAAATATAGTTGAAACAGGAAATTTAAAAAAAGAATCTTTGTAAACCCTATCTCTACTCCTAACATAAAAGAATGTGTATATGTTAGTGCACTACAGAGTCGATTGTTTGTCTTAGAGCTATTAAATTTGGAACACATATAATTTAAATGGCAAAAATGAACAAAAACTTGAAAAGATTAAAAAAAATTAATGAAAGTTTTAACTAATTAAAATTAAACCACATTTTGGAGTTTCTTTGTGACAGTTTACAAAAATAAAATCACTTAGAAATAATTTTTACATCTATTTAAAGGGCAAAATTTATTCTTTTAGTGTTACCAAATTTATCATATATAATTGTTTTAAATTTTTATTCTATTAAAAATGTTTTGAAGGCCTTTTGCAGCAATATATTCCCTTGTGGAAGTGAAACTCACCGTTTTTATTTAGTATTAGTAGTACTTTTTTTAGTACTGCTTAGTATTTCCTCCTAGCGTTCTTCATACGGTAGATCTAGCAAAATGGCTAGTTACAAAGTAATGAAACCACAGAACGCATTATAAGTACAAGCCACTGTAAGCATTCTAGATATAAACCTAAGTAAGCATTATAAGTACAAGTCAAAGTAAGCATTATAAGAAAAGTCAAAGTAAGCATTATAAGTACAAGTCAAAGTAAGATTATAGGTGCAAGTCACAGTATGCAAATGGATAAGCATGCATTAAACATCAACATATTGTGTTAAAAATTCCGATTTTTTTTGCTTAGTTATGATGAGTTAGAGTTTTACTTTCAATGTTGCATAGACAGACGCATAATGTACTGGTGAGACGATGTTGCAGAAATATTAGAGTTTTAATGAACACGAAGTCAAGAATTTGTGCATTTTTCGTTTTATATGATATATTTTATTTCTTTATGAATTGAATTTCATTGTTCGAGGATTCTTAATAAAGACATCGATAAAAATTGTTCTTTTATAGCAAGTTTTTGATATCGACTGAAGTAAAAAATTTTCTAAAGATTATATATGTTTAAATTATATATATATATATATTAAAGGTGTTGGAATGTTTGTTCATAAATGAAGTGACGACATCACATTCAACTGTTAATAAAGTATTAGGAATAATTTCTCCAAAATATATGACATTTAATGAAAATTATTTTTATATCCTTCATGCATGTCATAGTTAATATGTATATCTCTTTAAATTATTATAATAAAAAATATTTAATTAATAGCTGGTACGCGCCGCGTTGTTGTTGTGGAAGAAATAGCATTGAGTATATCATTTGGAATTTGAAGTTATCTTATTTGAGTAAGAATGATAGGAAGGAAGATTTATTTTCCAATAAATGCATTCTTTGAAATGGATATATTGAAGAATCTATAATGGAGAAGCATAAATAGTGATTACTCTATTCTACAAACACCTTTTAATGTATTAGATTTGTGTATTCTTTTAGTAATGGTAGTGAAAGAAACGATTTATGGTATCTCGTGATTCGTTTAATATTCGTGCAGAATTCTCAAGTTTAATGACAAAAAAAACGTGATTAAAATATTTTCTTTTAAAATTGAATAATCAAGAAAGTATATTTATACCATGAAATCATAAATATAGTTAAAAAGATAATTTTTTCAAAACTAAAATGGTGCAAAATTATTTGTACTATTAAATTTTTAGAAGTTACTGCAAAAACACTAAAATTTTAAATAATCTTTAGTTTAAATTTCAAACCTATAGGATTGGTTCCCCCTAAACTTTCTCGCACACTCTCAGATAAAACTATTACCTCAGAGAGAAACTTACATTGCATTTATATACAATAGCTAAGAAATATTAATGTCTAGGTTGAATTTAGCATCTTAACTGAATCCGTTGTGTTTCCTTGGTGAGTCATTTGGTGATTAATCCTTGGTTAATAGATGCGGTAAATAGATCCGAAAATATTTTTTATATATTACATAATTTCAATATCCCTATAAATATGCCTTAGGTGTAAACAATAAGCTAACCAAGTTTCATCGCCACCGGATGAACGGTTTAAAAAGGCATGAGAGACATACAGACAAACAGTCTTTTTTTATTTATACAGATACATCTAAATAAATTAGTATTAAAATGAACAGCAAATAAATCCTCATGGATGTTTGCTCTTTTAAAGTAAAAACTATTAAAGAATATAGCGTTTTGAAGATGCGAGAATCAGTCAGATTATGAGGTCTTTGAATTAATGTCCTTCCCTCAGCTTTTCAAAATAGACACGTTTGATGTCAAGCAATTTTTACATCATATCCGCGAATTCTTCAGATCGTCACTCAGACGATTTCGAAATAAAACATTTTGACGATTTGGTTTTGACGCGCTGTTTTTTTGATATGTAATATCTTCTACATTTGAGCACTTCTAATAAAAGTATGTATATAAAAATTATTTTATCTTTATTAAAGATCCTTTCTTATTTTAAAAAAATGTACATTTTTGCATACAAAATAGCATTTTACGTTTGAAAAATGAAATAGGAATTAATGGGAGTCATAAAAATGGATAGAATAACCAAGGCAGATATGCAAGATTTATTCGACTTCATTCGGAAATATCCTATTTTACGTAATAAAGGACAAGAAATATGTCCACAATCTGTATCAATAAAAATGAATGTTTGTCTGTATGTCTCTTTTGCCTTCTTAAACCGTTCATCCGATTACGTTGAAAATTGGACATCTAATTGCTTACACGTATGGGAGGATCATAGGGAGAGTACAATCACTTAATTTAAAAAAAAAATAGAATCTCAACTCCATTTATTTACCAAGAATTAATCTCCAAATAACTCACCGAGGTGACAATAGATTCTGTAGAAATGCTAAATCAAAGTGAAAAGTTCATATTTGGTAGTCATAGTACGCAAATGTCATGCAAGTCTTCCTCGGAGGTAACAACTTTATGAAAGATTATGCGAGAAAGTTTGGGAGAGACCAACCCTGGGTTGTTTTAATTTTAATTAAATTTTTACATTTTTCTCAGTGTCTACCAAAAATATTGTAATACAAATAAATTTGTACAATTCTAATTTTTAAAAAATTACCTTTACAACTATATGAACGATTTTACGGTATAAATATATTTTCTAAGTTGAATAAGTTTTAAGACGAAAATTTTAAAAACCCATTTACTAAAATGAAACTTGAGAATACTGAACAAATATGTAACGAATCCGGAGACACAACAAATACTTTCTTCCATTAACATTCTGAAAGAGCACCAAGTTTAACCATTCTAAAAGAATACACTCATCTAATATACAATCGTTCGTGTTTTATATACTGTTGTACCCTTCATCCTATTTCGAGGAAACATTGCCAAATTACTGACTAATTGCACTTAATATCATTTTTTTTTCGGCGGCAGCAATGCGCCGGGTACCAGCTAGTATGACATAAATCACATTGGAAGAGAGTTGGATTCTAATTTTATTGTACCATCATCCTTTTACTCCTGAAATATATTTCATTTTATCTTTCTCCTGAGAAAACTAAGAAAATAAGAATAATGGGATCCATTAAACGGAAGTGCTGACGCGTGTTGCAGTCAATGCTTCGGAACGAAACCCTTTCCTCCAGAATTCGAATCAATAGTCAGATTGCGAACATCGCCCCTTAACTGGACCTGAGTATCCCTATTATAATTATTGCCCCTCAATCGTTTCATCTTCGATAAATCGATACACACGAAAAGGGCTTTTCAGAAAAGTCGTTGGAGATTGCATTAGGAAACTGTGTTGCAATAATTTCGAAGGCTGAAATCGGCAAGATTTGGGAGTGAAATATGGGTTTCCTTATAGAGTTTCGTGTGGAATGGAAAGAATAGTTTTTGAGTGTCTGAGTCTAAATTTAGTTTAAAACTGTTATCAGACAGAAGTTGGCACAGTGAAGTTGGATTAGATCAGAAATTTGGATTATGATTTTATGCCAAATTTGTTGATTTCTATCAAGTTTTACCCTTTTAGTCAAACACATCTAGCAGTTTCTTAGCATAAGTAAAGTGAGGTTTCCAATTTAATTTACTATCTAAAATTACAACTAAATATTTGCATTCCTTAGATTACTTTTATCAACATAGTAACTTTTCAGCAGCAGCAACAAACCCTTTTAGCAACAACAACAAAACACAGCATTTTCTACAAGGTGGGAGTTGTCCCTCACATCTTGAGAATGCCAGACTTTTATACTGCCAGGGTGGAGAAACTGGAAGCTTCTAGGCCAATCAGGCGCATCTCGGTTCCTAATGGACGGATCGTAAACTCTTGAAGTTTCGAGCATTATCCATTTTTTAGCCAAAAGTCTCCAAATAGTCTTGAAGTTTATCGCCGAGCTTTGGGTTCACTTATGCAACACCTGATCAGTGCCCGCACGGCTGTTCATACAACAGTCTTTCTTACAATGAACCATTCGTGCTGGGAAGTAAAATTATAGGTTTGTCAAACTAATGCATGCAAGGTCTGTATTTTTTCTTTAATAAAGGAGCTATTCCCAACTTCCTCTTAAAAATTTGTGGATTTGCAAGCCAGGGGGCAAATCCACAAATTTGAGGATTTGTCCTCTGCTATAAAAATTCAGAAACTTTTAAGAGGAAGTGGGAAATAGCACCTTTATTAATGAATATGCGAGAAACAATTGGGATGATAATTTCGGCTAGTTATAGAATTAAAATATAGCGAAACAAAAGTTATGAGATAGAATAAATTATTGGTTTAATTAATTGTTAGCTCTCGATTACTAATCCAAAAACACTGCCGATTTTTTGAAATGAATACTCGACAACTATTGGGATGGGGAATAAGTTCGTGACATTTTTATATTTTCTTTGTTTCCCAACGAGTTTTTTGCTGTTTGACAAAGTGTAAATTCATTCGATAGAGCTCTTTCTGTTCTATAAAACTGTGCTAATCGTCCTTTTGAGTCACTTCATTTCTAATTACTTTTAAGGCTTAGAAAGGGAGTATCCTGGAGGTAAAAATCAACACCTGCTCTTCTTCGCTTTTCATCCAGACCAAAAAGCTGCTGAAGCAGCACGGGACATTTGCAACGAATACGGAGAAGGTGTCACAAGCAAGTCTGCATCACTGAAATGGTCAAGCCTGATCTCCGTCCAAAGAAGACCATGACCTGCGTTTGGGGGGGGGGGGACTGGGAGGGCATGGTGTACTGGGAAATGATCGAAAGGAATGTCACGGTCACCAAGGGGCTCTACATAGCCCAGCTACACCATATGAAAGAGGCTATGCGACTATATACTCCGGATTTTGCGCTGTCAGATTACCCTCTTTTCCGCTCCCTTTCGATCTAAAAGAGGGGCATTACACTCGACAATAAAGAAGGCCTTAAAAATCAGACCGGGTGATTTTTGGCGGAACGGCATCGGCCAATCGGTCGAGAGGTAGTAGGAGGTCGTAAACAACAGCGGAGAATGCATAATCGATTGTTATTACTAATGAATTTCTTAAAAAAAGGCTTTGATAAAAACGATACGAACTTATTCCCCAACCCAATATATTGCTGGGTTACAGCTTTAGAAGATTCACAATAAATAAGATTATATTGCACCCTTCGTGTTTCTCTCAAAAATTTTAAAGCAATATAAGTCGCATATGCCATTAACAGAAAAGAGCCTCCAGCCAAGTACTCAAAACTTTACTTTTAAAGCTCAATCCTATCAGATGTCTGGAAAAGTTTGAAATATGGCGGCATGTCGCGACAGAAAATTTACTTTTTTTGATGGAAATTTCGACCTTTCTGAGGAACAGCTTTTAAAGTTATTTTTCGAAGTAAACTTACATTTTAAAGAGTTAGTTAAACTTTTGTCCAGTTCTTAAATTCATGGTAGAAATATTTTCTTAAATAATGAAGTAAAAGCTTTATTTTATGATGAAGTAATCTGATTATATTGGAAATAACAGGCGACATCTCATCACATTTATAATATTCTTAACATTTCCACACTGTTCCAGAAGTCAGTATGCAGTTTTGTGGAATCTGATTTGTTTAAAAAATTTGGTACATTCATGTTTATTTTATTAACAAGTAATATAATTTTAAAAAAAATAATGCAATTTTTGCTTAGGTCAAATTTTTTTTTAATGTTAGTTGTTTTTTTATTAAATAACTAGCTGGTACCCGGCTAGTTGCTGCCGCCATAAATAATAATATTAATTGCTATCAATCAATCGTTTGGCAATGTTTTATAGAAATAGGATGAACGGTACGACAGCGCATAAAATATGAACAAACTAATATTCATTTTTATACATTAGATTCGTGTATTCGTTTCGAATGGTAAAACTTGGTTTTCTTTCGATTCGTTGAATATTCTCAAATTTAAGTTTAGGAAATGTGATTAAACGATTTTCTTTTAAAATCAATTAAATATAGAAAATACATTTATGGCATAAAATTGTTAATGTAGTTCGGAAGATAATTTTTGAAAATTAAGATGGTGCAAAATTACTTTTACTACAATATGTTTGGTGGTTACTGCGGAAAAAGCTGATATTTACTTGAAATTTAAAACCTCCAAGGTTTATGACCGCAGGATTATCTCGCATCCTCTGTCATAAAGTTGTTACCTCTGAGAATGACATTTGCATATTATAACTACAAAATATTAACCTTTCACTTCGATTTAGCCTTTCTACGGAATCTATTGTCTCTTCGACGAGTTATTTAGAGATGAATCCTTGGTCAATAAATGCGGCTGGGATTATTTTTTTTAAAAATTATATAACTGTACTGTCCCTATAACCATCCCGTAGGTGTAAACAATAAGCTGACCAAGTGTCCTCGCAATCGGACGAATGATTTAGGAAGGCATAAGAGACATCAGACAAACATTCATTTTTATTGATACAGATTATCAAGAAATGATTGATTTTCTCAGCAATCGAATTTGCATTATTCACCTTCAAACGAAAAATACTGAAATCTTTGCATTTTACCGATTGAGATATGATATGCGGATTTCACTTTTCATTACAAACTGCCAAATTCTACTTAAGGTATTAAATATTAATTAAACTTAATTAATGAGTTAACATTTCAAGAAAAAATTGCATTAATGTCCAGTGTCAACCACAACAAGTTTAAAGATATGTATTAAAACAGGAGTGGGTGAATAAAAAATGTTTTATTACTCCATTGAAAATTCGAATAACACACACAAATAAAAATATATAGGGTAAGAATGAACTAGGATTTGAAAAATTTGCGAAATTTGCACTAAACTTATTTTTTTACGAATAGGACTGTTCAATTAATTTTTCTGAATTTCAGAGTTAATCGCAAATTAGAATAATTTGTTATACTAAAATTAGGTTTAAGTTTAGAATCAAGCAGTGGTATTAAAATGTTTAAATGATCCTTTTTCCAGTAGTATAATTTGATATTGCAAGAAGAAACGAAATAGAGATTTTCTTAAGTTGGAAAATGATTAAGAAATAAATTTTTAATACAAAAACATTCTTAATAAAATTGAATAAAAGTTTAATGAAAAAAATTTTTTTTTATCCTGTGAGATACATGATATTTTTTTCACTTGAGGTTTTTGGAGCCTCAAAATGTGAAAACAACAGATTTTTGAAGCCCTAAAATACGTGGAAAAAAAATTGGCAATTTATCCTTTTTTGATTTTATTTTGAAGTTGTGCTTTCACGGTATAGCTTTTGGTATATCTATCGTCTGCTAATGTAGTATTATTTTGGCTTCGGCTTTCACAGTATAACTTTTGAAATATAGATCGTCTGCTGTTGCAGTTTTATTTTGGAGTCGGCTTTCACAGTATAGCTTTTGAAATATCTATCGTCTGCTAAAGTAGTTTCTTCCTTTGGAATCACAATGCTTTTGTGAAACTCGGACAACGATTTTGAAAAATAAACCAAACTAGTTTAAATATTGTTTGTTTAATATATATATATATTAAACAAACAATTATATATATATATATATATATATATATATATATATACTCAAATTAATTAATTAAGACAAATAATAATTAAAAAATAATCTGACATGATAACTTTAAATTTGCAATAGTAGGTTTCATCTTTTTATACTTTAATAATTTTATTCTTCTCTTTTTTTCAAAATGAAGACATTTTTCTGCTGAGTAAGTCATTTGAAGTATAATTTGAAACAAATAAAGCTTCCAAAGCATGTCTTTTAATTACTCAAAAGGCTAATTTTGAAATCGAGGCGAAGGATTTTTTTAAATCTTATATAATTAAAAATGTCAATATCGAAAACAACATTAATAAAAAAATTGCCACAAAAATAATAATAACTAAAACTAGTTAATAGTTCAAAGATGGCACCTGTTCTGTCGTTGAAAAAGGGTAAAATACATTTTCCCAGTATTTTAATGGGAAAAGTTTTCAATTTATTGTGCATAATTTTTACTTTTATATCTTTCCAAAATGAAGGAACAATTTAATTATTTGAAAGAATATGACTTCTTTTGAACAAATTAGAAACAAATAATTCCTACATTGAACTTAATTAGGTATATGCGGGGAAAGGAATTTATTTTAAAAAGTTGGTGCAAAGTAAATAATCTCATGAAAGTAAACAAACCGAAATTAATGAAGTTAGATTAATTATAAAAAGACGTAGCCTAGAAATTTTTTTAAAACTTTGAAACACAATTTAGAACCATAAAATTTTCTGTTTGGATATCGGTCGTAAAGTTCATTAAGACCTAGTGAAATAAATCTTATTTTTTATCCTAACAAAGACGCCGCATAATTTGAAAGAACACGTTTTCCAACTTTTACTCTTTAAGTTTGATTTTTGTTAATTTTATTGACTGAATTTTGATAACAAATGAAACATTCAAAAATAATAGAAATAAAAGGATTAAAAAAATGGAAAAATGATCGGAAAGAATATAACTCCATTAAAATATAACATATATAGGAGTTATCAGACACCATTAATCAAGTTTTAAGGTTTAGAAAACTTAAATACTTTAAACATTGTGTGTTTAGGAGAAAATGAGTATAAGATTAGACATCAAATTAAGCATGCACTATTTGGTAATAATAGCATCGGAGACTGTTTTATTTCGCAAACTTTTGCAACAAAAGCTCAAAACTACAGCTACCAACACTAGTAACTATTTGGTAGCTACAGTAGATTTCTAAATCTTCAAAACAGCATCTACCAATACTAATACATATTTGGAAGCGACAATAAGTTTACTGTAGCTCGAAATAGCACCGGTAGTTTGCTGAAAGTTCGAAATAATATCTAACAACACTAATATTTATTTAGTAGAGACAGTAGACTGGTAGTAGCTCAAAACATCAAATTCCTTTCTAATACATAATTGATAGCGACAATTGGCTGGTAGTAGCCCAAAACTTCATCCGTCTACACTAATACATATTTGGTAGCCAGAATAAATTGGTTGTAGCTTCAAATAGCATTAAACACTAATGCATATTTAGTAGCGCCAGTAGATTGATAAAACTTCAAAACAGCATGTATCAACACTAATGCATATTTGGTAGCATCAATTGGCTGGTAGTAGCTCAATCAACCAATTATTTCAAAACAGCATCTATCAACACTAATACGTATTTGGTAGGGATAGTGGACTGGTAGTAGCTCAAAACATTAAATTCCTCTCTAATACATATTTGGTAGCGACAATTTGCTGGTAGTAGATTAAAACTGTATCTGCCTTTGCTTATACATATTTGTTATCGACCATAAATTGTCTTTAGCTCGAAATAGCATTTCACACTAATACATATTTGGTAGCGCCAGTAGTTTAATGAAAGTTCAAAACTTCATCTACCAACACTAATACCTTGATTGGTAGCTAGGCAATAAATTGTTTTTATTTTTCAAACAGCCTTCACTAACACTAATACATGTTTGACAGTTACAGTATATTAGTTGTTCAGTAGCATCACTAACACCCATTTAGTAGCGACAGTAGATTGGTAGTTGTTCTAAAAGTATCTATCGACGGCAACACCTATTTGGTAGGGTCTGTCTAATGCTACTTGGCTCTACCAAGCTGAATGAGAGTAGCTCTTTCGAATGAAGGCAGAGGTGTGCTCCTCTCGTTGTGAACGAGCATCTTTCAGGTGAAAGGACGATTTTGCTTGAACACACGCGACACAATCCGTTTTAGGGGGTGGTCGAACCCATTCATCCTTTCGCTAGTCAGAATTGAGATCCCAATCAGAGACCGACTCATCCCTGATTCAGTACCCCCAGAGGTATGGGAAGTTGGAGAACTTTGCAGTCACGGACTATGGAACGTGCCTCAACTGCCATGAGTCAACACGGCGGTCTTTGGTCGGGATGAAGACAGAACTTGCTACCTTTCGGTGACGAGACGGATGCTCTACCAACCAGGCGACCGAAGATAATACGTATTTGATAGTGACAGTAGATTGTCAGTAAACAATAAGTAAGTTCTTCTCATCATATAATTTTACTGTACAAAGATAATTCAAATAATTGCTGACTATCCGTGATATGCTATTCTATCAACCCACAATTTCTTATGATCTAACTTTTGATCCTATTTTTGATCTAATTTTTGTCATATTCCAAAAAGTGATTTGAATTTTTAAAAAACTTAGCTTTAATAAAAGGTTATTAAAACAGACTATATATTTGTACATCGTGAAAAACAATTTTCTAATCAACTGAGATATTCGACAGTATAGAAGATGTTTTTTAAGGTATCCGACTACGTTCGAAATTTTTTTTTCAATAATTGGGTTTTTTAGAAACAGTTTAAAGCTATGGTGTTTAGATGTATTGCCAACTATAATACAAAATGGTATAAATACAAATTTATTTGAAAATATCAAATATTTTGAGAAATTGGAAAATTTGTAGTACATTTTGATGAAATTGAACCAAAGCGGTCTGCACTCTACACAAACTGGAAGTGCAGCAATCCTATTTCTCTTTGTAGACAAGTTATAGAATACAATGATGAATGAAATGAACCAAAATCTAAGAAACAATTTGAGATGCAAAGAATTTATACGTAAAAAAATACGTAAATATGCATTTTTTTCCATGAATTTACAGCTTAATTTTCCTCAATAAAGGGAAAAGTAGATCACCATCAATCAAACCTTTGTTTCATTCCTTGTCCATATTACTTAAAACACACTCAGAAAATTTTATTTAAATACCTCTATTAGTTTTTGAGATACCATGTTAATGGCGAAGAATTTGTACGAAAATTAAAATTTTAAGAAAATTATAGCTAAAGACAAAATTTAGCTGAAAAATAGGTGACCTTGGATGTTTGGTCAGGCCTACATTTTTCTAAAAAATATGTTTTGGAGAGAGTGCAGCCGAAAGTAGAAGAAATAACAATAAAAATATATTTGTCAATGTGGTGGATAATCAGTGTTTTTAACGTAGTCGGATACCTTCATTTCTAATACCGATATAATTAAGGAAAGTAAGCATGGTTTTTCCATTATAATTAGGATTCAGACAAAAATTCTGAATTAAAACTATAATTTGATATTCTTCGCATATATTTAAAAAAAGAATTGCAAACGATGATAATCCTTTATTCGAATATGATAAAGAGGTAGACGGCAGTTTCCTATTTCTTTCATCTGATATAATCTTTTGGTATTTACGACAGAAAAATTATTTTTATTGGAAAACATTCTGAGGATTTCATTTTAATCCGTCTCAAATAAGCTCACCAGTATAAATGGAAAAGAGAAAATAGATACATACGAAATAATAAGGAAATTTTTTCAATAATATTGGAAGAGAATACGATATTTATTAAAAACATTATTTCTATGCTGGTATCCAAAATGATAGGCAGACAATTTATAAAAAAATAATAATAAGTTTAAAATAATTTTTTGTGTCAATTTTTAGGGAAATGCTAAATCGGATATAATTTATTTTTATTTACTAAGTTTAGATCAAGTATATTTTATTTTTATCTAAATTTTTTGCAATTAATTAAAATAGATTTTTAACAAAAGTTGAAATTTTTCTTACTATTCTAAAAGCCTAACTAATATTATAATTAAAAAATTAATTAATTTATTCAATTAAATTATTACTTATTAATAAAAATTAATTACTTATGTTTATAACAACTTAAAGACAATCACAAGTCATTTGATAATTTCTTTGATTAAATGGACGACATTTTAAAAATATCTTTGAAGAGATTCGTTCAGAATTATGAAATATTCGTTATTTTTCGAATTTTTTTACGTAAAAGCACAATATTGAAACACAGTAGTACATTAATACCTTCGACTCGATTCGTTTGTCCTGTTATTGTTTGTCATGAGAGCACCAGTCTTTGAAATCAGCGGCTAACAAATTTTGGATCATGCAGTTTTCAGAAATAATATCCACAGCTTTCTCTACCAGTTTTATAGAAATGAATCGTAGTATTCATTCTTTATGTTTCTTATAATGAATCGGGTCACCAATTTATAGATAACTTATTAACCTGTAACTGTTAATGTTCACTTTAAAAAAAATTTCAACATGCCCCGATGTTCTCATTTTATAATTTTTCTGTTCCGTGGCAGCCTTGTTGTTGGAACGTCCGTCTCGCAACTGGAAGGTAGCGAGTTCTGTCCTCATCTGGGCCGCCGTGTCGGCTCATGGCAGTTGGGGCACGACTAATAGGTCATGACTGCATAGGCTAACAAGTTCCCACGACAAACGATGCCTGTGGGGGTACTGAGTCGGCCTCTGATTTGGATCTCGGTTCTGACTCGTGGATGGATGAATGAGTTCGACCGCCCCTCAAAAGGGTTGTGTTCGAGCAAAGTCGTCTTTTCACCTGAATGGTGCTCGCTCACAACGAAATGCGTACACTTCTGTCTTAATATCGAAAGAGCTACTTCTCATTCGGCTGGGCAGAACCAAGTGGCATTAGACCCACCACAGTCAACACAATCTAATTTTTCAGAGTGTATTGCTAAAATAGGCTTCTGTTCAGCTTCCTCATGAAGAGAAGACAATCAAGCACTTATGTTTGGATAGTAGCTCTCTTTAACTGATTGGATTCAAAATTGGAAGCAGTTAGTGACTGGTGTTGATTGTACAGGGTGTTCTACAAAGTATGCAGCGTCTGATCTTAACATATTCGGAAAAATTACGAGTACGAGTATTTTAGTATACGAAGGAATATACGCTCCCAAAAATGTTTACAAAGGGAAAAATGAAAAATACTATGCTAACGATAGACACAGGATACAAATGGCAATTCAGAGACATATGTGGAAGTCACTTCTCTGCGGAATCACCTAACCAGTTGAGATATTTATCATTCCAATCCGTTTAGCCATCCGTGGTAATAATCAGGTCCTGGCTACGAGAAAAAGAAATAGAGTACCGAAAAAAGGAAATAGTCACTATGAGCTAAATCGGGGTTGTATGGGGGGTGGCTCAAGACCTCCCACCTAATCGGTTCCAGCAATCTCTCCACAAGCTTCTGAAGCTGGCAGCGGTGGCCTGGGGGTATGGTGTCGGCTTTGGGAGCAGGGATGCAGGTTCGATGCCCGATTCCACCGAGGCAACGACATGTAAGTGGGTCTGGTGTACTTTTAGTCCGTCGGGGCCAAACGTCCTCCCGCTGGTGTAATGTGGGAGTTTGGAGAGGGAGTGGTGCCAACTCAGGTGTCGTCTTCGTCATCCGACCACGGTTCAAAAGGACGATGTCCGTCCCCAAATACCCTCGTGTTGCTTCAAAACGTGACGTTAATATAAGTAAACTGAACTAAGTTCGCTTCAAATGAACGGCTCCCTTTCGCCACTTGCTCTTTGCCCACTGCTTCTCTCCCATTCATTTCAACGATTTGCCGGTGAATGTCCAAGGGGGATACATTCTTGGCCTATAGAGATTGTACACGCACCCATGTGCGAGACCCCTTCTCTAGACGTCTTGCCATTTCTGCCGCTGTTTCAAGCCACTATCTGCTCGAACGACCTGTCTAAGAGGCCATCTGTATCCATTATTGTTAACAATATTCCCATCCCCACTTTCCAAATATTGCTTCTTGTTTCTTTTGGATCAACCTTAGTGTAACATGTGGGGTCCTTGAATATAACATCAGAGTCTAACTATACGAAAACGTTATTTATGAATCCGGCAATTTGTATTCCAAATTAAGGTATCCGACTACGTTCGAAGGAAAAATTTTGAAAAATTGAATTTCTTAGAAACTATTTATGGTTCTTAGAGGTATTGTTAATAATAAACACTATAAATACAAAGTCAGTTATTTGAAAATATAATATATTGTTAGAAATGGGGAAACTTGTCGTAAATGTTTAAGAAATGGAACCAAAACGGTTCACACTCTAAGCTAAATTGTAATGCAGCCAACTTATTTTTATTTATACACAAGTTATAGAATATGAAGATGGAGGAAACGAACCAATATCGAAGAAAAATCGAAGAGATGCAAAGAAGTGGTGGGTAAAAATATACATATATATGCATTTCTTCCATCCATTCACAACTTCCATTTTCTAAAAACACATATAAAAGAAAATATCAATTAAAAATATAAAAGCCAATATCAATTGCTGAAAATAAAACTTTTGTTTCATTTCGTTGCCCATATTATTTAAAGCAGGTGCTGAATTTTTTTATGTGAATATCTCTTTTGGTTTCTAAGATTATTTCATCAATAAATCATCATTCTTTCGAAAAAAATTCTCTTTCAAGGATATTTATCAGAATAATAGTTGAATAAAGAAGGGTTTTGTTTACAAAAGCAAGAAGTATTTGTGATCTGTTTAAATCTTCAAATTTCTAAATTTTTTTTTAACATATTGATTTACCTTTTAGAAAGTAGATCACTTTAAGATAAATTTTCTTTTATGCTTGACTTTATATTTGTCTTTTTTTATTCATAAGAGGAAAAAAAGATTTTATAATTCAAAACAAACGAAATTTTAAAAAGGTCCGAAAAATTATTCGAAAACGCACAAAACCATTTTGCTCTGTTCGTCAAATATTTTTCTCTAATTTTTATCTTTTGAATTTTGTTATTTTTTCAATCTAGAATAATGAAGTTTGGCCGTTAGTTTAGTTTAGTCATATTAACGCCTATGCTATTATAAGTCATATGCTATTTTAGGACGGACCTCGTCATTATGAACCGCTGCTTCCCTCTCCATGCTTCCACACCACACAAACCGGAGGACGTTTGGGCTGACAGATTTAACGTGCAACCCTCTCACATGATGGGTCTTCGGTGGAATCGAGTCTCGAGCCTGAAACCCTTCGGTTACGAAGCCGAGACCTTACCACCGGGCCACCTCAACCCTAGGTTTTGTTGTTAATGCGACCACTTGTCAGAATTAATTTCACTTTAAAAACGACTTTACTGCCTGTAAAAGAAAATTGAGAAGACGTCTCTATAGCCCTGTGAACTGAAGTAGCTCAGTAAGCTTTAGGGCAGAAGAGAAAGTCTTCATTTGCTTGTGTTTATGGCTATAGTTCGAATTTCGATGTATTGGTGAAATGTATTGGGTTGGAGGGAAAGTTCTGTCGTATTTTAAATAGCAGGGGATTTTTCTTGTAAATAAAAAAAAACATCTGGCTAGTGAGTCAATCGGATTTTTTTTTTGCTTTTTATAGCTGCTGTATAATATAAAAGTTGCCCTTTTTTACTGTTCATCATTTACTTGTAATATTTAAAGGGAAAAACATGTCGGTAGATAAAGTGCATTTGCGACCCTGCATTTTATATGAATTCCAAAAAGGAAGCAACGCATCTGTTGCATGTAAAAATTTATGTGCGGTATTATGAAAAGATATTGTAAATGTTCGTACTTGTCAAAGATGGTTTAGCAAATTTCGTTTCGGGGACCTGAGCTTCAAAGAAAGTGTTCGATCTGGACGACCATCCAAGATCGATAATGAGGTTTTGCGATCTATGTTGGAAAATAATCCACATTTAACAAGTCGAGAAATTGCAGAAGAGTTTGGCATTCATCATACAACTGTTGGAGATCACATTAAATCTCTTGGGTTTGTGTTAAAGCAAAGTGTTTGGGTTCCACATGAATTAACGGAAAAGAATTTGTCTGAATGTAAGAATATGTTCATCACATCTGATTAGAAACAATATTTTGAACAGGCTGGTTACTGGAGATGAAAAGTGGATTCTTTGCGAGAATATTAAAGAAAAAAAAATTACTGCAAACCATGAACATCATCAGCAACAGTTCCAAAACCAAGTATCCATCAACGAAAAGTACCGCTTTGTTTGTGGTGGGACAGGAAAGGTCCAGTGTATTACGAGTTGCTGAAGCAGGGAAAAAACATCAACGCGGATCTGTACTGCAATCAGCTGGATAAATTGAATGCAGCTATCAAAGAAAAAAGTCCAGCATTAGCGTCCAGAAAAGGAATAGTGTTCCACTACGATAATGCTCGCCCGCATACTGCAATGGTGACACTACAAAAACTGAATGCATTAGGATGGGAAATCCTTAGTCACCCCCCGTATTCACCTGACATTGCACCCTCTGATTATTACCTGTTCAGATCTCTGCAAAATGATCTAACGGGAAAAAATTCAAGTCGTTTGAAAGTGTTTCTAAGGCAGTTGCTGACTATTTTAACTCCATGGATGAGAACTTCTATAAAACCGGAATTTACAGGTTACCTGGAAGATGGCAACAGGTTGTAACAAATAACGGAGCATATGTAAATGATTAATATTAAACATATATTTTTGTAAATGAATTCAAATATTTTCTTTAAAATATGACAGAACTTTCCCTCCAACCCAATAATAGTGCATTATTAAATGTAACATACAAATTGATGAATTATTAAATTTCATAGTAATTTTAGTGATTTTGAAATGTCTTATAAATAGTTTCAAACTATTTATAATCCTGGTATGTCTCACAAATTATTTCACAAACCTAGTTGAAAAAAAAAAATAGAACCCCTAAAATCTGTATTGCTTGAGTGTTTTATTTCTTCAATATTCAATAATAGTTTTGCTAAGTTAATTTTTCTTCAAAATCTTATTATTTGCTACTTTTGGCAATAATTTCAGAATTTTTGATCCCCATCTTTTTTTCACAGTATTTTGGAATTATTTTAGCAACATTTTCGTTTCTAGTAAAATTATAGTTCTGTGTTTTCATTATTGCATTTTTTTCTAATTTTAAATAAAAAATGCATTTATTGAGAAAAATTACCGAACTATCTTCAATAATTGTATTACCTTCCCTAGGTGCTCTGAATCAGAACTAGGTACTCTGAAAATTTTAAAATTTGTAAACTAAAACAAAAATTCTTTTAAAAGCTTAAGAAGTACAGATAGCACTAATAATCACTTGCTTTTAATTTCGCAACATTTATACAAACATCACATTTTTAATTTAATATAAGTTTAGTCACACCACGCTTTGAAATCTTGTAAAGAATTACATTGTGAGCCGGACTAACTTATTTATTTGAAAGGTCAAGAAAACAAAAGTACTTCAGTTATTGTTTTAAATCTTTTTTTTTATTTGATAACACAATATCCCAATTATTTTTTCATACAGTTTTAAAAATGACATCGGTTAAATGACGACCCCCATTGAGCATACAGCGATTGAGTCGATTTTTCAAGTTTGTGTCCACTCTTTGCAGCATATCAATCGGTTTGTTGTTCTTGAGGTGAGCTATGGTCCGTGGTCGATCGACATCAACCAGGGACTTCAAAGCCACGTCATCGAAAGAAACGACCATGGATCAAAGGACGATCACCTCTGAACCAGTACCCCCAGTGGCATGACTCTCGACATGGAGGACATTGTGACCACGTAATCAGTCACCCCTACATACGGAGAATCTTTGGCTGTCAGATTCGAACCCGTAACCTAAGGGACACCAGTCCCACGCTCTACCAACCATTTTATCCCGGCCTCATATTATTTAAATAGTAGAAATGATATCTGAAAGGAGAAAATATCTTCTCTCTTAGTAGGAAGATTATTCTTTGTGTCAAAGAACTCAAAAAATATAGAAGCCGCCAACAACAATAACATCAAGACTTATACTATGCGAAAAAGAAATGGCGGCAAACGTGTAGCTATGAAGCTTTCAAATGAGGTGGAAGTGTCTGACATTCAAGTTAAAAAACAGTCAAATTCATTTTTTTAGTGAACATCTATTATGGTATCCGACTACGTTGAAACCCTGCTTATTGACCACATTGGCGAATTTTGTTTATAATTGTTATTTCTTGTCATTCAGACTCTCCTCTTTCCAAAACAGTTTATCCTTTCTAGGAAAAGGATGGTCTCATCCAGTTTATAATATTTTGCCAGCTAAAATTTGTCTTTCGCTTCAAATTTCTCAAAACGTTAACGTTCATAAAAATTCTCCACTGCTAAAATGATACTTCAAATTCTAATCGAGGTATTAACATAAAAGTTACAGCGTGTGTTTTAAATAATATGGGTAATGAAATGAACTAAAAGTGTTAGTGTTGGCGAACTACTTTTCCATTTTAGGTGTTTTTTGAAAAATTAAATTGAAAATTGATGGAAAAAATGTATTATGCACATATTTTTACCCATCACTTCTTTGCATGTCAAAGTTTTTCTTAGTCTTTGTTTCTTTTCATTCATCGTTATATTCTATAATTTGCGTACAAAGAAAAATAGGATGGCTGCATTACAATTTTGAGTAGAATGTTAACCATTTTTGTAAAAGTCAATTAAAATTTACCACCTTTTACAATTACAATTTTTTCCTACTTTTCAAGATGTAATGTATTTAAATAATTTTGCTGTATTTATAGTATTTTGTCCTATAAATGACAATACATATAAAAACCTTATTTTTAAATAGTGTTTTTTAATTCAATTTTTCAAAATTTTAGTTTAGTTTAGTTATATTAACGTCCCGTTTAAAGCAACACGAGGGCTATTTTGGGATGGACCTCGTCATTTTGAACCAAGATTAGATGACGAGGAGGACACCTGAACTGGCACACTCCTCTCCACACCACACCTCACCAGCGGGAGAACGCAATTTTTCAAAAATTTTCTTTCGAACGTAGTCGGATACCTTAAGATATCCCCATTTAACAAAAAACTTTCATCATCAAAGGGTTTTCGTTTTGATAATAATAAAATAATTTTATTGTTTGCAATTATTTTTATTTCTTCGATAAAAATGTAATTTTGAAGAAAAAACATAACTTTTTCGCTATATATTTTTCCTTTAAAAAAGGTCTATGGGTACAAAATCAGCAAAATTTTTCATTTTTGCTGTTCATCTGCGATTCAAATTTAATCAAAATTTCTGCGGCAATTTTGTAAAAGATTCCTTTCGAATTTGAACAACAGAAGGATATGCTGCAAAAGGGGATGAAATTTTTCTACAACCATCACTATTTCCTTCATAAGAATTTAACAAATAAATGAATGTTAATATTATGACGATTTATTCCTATAGATATTGATGTTCTTGATCAGACGTGCTCATTAGTAATTTAAATATCGAGTTTGGGAGGAGACAGTTTTAATTGTGAAGCCGTTAACCAAAAAAAATACGCCGACAGTTTTTACGACAACCTCATTTTAAGTTAAAAAACATTGAATGTAGAAAAATTTAGAATCTTGCCCTAAAATCCGTTTTTTCTTTATCTAAATTTATATATTTATATCCTTTTTCTTTGCTCCAAAAATAAAATTTAAAAAATTCACAAGTGAACAAAAAAAATTCTTTAAAATTTCTCAAAGAAATGTTTAACAAATATTAACGTTACAATAACTATCATTTTCTACACATTAACATTTATATTTTGAATTAATACGTAAGAGATGCTATCAACCCCCCCACAATCTTTCTCCCCCTCTGCGATTGGCTGCGGTGACCTAATGCTGTGGCGTTTGTGATTTAATTGTTTTTAATCATCGTTTTCAGTTATTTATTTTATTTGTATCTTTATTATTCTTTGTATATTTATTCATATGTATAAATGAATACTGAAGGTAGATGGCGCAATATGCTCCAACCCAGAAGTAGGCTTGGAATGTGAGGGGAGCGCTCTTAAGATTTTTTTTGTGAACCCTATCCGGTGTCGATGTGAAACGGGTGCAAGCAGGCTCCTCCCTCGCTCTCCGTTAGCGGAATTTTTTTTTATCTCGTGCGCTCGTTGTTAGCGGCACTTTCTATATTTCAATATATATTAAATATTTTAAAATATATTATGTTTACCTTGTTCTCTCTTGTTAGCGACATTCTTCAGTATTATATTCTGTGTTTCCTTGTGCATATGGCACCGTCGTCAATATTTTCTATATATATATATACCGGAGTGCTCCCTTTTGGTCATCTGGCTACCATCCATAAGATCGGGATTTCGATCTTAGCTATCGCCAATTGCAACATTTGCTACCTAGGACGATGAAAATAACAATAAATACACAAACTTCGTTCAGCTGTTGTGGCGCCCTCTACCCCCCCCCCCCAAAATTAAATAAAATGGGGAAAAAAAAAAACCCAAAAAAAAAAAAGGTCATAAATAATCAGCCCCACCCCCCCCCCAAAAAAAAAAGAAATGGGTCAGAGGCATTAAAAATTCAACAGCCAATAAGATCACCTCTAATCAGAATCAAAAATATCTTTCGTCTCACCTCTCACTAGAGGGGGAGTATTGTAGTGGAAGCTTCATAACATCCTCCTGACTGAGTGATTCCTTTTTGTCTTGTGGTCATGTCATCTGGCTACCAACCATAAGGTCCCGAGTTCGATCTTGCCTGTTGCAACAACACTACCTAACATACTGCGAATCATACTATAAGCTACTCTTGCATCAAAGCAAATCGAGCAGATGAAATGGCCATTACAACATGCATTTTCAATTGGTGCAAAAGTATTAAAAACAAAAGTTGCGCTGGAGTTTATCACTCATTGAATTGAGCTTTTAATCATCCGAAAGTCTTTTACAATGCTGAAATGAGTTATAATTAGTACAGAGATTTTCGATCATACAGTGCATCCTTTCTAATTAGCCACTGCATCATGATTCCAGACGAAATTAAGAGTATTATTTGTAACCAACATGAATTTCGAATCCACTAATGAAGGAGATGAAATAGCATACATTTTAATGAGAGATTTTTAATAAGCAATGAATTCGGATTAAGTATTCTTCCATAACAAATAGGAAGATTTCCGCAGTCTTTCAAACAGAATTTATATTGTCTCGGTGACATTTTTAATTGTAAACAATTATTTATTTAGTTGGAATAATTAAATAAATAACAAGCAGTATTTAACTTTTTTTTAAAAAAAATTAAACATTTTTTTCAAAAAATATTATTGCTATGTATATTAAAAGCGTATTTTTGGATGCAGATTTATTAGCCAAATTATAAATGGATTAATGATCCAGCTTCGTATGAAAAAGATATAGACTGTCTTTATTGACTGTAATTAATAAACATTTTTAAAATGTATTTATTTCTGAATTAATTTATTTAATTCAAAGTACTGAATCACAGTTTGCATTAATTGGCAAGAAAAAAATATATATCCATATATATCTTCAGCTCTCTATTTTTATTTATTGGTTAATTTCTTTATTTCTTAAAAATATTTATTTTAATTATTTTTTACTTTCTCTCTCTCTTTGTCTCTTGATAATAATAATTTTTTGATAAGTATAAAAGATTTATTATCATAAATTTTTATAAGTAAAGAGAAATTTGAAAGCTGAATGAAGAGCTTTAATTTTAGCTAATAAACACGGTAATTTGTAACTTATAAACTAAAAGCAAACTTGATATCACCATAACATCTGATATAAACACAATATTATGGCATGCGATGACATCTGAAACAACACACAATACTGTGATATGTAATATCTGAAATGAACAAATACTGTGACATGCAATAACATCTGAAATAAATACAGTATTGTGATATGCAACGACATCAGAAACAAAAACAATATTGTGATATGTAATTTCATCAGAAATAAAAACAATACTGTGACATGCAATAACATCTGAAATAAACACAATATAGGGATATGCAATAACATCAGAAAGAAACGCAATATTGTGGTATGCAATTTCATCAGAAATTAAAACAATATTGTGATATGCAATGACATTCTGAAATAAACACAATATTGTGACATGCGATAACCTCAGAAAGGAACACAATAGGGTGATATGATCACGTGACCATTCTTTGTTAGAGGAGGGAAACTCAAAATTGTGAATTACAGTATGCAGGACGGTTCTCCCCACACTAGTAGATATGTGGTTGGTCCCCTTAGAGAAGACTGAAATTAGATGACTTTTAAGATGAAACTTTAGTTTAGTTTTTTTCCAACATTGTCACGATGTTCTAATTATTTGGATTCATCAAAATACCTTAAGATAGAGCACAATAGTCATCTATATCAATAAAAATGAATGTTTGTCTGTATGTCTCTTATGAACCGTTCCTCCGACGGCGATGAAACTGGGTCAGCTGATTGTTTACACCTGCGGGATGGTTATAAGGACAGCATAGTTATATATATAAAAAAAATTGAATTTCACCCGCATCTATTTACTAATGATTCATCTCCAACTAACTCGCTGAGAAGACAATAGATTCTGTAGAAACGCTAAATCCAAATGAAAGGTTAATATTTAATAGCCATAGTACGCAAATGTCATGCAAGTCTTTGTCAGAGGTTACAAATTTATGACAGATGATGCGAGAAAGTTTTTAGGAGACCATTCTGGGGGAGTTAAGATTTTAATTAAATGTTATCGTTTTTCGCAGTAACTTCCAAAAATATTACAGTACAAATCATTTTGCACTTCCTTCATTTTCAAAAAATTCTCTTTTCAACTATATTGACGATTTTATGGTATACATGTATTTTCTATGTTGAATCTAATTTAAGAGAAAAATATTTTAATCCCATTCTCTAAAGTTAAACTTGTGAATACCGAACGAATAGGAATCGAATCACGAGATACAATAAACAGTTTCGTTCATTACCATTCTGAAAGAACACCGAGCGATACAATTCTAAAAGGATACATAAATCTAATGAACAAAAATGAATATTTGTCTGTTCGTATTGTATGTACTGTCGTATCGTTCATCCTATTTCGATAAGACATTGCCAAATGATTGAGGGAATTGCACTTGATATTTTTATTCGGCGGCAGACAAGCGCCGGGTACCAGCTAGTTAGGTTCACTCCAATGTCAATCTAATCAACACTCTATGCATTTGCATTATAGCCTGAATTCACAGTTCAAAAACCTTTTACCGCTGCAAGGTGCCCCAGAAAACGCTGCGATTCTCTTGTTTGCGAGAAAATAAGACATTTGATTCCTTTGAAACTTATTAAGACCATCAACGCCAGATGTGCAAGTTCCATTGACCTTCAACCTCTTTTTCCCTCCTACGGCAATGACTCTTGTTTTCAAAGAACGGTGTCTATGGCAAAAGTGTTTCAGGCAAGGAACGGCAAAATTCACTTGTGAAGGAGAGAAAAACCCACAAGGAATGTTCCGCCTATTTGTTATAATCGAAGAGCTGCCTGACTAAGGATCATCGCAAAAGATATCTATGCTCTATACGAGTTGGATTTTGTGATTAAAAATAATGAACAGAAATCATCAAATTAAATTATTTCGAAAACAAAACTAAATTTTATCGGAATCGAAACTGAAAACTATTTCGGAATGAAACTGCAAAAAGAACACAAAAATAAAAGCATAATGAAATAAAAACCTCTTTATGAAACAGATCTAAATTAAAATAATTTAGGAAAAGAAACGAAATCTTATTACTGAAAAAGAACTAAATTTTGGAATTAGAACTAGAATTTATTTCGAATTATTTATATTTTGGATACAATCATTTTATTCAGGGAGCACAAACACAGCTACTACTAAAATACAGATGAATCTAAAACAATTTGCAACAAAAAGAAAGTAAAAAAAAAAAAAAAAATGGAATCAAAATTAAATAAAATAGAAAAAGAATTCGACCTGAAGACTTTTTCAAGGGTCACCTTCAGGCAGAGACTCAAAATAAAATTTCCTTCATCCCTGAAAAATCCCTTATTTTGATCAATTATTTCTTAATAACTTAAAAATTATTCTTAATTTATATGTTTTATACTGAATTTTATCTTATCGTTACTCTGGTAATATTAAAGTACCCGACAACGTTAAAAACCTGGCTATCGACCACATTGGAGATTTAAAAAAAAAATTCTTATTATTTCTTTTAGCTTAGACTTTTCTCTCTCCGAAACAGTTCATCTTTTCTAGGAAAAGGAAGGCCTGACCTATCCTCCAGGATTACAGATTTTTTCAGCTAAAATCTGTCTTTACTTTTCATTTCCTTTAATGCTCACAAAAATTCTCCGTCGTTAACATGATATCTCAGAAACTGATTCAGGTATTTACATAAAAATATCAGCGGGTGTTTTAAATGATATGAACAATGAAATGAACTAAAAGTTTTATTGTTGGGGAAATAATTTTTCCATTTATAGAAATATTATTGTAGAAAAATTGAGTAGTACATTTATGGAAAAAGTGCATATATGCGTATATTTTTATCCATAAATTTTTTTGACTCTCAAGATTTTCCAATGATTTTGGTTCATTTCATTCGTTATTGTATTCTATAACTTGTGTGCAAAGAAAAATAGGATGGCTGCATTACCATTTTGTGTAGAGTTTTGGTTAAATTTCATTAAAATTGACTCCCCATTTTTCTATTTCTCTAAATATATTATATTTTCAAATAATTTACTGTATTTATAGCAATTTTTATTATAATTGACAGTACATCTAAAAACCGGAGTTTTCAATCGTGTTTAAAAAAACGCATTTTTCAAAAATTTTCCTCCGAAAGTAGTTGGCTACCTTAATGAAATGAAAAAGAGTGCTTAATGTTTAAAATACACTCATTTTTACACTGACTGTCAAGTTGTGGGAAATCCATCGCAAATATTTTTCCATAAAAAATTCTTTGGCACAATTGGGATTGAAAGAAAAATATCGATAGACAATGGCAATACACATTTTTTTAAACCTCGAAATATATAAATGTTTTTTCCATTAACGAATTTAAAAGCGGGATTAAAATGAAATAAAACTAATCCTCTATAACAGACTAATACTTTTTCCTTTCTTTAATCCCGGAATTAAGATTTAAAAATTCTACCCGTTAAATATCCGTTCAGGAACTGAAATTATTATTATTTTTCCTTTTTTTAAATTTCTAGCTACTTTAAAAGGAAGAACCGTGAATAAAAGCGCTTTAAAAAAGTGCCTACTTAGAAAAAATTAAATAATTATGTATATGGAAGTCAAGACTTAAATGTTTACTCAAAGATTTAATTGGAAGATTGGCTTTAAATCTTTTGTTGCTTAAATGCTTTGTTCAAATAAACAATTAAAAATTCTGATTTTAATTTGTTTTTCATCCAGAAAAGATTTTCTTTCACAATTAAAAATGGAATATTAGGGAAAATAAATAATTTTGCAGCATTTGTTTTCCCCACTGTGCCATTAATACTGTTTATAGCTTATTTTTTTTCTTCTCATCACAAGTCAATGATACGTTTTCTTATTCTTTATAAGGCTGGCTTTTCAACGCATTCATGAAAAAAATGGGACCCTTCAAATTGACAGTATTAATTTTTCCTAAATAAACTGGTGAGCAGCGACAGTAAATATGTCTTTTAACATCTATTAACCTTTGTTTGAACGTCTTTTGATATTTCATAAGCAAGAAAAAGGGGGAGGGTCTTAAAAGATTGAAAGTTTTTTTCCTATATCCTATGTAAAGAAGATTTTTTTTTTTTAATTTCCAAAATTTTTTCTTCTACTTTTTCATAATTTATTGATGAAAATGGACGTTATTGTTGAAAAAAATATTGTTTTTGGTCTCAGAAATACTTTTGCTTAAAATAACATTCATCTAATAACATCTATTTCTGCTTTTGAATATGTGACATCGAAACACTTTTACTTAATTTTAACCTGTCTTTGCCTATTTTTTTTGTACAATTTCTTTAGTTTTTGAGAAAAAAGATTTTACATTGTTTTCTTTATTCATTTTAATATAGAATATATATGTGTGTGTGCGCGTGTGTGTGTTTGTATTTGTGAGATTGTGTTTGTATGTGTGCGTGTGTGTAATCGGATCTACACACTTACAATGTATCATATGGCCATTAATTATTTCAGTAGAATTGGCAAATCGATTTATAATCAGAGTATTTATTAAATCCGTATCATTTCTTATTAGAATGGACCCATTATGAAGCACTCACACATTAACTGGATCTAGAAAATAAAAACATTTCTTTCTAGATACGTAATTTTGTAA
>JAPMOQ010043689.1:74131-111705 GCA_026543055.1 Argiope trifasciata | reverse complement strand
TATATATTATATTTTTATAAATATTTATTTAATATATATATATATATATATATATGCATGTGTGTCTATTGAGGCGAGAAGAATTTATACAAAGTTTAAACCATATTTTAATTATTTTAATTTATGATGTGTTAGATAATGTTACTTCACAAATTATATGAATATTTTCGCCATTTTTCTATACTGATATAAAAACACATACAATTTGAATCTGAATTTTAGACTGTAATCTTGTTTTAATTGTTTAGTCTTTTTTTGTCCTAATTCAATAATAAAAGACACATTTCTATAAGCTGTCAGCCCATAAGAGACAAAACATTTATTATAATTTATATACAAACTTTATATTTAACATTTAAAAATTATCACTCATTAAAGTTATAATTATCAACTCATACACACAGCATTCTTTAGTAATACTTGAACGTGAACCTGCAAATAGCTTTCAGAATTTTCCACCCCAAGGAAAAATTGAAATCAGTTCGTAGAGGGAAACTTCCCTCCATTTAACCTCCCCCCCCTCCCCTTTTCAGAATCCGTCAGAAACTGATGCGGCAAAGTTTTCACTTTTGCTATTGATCTTCATTCGAACGTCGTAAATTTTATTTTGCCAGCCTCAATGAGTCGGTCGCAGTTAGAGGAATGGGAGGAGGGAGGATTGTCAATTTTCTTTTCGTTTCACCCCCTAACGATTGAACGTTTCGACCCCATGGAATTTGTCCCTAATAAACGTCATTAACCCCTGTGAAAATATCGATTGCGATTCAATTAAGGTATCCGGCTACGTTAAAAACTCTAGTTATCCAAAACACGTTGGCGATTTTTTTAAAATCATTATTATTTCTTTTAGCTTAGACTTTCCTCTTTCGGAAACAGTTCATATTTTCTGGGAAAGTTTAGTTTAGTCATATTAATGTCCCGTTTAAAGGCAACACGAGGGATATTTTGGGAAGGAGCTCGTCATTTTGAACTACGATCAGATGACGAGGACGACACCTTTGCTCTCACTCCCCTCTCCACACCACACCAGCGGGAGCGCGTTTGGCCTGACAGATTGAACGTGCAAGAGATCCCCTCACTCGACGGCTCTTCGGTGGAATCGAGTCTTGAACCCGAAACCCTCCGGTTCCGAAGCCGAGACAAGGCCACCAGGCCACCACGGCCCTATTTTCTGGGAAAAGGAAGACCTCACCTATCATCCAGGGTCACATAATTTTTCAGCTAAAATTTGTCTTTCACTTCCATTTTCCCAAAACTTTCCTTAGCAGAAATATTATCCTCCGTTAACATGATATCTCAAAAACTGATAGAGTTATTGACATAAGAATTTTGTAGTGTATTTTAAATAATATAGACAATGAAAGGAACCAAAAGGTTTCTTGTTGGTGAAATACTTTTTCACTTAGAGGTGTTTTTTGAATAATTTAGGGGATAATATATGTATATATATGTATATTTTTACCCATCACTTCCTTGCATCTCCAGATGTTTCTTAGCTTTTGATTCCTTTCATTCATCATTAACTCTATAACTTGTGTACAAAGAAAAATAGACTGTTGCCTGACCATTTTGTGTTGTGTAAATTTCATTAAGATTTATTACAAAAATTACAAATTTCCCTATTCCTCAAAATGAATTATATTTTCAAATAATTATTGCTGTATTCATATCATTTTTATTATAATTGACAATGTATCTAAAATCCCTAAATAGATTCTAAAAAATCCACTATTTCAAAAATTTTCCTTCAACTGTTGTCGGATACCTTAAATCCTTCGGATTATTCTGAAAGACCAGATTTTTCTAGTGACTGATTTATCAGAATTCTAAGGACAAAAAAAAAATGAATGATTGTCGTATCTCTAGATCAAAGCTTTGATAACGAGTTCAAAGTTTTCATAAAGAGTTCAAAGCTTTGAAATAATCATTTTGTCTTATTTTTGTCTGACTCGATGACATAGCTGTAATGTCTATCACATACAGCAATTAGTATTCTAGATCAAGTTACAACTTCTCTAGATCAAGTTATCGTATCTCTAGATCAAACTATAACTCCTCAGATCAGATGAAATCAAAATTTGAGCTATTCTATGATTTATGATTTTTCGAGAGACAAATGGAATGGCCGTAAAATGTTAAGTGACTCCTTTCCTTTCCTTTTTGATGCTTTTTTGTATGTTCTTTATTGCTATTTGTAGCGCATTGGTAGCATTTTTATTTCAATAAATGGTTTATGTGTTTAGTTCTATAAAGAGTAATTCTCTTAGATGAGTGGTGGAATTGTAATATTTGACTGCTCTAGGCAGTACACAACATGGAACAAATAGCAACAAGGAAGCGGATCATTCAACTGACATGCTGTAGAATTAAATCCAATGATCAAGTGAATAATTTAATTTAGGATCCTTTTTTATTTTAATAACTTGATGAAAATTATTATAAGTGTTTGACTACGCTGGATTTCCATTTCTATTTACTATTATTTAAGGTATCCAACTACGTTCAGAGGGAAAAAAATTTTAAAAATTGGGTTTCTAAAAAACCATTTAAAACTATGGAGTTTAGATGTATGGTCAATTATAATACAAAATACTATACATATTATAAAATTATTTGAAAAAATATATTTTGAGAAATAGGAAAAAATTGTATTAAATTTTAATGAAATTTAATCAAAATAGGTAACACTACACAAAACGGTAATGCAGCAACATTATGTTTCTTTGTGCACAAGTTATAGAATATAATGATGAATGAAATGAGCCAAAGTCTAAGAAACATTTGGAGATGCAAAGAAGTGATGGGTAAAAATATACATATATATGCATTTTTCGCATAAATTTTCAGCATAATTGTTCTAAAAACACCTATTAATGAAAAAGTATTAATGCAATTACACCTATTAATGCAAAAGTATTCAATACAACTTTTACTTCATTTCATTGCCCGTATTATTTAAAACACACTCTGAAATGTTGATAAAAATACCTCTATTAGTTTTTGAGATATCTTGTTAACGGTGGAGAATTTTAATGGAAATTACATTTTTCAAAAACTGAAGGAAAAGGCAAATTTTAGTTGAAAAATATGATTTGTTTAAAATTCCCCTGGATGATAGGTCATGCCTTCCTTTTCCTCGAAAAGATAAACTGTTTGTCATAAAAGAAAGTGTGAACTAAAAGAAATAAAATTCGTCAATGTGGTCTATAATCTCTGTTTTTAACGTAGTCGGATACCTCAAGCATTACCTAATATCGTAATAAATAAATGAACGAAATGTAACAGATGAGATGTTATTAGCGTTTCATCAAATAGGATTGGTCAGGTTTCAAATATTTCAGAATCCATAGAATTTTTTTAGAAATTTATTCCTTTATTTATAAATGTACTTCAAATATAATAATTTCTTTTTAAAGTACATTAAAATCGTCATTAAATAAAGTAAGAAAATATACAAAAATATATAGAACAAACCTACATAAGAATATTCAGCATATATTTATAGATATTCAACCCAAAAACAAAAGGAAAGAACATACCAGCAACAGGCGAAAAAATTCCAATAAAGAATATAAAAATCGAATATACTGAGTGGAATTTGTTTTTACAATACAATAGGTATTGCGAAGTTATAAACATGTATTGAGGATTAACAAATATGGTATTCAACAAGAAATGGGTGGTGGTGGTAGTGGTTGTAGTCCCCATAATAAATGGCACTGAGTCGGTCTCTGATTCGGATCTACATCCTGACTTGGGGGATGTATGAATGAGTTTGACCACCCCCTGAAAAGGGTTGTGTCGTATGTGTTCGAGCAAAAGTTGTCCTTCTACCTGAATGGTGCTCGTCCACAACGAAAGACGCACAGCTCTGCCGTCATTCGAAAGAGCTCCTCTGATTCGGGCTTGGTATGGCCAAGTAGCATTAGAACCCCCACTACCAACCAGAAATAACATATTTTTATTTTTTTTAAATGCAGACGTATTAAAAGTTAAAAATGAAACACAATAAATTTTTTAAAGCTGTTAACAATTCATTTTGTAACAACAAGATGCATATGAAAAACTAATTTCATGAGAGAGCTTTTCAGAAATGCTATAAAACTTGTAGAAAGAGAACTTGATATTTATAATTGAATCTCAAAAATACATTTTCAAACAAGCCTTTGGCTCTCAAAGATCGGCTTATCGACACACATAAAACTCAGAATATCACTTAAAGACGACACAGAAAAAGGAAAAAATAGAGAAATCACGTCTATCATGCATCGATCTCCTAACATAAATCTATGTACGCAACGATTTGGACGTCAAAACTTTTTTTAAAAAAATCAGGCATATGTCTCTGTCTCATATGTCTATAATAAATAATATGTTATGTTTGTCAAAAAATTCGAATTCGTGGTTTTGACGAATCTCTTCATTTCAGATCTGTCTGAGTTCGGAAAAGCAAGTTATATTTCGAAACTGTAACTGAAACAGTCACAAAGATAATTCAAAAACATTTCAAGTTAAACAAATGATATTTAGGATAAAATCCTTTTACTAAATTCGTTGATTTGCGTCAGAATTCGGATAAACACAATTCTGAGAATGCCTGTCAGTCTAGTTGTTCGAATTTAAATTAACACAATAACTACGAAACGAAAAATAAAATTTGATGAGCAACTATAACTTCTACAGTTCCGATTCCAATCAAATTTTGAGTCCAATCCAGCAAGATGTTAACCGTCTGCCAGTCTGTATGTTCTAAGGCATGCAAAAGAGATAACGCAAAAATAAAACAAAATATAAAGGAATCGGTATAAGATTTTGTAATTATAATTGTAGTTCGGTGACAAAATTTTATTTCATTTGTTTTTGAAAAAGCGTCGAAAACACAAATTTTATTTTCATATATTAACACATTGTATGTGGATCGCGTACCAGTACGTTTACCGACGATGAATACTTAAGCGCGGGTCACGAACTGGTACGGGTGATTGTCACAACGTGGATACAAAAATAAATGTATAGACAAGAAGCCGAATGTTCTTGTCTACTGCATGGATTCTGGAAAAAGAGAGACGAATATAAAAGAGTTTTGACATCAGTCGATGTGGAACGGGAAGGTGGATTAATTCAGATTTAACATTCACTTTTCATTCATCCTTGCAAAATTGAGTGAATTTTGTCTCTTCATAGAGGAAAATGCTTTGCCACACTGTCAAACCTGATTCGTTTTAGGATTGCTCTTTTCATTCTTTTATAATGTAAAAATGTTTATATGTAACATCATTAAAAAAAATGGATATACTACTATTTGTAATTTGATTTTTTATGTTTACGATACTATTATAAATGTATCCCCCAAAAAATATATTTTTTATTTACAAAAATCTTATGGTTGTTATTTATATATTTGTTTATATTTTTCAGTATAAAATACGAAAAGTGGGTTAAAAATGATGTAATGTTCGATCTATTGAGAATGAAATAGAATAACTGAATGTGCGAGCAAAACTCCCGCTCACGGTACCATTCAGCTGCGAAATGGACCCGCACACAATGGGTTAATAAAAGCATACCAGGGATTAATCGCCAAAAATCTTACCATGGCAAAACGATATATAAAATATATTAAAATCCATGCCAAATCTTAACATTTTGTGCACCATTGCATGCCAGGCTTTACCCAAGGTTCACAATTTTTTGCGAGGAGTGGAAGGTAATAGTTTTATTAGAGAAAATGCGAGAAAGTTTAGAAATAACCCCATTATCATTTATTTAATAAAGACATTTACATTTGCTCCAGCAGAAAATCTTTCAACAACTATCTATATACTGTTCAAATATATCAACTTTCAAAATCGCATATTTGATCAAAAATATGAAGAAAATGCTGTTACCCATGGCACTATACAAGCCCGCCAACCGACAGTTCTCTTAGCGATTTAAGCCTAATTTGGCGTCCCTTGTTTATTCAGTAGCACCAACTAGGGCCAAGAGTACGATTTAACTACGTCATGCTTTACATTCGCTTGCACAACTCCTTTTTAAAAGAGGCCCATTAGTAGCGCTGTTTTGTAGAACTCATTAAGATCGGTTATTAATCTAGATTATATTTTCGGAATGATAATTGCAGATTATATTTGAAATTAAAATAAAAGAAACTATATCAAGTCGCCATATTTTTATTCCATCAAAAAACCAAGTGATTGGCGATAGATAAGATCAAACTCGGGACCTTATGGATGGCAGCCAGATAACATGATCACAAGACTAAAAGTGATCACTCAGTCTTGAGGATGTCATCTGACTTATAAAGCTCCCACCACAAATTCCCACTACTCACAGATAGAGCACAGAATAACAACCATGTCCGAACCGGGACTCAAACCCAGGACGCCAAGATCGCAGGAGATATACGCTACCCCTATGCCAGGACGCCGCCATGAAAAACTGTATTTGAGGTTATTGAATAATGAATCAAAATTCGCCCCTTTGGCGAGATTTCCTTCTCACTTTCAATGAGTACGAACTTTGATGAAAAGATTGCTTTACCTACTTCCTCTTTCCAGCTCTTTCCGTCGTTCAGTTGGCCTATTCACATGAGGATCATCATCAACCAATCAGTTGATTTGATAGAATAATTTATACGTATCTAGGAATCAGGTGATATATTCGCAAGTCATGTATTTTTCCCACTAGGAAGACGTGATTCAGTTATCACATATAATCTTTCAAAATTTTAATGAAGTGAAAGTTTTAGTGAAAAAAACACCACACATGAAATTTTCATCTTCCTAGCTCTATCAGTTTTTGCAGTTACCATGTTCACCAATAGATTAAGATACAGACCTATACCTTTTTAATTTACAGAAGCGCACCCATATTTTCTTTATGCTTTCTTGAGATTCGAACTCGGGACCATTGCGTCCGTAGCCGTGTAACATAGCCCCTAAACAAAAGTGTACTCTCTTGTCCTGGAATTCTTATCTGGCTTATGAACTCGTCATCACACATTCATGGCTTCGGTGGTAAAGAATTTCAGGTTCAAATCTTAGTTCCATCTAAAACCCATCCTGTGCGTGAGGATGAGGCGCATTAAATCTGCTTAGGCCAACTTTCCTTGCAGAATTGGGATGTGGGTTTTTAGAGCAAGAGGGACCCACTCAGTTTGTTTCCCTCGTCATTTAAACGCATTTATATATTAAGAAGTCCACACCAATATAGCATTAATTTTGCTTTGAAAAGGAATATTAATGAAACTAACTGAAGAAACAATGGTTTAAAATTATGAGCTCATTCCAAAACAGCTCTAGTCATGCTTCGAAACATTGCGTAAAAATAATTAAAACTAAATTATTAAGGAGTATTTTAAAAATAATGACCTCTAAGAGGTGATAATAAAGCAATAATGACTTCTTCATATTTCTTGTTTCAGGAAAGCGTAAAACATTGTTTATAGAAAATGTCACATCTTTAGTATACATTGTGTTAGAAATCTGAATAAATAAACACCTCTATTGGATCTGCTTTCAAAGAGAGAGTTTTAGTAACATTTAATCACCCAGATCCAAACTTTGCTTTGTCAGGAATTCTGATCAATCAGAATCTGAAATCATTGAGATAAAATGAAATATTTTAAGCAAGGCTTCCTTCTGACAAAAATTTCTACCATTTAATTACCTTCCGTGAATGAATACTCTTATCTCCCCACTGCCTCATTCATTAAGCGGAGCTTCCGAGCCCAGGATTTAAATGGAGAAGCATTGAGCATCATCTAGAGCGTACCTTAACTCACAATAGTAATGCATGGAAATGTAAAGGCCTTGTCAGTCGATTCATTTCACTTTATTAATCAGTTCACTGTTATGGCCTCGTTGGAAAATGCGTATCTAAATTGTCATAGCTACTCTTGAGTGCTAGAAGATGTACCAGTCTAGACGGGTTGTTATCCATATAACCATATTTAATAATGAACAATATAAAAATAATATTATATATATATACATACATGAATGCAAAGATAAAACCCTTAGACGGAAATTCTAAACTTTAACCCTTTATTTACTGACATCGCTTGAAAGTGCCATTTAAATCTCTCTTATGTCTTTACTGTTTGACTATTTTAGCTGATGGTATTCTAAAGAACGCGGCGGGTAATGTCACCCAAACAACATGAAGTGAATATAAGTTAAAAGTAGGAATTAAAAATATTTCATTTAAACATTTCTTTTAATTACATTTTTTCTTGTGTTTCCTGGAATTATCCTGCAAGAAAACTAAAACTACTGGTGCGAAATTGTTGAAAAATGGATGGCAATATAATTCGGTAAATAAAGAGTTAAATGATAAAGCAATATATTTAATTTTATCCATATATTTCTTTGCCTTATGTGGATATCGAATTCATCTATAATCAGGCAGACGCATAGACAAGTTTGGTGGAAATGGTTTTGCTCCGATTTTGATAGACGCAGTACTGGGATATCATTACTCAAAGGCTCAATCAATGAGTATCATACGACTGTGTGTGCATTCAGTTTTGCTTCCAACAGATCGAAAAGAAAATATTTTAAATATATACTTCATCTGTCTGCTCTATATATTCGTCAGCGGTGATTTAGTGGTAAAGCCACGGCTCCAGATTCGAAATCTTATTTCTCTAAAACTCCATTGTGTTACTGATACTGATGATTTTGTATTAACTTCAATCGTGAATAACTTTTTTATAATACTCGTAGTATCTTAAAAAGCCAGTAACAGCCACTGGACTTCAGCGATCGCTTTTGTCGAATGGTTAAGTTACATGCCTGCAAACCCAAACATCGCTGGTTTGATCTCTACTCAATCCAACACGCTACATTGGTGACCTCGGATGATGAACCTTCAAACAATAGCTGTTGTGACGCCATCTATCCGCAGCAAACGCAACCAAAGTCATCAGATTCACTTGACTTAGCAGAAACCACAACAACATTTTCCATCAGCAACGCAAAGTCATCAGACCCACTTGGCGCAACAGCCAAAGTCGTCCAACTCGCCTGAAGCAGCAACAACTCTCACACGCTCACCAAAAACGCTTGATGCTAAATTTCGTTCGTCTCTCCAAAGACTCACTGGTGGGGGAATATTGTAATGATATCTCAATAAGCCAGTAACACCCACTAGACATTGGTGATCGCTTTTGTCGAATGGTTAAGATACGCGGCTGCGAACCCAAACATGAAATTCCACATAATCCGACACACTACATACTATTCAAAATTAAAGACTATAAAATATATACACTACTACATAAAGCAATGAAGCAAGAAATTACTAATAGTGTGTTACAATGAGTATTTCGTCAGAAATTTCGAAATACAATGATTGTAAACAAGTTATTACTTCCTAAAACACCATAACTCATTGAAAGGAAATGAGAATTGAGTCGATTATATTTATCATACGGGACCCTGAATTGCTTACACCAACAATGAGGCAAAGCTTGTTTGGAATGAAAGAATGAATGAATGTTTGAATGACACACTTCGACACCGAAAAATCCCGCCAAGCAAACTTCTCTTAATGAGCCAGAAGGCCGCCAGCGAAGGAGATTCATTTAGACGAGGTAATTAAGTGACGCTAATTGAAATCAGAAAGGAAGTCTTGCTGCGCAAATTTTAATTCTCTTAAAGAATTCGATTTCAAAGATGTCAACAAAAATCGTGGATCCAAAAGATTACGTTTTATCAGAACAAACTTGGATGGGAAGCAAAATAGAAAGAAGTTAAAAGAAGATGGAGTTAAAAAGGTATCTATTATAATTATATTCTCTGCCATTCTTTGTTTTTAAAAAACGGTATAAAATAGCTACAAAATCATTTTTGACATGCTACTATGCTTCTTCGCATATTGTATTCTTTTTTTTCATAAAATACTAGCTGGTACGCGGCTCGTTGTTGCCGCATAAAAAATAATTTAGGAAATATCGCTTGCAATTTGAAATGGTTATTTTGTTTAACTAAGAATGATATAACTATTTTAAATTCCAAACGATATTTAATTAATTATTTTTTATTCTAATTAATAAAAATGGAATAAATACTATTTATGCTTCTCCTTTAAGTATCCTTCCATTTCAATGAATGCATTCATTGAAATGGAAGGATACTTAAAGGAGAAGCATAAATAGTATTTATTCCATTTTTATTATTCTATTTGACGAACAAACATTCGCTTTTTATGTATTAGATTTGTGTATTCTTTTAAAATAGTAAATCTTAGTGTTAGTAATAGTGTTCTTTCAGAACGGTCATGAAAGAAACTATTTATTGTATCACGTGATTTATTTCATATTCGACCAGAATTCTCTAGTTTAAAGATAAAAAAAATTGATTAAAGCATATTGTTTTAAATTGATTAAAAAATGAAAATACATTTATACCATAAAATCTTTAATATAGTCGAAAAGATCATTTTTTGTAAACTAAGATGGCGCAAAATGATTTATACTATAATATTTTCGGAAGTTACTGCAAAAAACACCCAGTTATGTTCAATTATGTTAGTGTTTAGTTAAAAATTCGAAGCTATAGAACTGGTTCCCCTAAAAATTTCTCGAACACAAAACTATTACCTCAGAGAAAGACTTACATTGCAATTAAGTACAATAGATACGAATTATTGACGTTAAGCTAGAATGTAGCATCTTGACTGAAATAGCTGTGTCTTCTTGGCGAGTTATTTGGTGGTTAATAGATGGGGGGAATAGATCTGAAAGCCTTTTTTTATGCTTTAGATTATTGCATTAAGCCTATAACCATCCCGTAACTGCAAATAATAAATAGGCAAATTTTTATCTCAATCTGATAAGAGGAACGGCAGTGCTTAAGACACATACAGGCAAACATTGATTATATATAAATTTAGAATTTTTAAGTAGTTTTTAACAGTTAGTATGCACTACAAGAAGCGATCATTTGTGAGGTAATTTTTTTTTCAGTATTTGATTATCAATTGCAGGAGGAAAAATGACAATTCTTCCTTATATATAACTAGCATGACATTTGTGTACTATACTTACAAAATATTAACCTTTCACTTGGATTTAGCATTTCTCCTCGGCGAGTTATTTGGAGATTTGCTCTTGGCAAATAAATACGGTGTGAATTCATTTTTTTAAATTTTAGATGACTGTACCATCCCTCTAACCATCCCGTAGGTGTAAGCAATAAGCTGACCCAGTTTCATCGCAATCGGATGAACGGTTTAGGAAGGCATAAGAGACGTACAGACAAACAGTCATTTTTATTTATATAGAAGGTTATTTATCAAATTTTCAAGCAATAGAAATATATTAAATACCGGGAACAAAATATTGTGCCGGCATCCTGGCATAAGGGTAGCGAGTCTTCCCCTTGATCTGGGCGTCCCGGATTCGAGACCCAGTTCGGGCATGGTTTTTCTTCTGCGTTCTGTCAGTGAGTAGTGCAAATGTACCACCCTGTAAAAAGGGGTTGCGCAAGCGAATGTGTAGCATCTAGTTGTGAAGTCGTACTCTTGGCCCAAGTCGGCGTTCTCAACAAACAAGAGACACTCATTTCGGCTTAAATCGCTGACAGCTTTCTGTCTGTGGGCTTGTAAAGAGCCATAAGTAACAGCAACATAACAGATAGAAAAGTGCTATAGAAAGTGTGAATCGCGGAAGCTTAACTGCGTCTTTGACCTTGATGTAACTTTCCTTTGATTAGGCCTTTGATGTAACTTTCCTTTGATAAGGTAAGAGCCATTTCGCAACATTGTTCAATTCATTTTATGTACAAAAGAGAAATATTATTAATTGTTTAAATAAAGCGCCAAATTTAAATTTTATCTTAACGAAGCAATCACGCTGGGAGGAATGAGTGCTAACACCTGGGGAACAGGGCTAATTTTTAACAAATGATGTCACACACTTCAGCACTTACATTTCTCTTTGAGGGAGCTCCGTCTAATTCATTTAGGGAGTGCCGGTGGAGGGTTTCAATTTAGAAGAATTCATTAAATGACGGAAGCTGAAGTCTCAAGAAAGTCTCAGGTTTCAGACTTAAATTCTCTCAAATAACTACGTGTCCATAGCATATAAAGTAAAATGGGAATCTCTAATATTAAAAGTTGACTGAATGTACTTTAATGGCAGTGAATATACCTAAATATGTATTAAAGCAAATTTCAAACACTAGACATTGATATTCATCAAGAATTTTAGGCTTCTTTTTTTTTAACAAATCTTTTTAAAGTGAGGCAATTTAATGCAAATTACTTCATTTTACGAAAAAAAAAAGATTTTTTTTTTGCATCTCTTTTATGAAAACTGTTTTGGCATTAGAAATCTTTAATTGGTTATTAAATGAAAAAAAATTTGACTTTCGAACAAAGAATTTTTTTTCAGAATCTTCCGTATTTTACACAGTTTGAAATATTAATTAAAAAAATTAATTCTTGGTCCGTCTATTGAACTGTGTATGAAATAATTTAAGGTATCCGACAACGTTCGAAGGAAAAATTATGAAAAATTGGATTTTTTAGAAACTATTTATGGTTTTTAGATATATTATTATAATAAACACTTTAAATACAAAAAGTATGATTTGAAAACATAATATATTTTGGAAAATGGGGAAATTAGTAGTAAAATTTAGAGAAATTGAGCTAAAACGTCTTACATTGTATACAAAAGGGTAATGCAGCAATCCTATTTTTCTTTCTAAGCAAATTGTAGAATATAATGGGGCATGAAATGAATCAACATCTAAGAAAAAGTTTGAGATGCCAAGAAGTGATGGGTATAATTATACGTATACATGCTTTTTTCCCTAAATTTACAATTTAATTTTTCTGAAAACACCTACAAATGAAAAAGTATTTCACCCACAGTGAACTTTTGGTTCATTTCATTGTCCATATTATTGAAAACACGAGCTGAAATATTTACGTAAATACCTAAATTAGTTTTGTGGATATCATGTAAACAGTGGAGAATTTTTATGAAAATTAATGTTTTGAGAAAATAGAAATGAAAGACAAATTTTAGCTCAAAAAATGCGACTTTGGATGGTAGGCGAGGACTTCCGTTTCCTAGAAATGCTAAATTGTTTTGAGAAGAGAAAAGCCTAAACTACAAGAAATAATAAGAATTTAAAAAAAATTCCAATGCGGTCGATAACTAGTGTTTTTAACGTAGTCGGATACCTTAAATGCTAAAAATTTGGAGTTTCCTTTGTCTTCAAAATAAAAATGTAGATAAGTACCTGCTTTGGGTCGAAAACCGTTTGAGGAAGATTTGTATTTCTCTCAATACATTTTCATATACGAAAGCTGATTTAAATGTAATAAATCAGATGAATATCATTTTACATTCTGTTTTTACCAGAATTGTAGATTCGTTTAAAGTTGAGTTCAAATTCGTCAACGTGTTATTCGTCATTTATTTAAGCACTAGCCGTTACCCGGCGCGTTGCTGTAGCCGGAGAAACAATCTTGGAAACATCGCTTGGAATTTCAAGTAGTTATCTTGTTTAGTTAAGAATGATATTAAGTAATGCTATTTATTTTGTTGTCGACAATGAGGAGTTTTTCCCCCAACAGTTATCAGGTTAGGCTTAGCATAATTTCAACCGATTATTTCAAACGATACTATCTATTTTTTTCGTGTTTGATGTATTTAAAATGAATATCGTTCATGAATCGATTTTGCGCAATCCTTCGAAAGTATTTTTAAATGAAAAGAAAACAGAATAAAGGAAAAAAAAAACTTCTCATCTGCATTGTGTTACCCCCACCGGCGTAGGAAAGTCAGACATGTGTACATGTGTAACAACTGGCGTTGAAACTTCGCGCGTGATTGTTAACAACTTTGTTTTCATTTAAATGAAAAGTTTGAAAATGATGCGTATAATCTCCATCCATAAACAAAATGGATTTGACCTGACTTGATTTGCTGTTTTGTTTTATTTTGGGTATACAATGTAAATAAATCGTTTTTACTTTAGTCAGGTGTTTTTGTTATGAAATTGTATTTGTGTTATAGATTTTTCGTATATACTTATACTTTTCAATGTATCATTTTTAGGATAGGTTTATTTATTTTTTAATTAACCATTATTTGATAGTTTTTCCTACATATACATCAAAATTTCCACGTGAACAGAGCCGTAGGTAATAGCTAGTAATATATATTTATAAAAAAAGCCATTATTCCAAAATATTTATTTTTCGTTTAGAAAATATTATTTCTATATTCCTTATCAAAGAAAAAAAGAATCTAAATTTTTAACCCATAACCATTATTTATTTTCCCAGATTTATTTTAAATCAAAATAACATTCATGCAATAAGACCAAAATATATATTTCCTTCCGATAAGGCACCATATTTCCAGGAAATTTTTCCCGTTTCCCCAAAATAATTTCTTTGAAATTTTTCCTGTTTAAAAACAAACCACAATTCCTCTACCAAATAATTTACCGAATGCCCGCTTAAGGTAAAAGCCAGACACACATTGTTCTACTGAGAAGAATGAATAGAATCTTTTCTGGGAAAAATCGCTGCAGCGGAATTGTGTGCGATATCATTAACGTGCAGTGAATGCTGCATTCTGGGGAGAATGCTTTGTGGCGATGATAAACATCATTTTTAGAAGAAAAGCCATTTTTCTTCCACCGTCATTACTAAAATGTCATCTGGTGAACATTGTCTCGAAATTTGACTGAAGAGAAAAATGTCTGATTAGAATCCTTTATTTATTATTTTTCTTGTACACAGTGGTGCTCCGTATTTGTAAAATCACGCATTTGGTGACGGAGCATCGTCCCTTGGCGCATTCTGTAACTACGCCAACCTGGCAGCCGTGTAATACCCGAGAACAGTTCCCAAACTGTCTCACTACGCATAGGCATATGGGTCTTCCTCTCACGAGACGACTTAAAGCTCAATGATAAATCATCTATACTAATATTATTAATGTGCAAGTTTGGATGTTTGTTCCTCCATCACTCCAGAACGGCTGAACAGAATGTGATGAAATCTAGCTCAAAGATAGATTAGAGTTAGGAATAGAACATTGGCTTCTATTTATTCAGTCTAATTGAGTGGTTGATTTGTTATTCATAAAAAACTACTAACTTTTGCTCCAAAAGGCTGAGGCCACATCCCGCCAAAGAGGAGTGAAGCTCCCCCAGCAGAATTGAGTTTAGACTTAGAAGAATGCCGACCGATTATTTCAAACGATTATATTCATTTTCTTTGTGTTTGATGTATTTAAAATCAAATGTTCTTAATAAATCGATCTTTCGGATTCATTCTGAAGTACTTTCAAGTGAAAAGAAAACCGAATTAAGGAAATGAAAATTTCCTAATTACATTGTGTTACCTCAACTGGTACATGAAAGTCGGATATCTGCGTTACAGCAACTGGCATTGAAAGGTTCACGCTTGATTGTTGACAACTGTGTTTTCATTTAAATGAAAAGTTTAAAAATGATGTGTATTATACTGTCGTTGCTGTCTCTATCTCGATAGATAAATAAAATTTATTTCACCGGATTTGATACGCCGTTTTGATTTATTTTTTGTATACAGTGTAAATAAATATGTTTTTAAGTTCGTTGTGTGTTTTTGTTATTAAATTGTATTGATGTTAGTTATATATTTTTCGTATCTGTTCATACTTTTAAATGTATCGTTTTTAGGGGAGGTTTATTTTTGATTTGTCATTATTTGATAGTTTTTTGTACAAATGCATCGAAATTCCCACGCAATCAGAGTCGCGGGTATAGCTAGGCTTTAATATTTTTCTGTTCATCAACTATAACAATATTATTGGTCGTTAACTGTAACAATCACTTGATTTGTTGTAAATGACATGGCGGCGAGATATGGATTCTGGCGTTGCTGTTCTAACCTGGAGATACTGAAGTCAACAATTTTGAAAAAAATAAAGAGAACGCTGTCATATAGCCCGCTTACTTTTCTTATCCTTAACTCCGAACACAGTGTAATCATTTAAGATATCGACTACGTTTAAAACACGGGTTATCGAACACATTGGCGATTTTTTTAAAATTCCTATTATTTCTCGTAGTTCAGACTTTCCTCTTTCCAAATCAAGTTATCTTTTCTAGGAAAAGGAAGACCTGACCTATCATCCAGGGTTACATATTTTTTTTCCAGTTAAAATGTGTTTCACTTCCATTTTCTCAACACTTTCATTTTCATAAAAATTATCCACCATTAACCTGATATCTCAAAAACTAAGGGATATATTTACATAAACATTTCAGCGAGTGTTTTAAATAATATGGGCAATGAAAGGAACCAAATCTTTTAGTGTTGGTGAAATACATTTTCATTTATAGCTGATTTTAGAAAAATTCAGTTGTGAATTTATGGAAAAAGTGCATACATACGTATATTTCTACCCATCACTTCTTTGCATCTCAATATTTTTCTTAGATTTTGGTTCATTTCATTCATCGTATTCTATAACTTGCATAGATAGAAAAATAGCACAACTACATTGCAATTTAGTGTAGTGTTGACCATTTTCATTCAATTTCATTAAAATGTTCTACAATTTCCCCCATTTCTCGAAATATATTATATTTTCAAACAATTATTTTTGTATTCATAGTGTTTATGATTGATAATACATTTAAATATCATAAATAGTTTTTAAAACATCAAATTTTTCAAAATTTTTCCTTCGAACGTAGTAGGATACCTTAATCTAGCTAAATGGGAATATTTTTATGAACTATGTGGTAACAATATATATGGGTGTGTTAAGTATATTTAAATATACATATCATACATATGATCTCAAGTATCGTTGAATTGTGTCCTGATTATCTGTATGGACGTAGTTAAAGTTCTCACGGAATGGAAGAAAGAGAATAGAGGAAAAAATTGGTATACTTTTTTTCCCCAAGAGATTTGTGAATATTTTTGAAATGATTGTAGTAAATTTTAGTGAGATTTAACCATAATGGTTAACAATGTACCCAGAATTGTAATGCAGCCATCCTCGTTTTCTGTGTACACAAGTGATAGAATATAATGATGAATGAAAGGAACCAACATCTAAGAAAAATATTGAGATGCAAAGAAATTATGGGTAAAAATAAACGTATATATGCATTTTTTTCCATCAATTTTCAACTTCATTTTTCTAAAAACTCCCATCAATTAAAATGTATTCCGCCAACACTAAAACTTTTGGTTCATTTTATGGCCCATATTATTTAAAACAAGCACTGAAATTGTTGTGCAAATATTTCTGTTAGTTTTTGAAATATCATGTTAATCTTGGAGGAATTTCATGAAAACGAATATTTTGAGATAACTGAAGTGAAAGACACATTTTAGTTGTAAAATATGCGACCATGGATGATAGGTGAGGCCTTCGTTTCCTATAAAAGGTAAACTGTTTTGGAAAGAGGAAATTATGGACTTCAAGAAATAACAATTGAAAAAATAATCTGAAATGTGATCGATAACTAGTGCTTTTAAGATATTCGGACACCTCAAACATAGAAGATAGTTTTTTTTAAAGTAAAAGTCGGTGATATTTATGTATACTATAGAACCACTTCATTTAGGACGCAAGACAAAAGCAAAAATTTTCTTTTTACTCTAAATTCATACACCAAAACTGCTGAATAAGAGATTTCAGTGCTAATTCTCACATTGATTGCTTGGCATTAAAAACAGGTCTAGCCTTACTGAGCACTTCTTTTTAAAAAAAATATTCCAGGAAACTTAAATGAAGTCGTGAAAATCAAGAAACCGGAAAGAAACCCTCCAAAATCTCAAGTTTTTTCCCTTTTCTTTATCTTTTCATTGCAGCGAAAGCATTTTGTTTCGCAGAGAGGTTTTCATTTTTCCCTTCAATAAATCCTATTACACAGTTCCGTGAAAAAAAAGATTTTTTTTTCATGTTCTTCTGTCCACGTCTCGCTCAGATATTCCAACTACACTTTTTTCCAGGGCAACGAAAGTGCAGCAAAAACAGCCACAATGAGGCATAAAGCTGAATATTTTATAACTGCGGTGAATTGTTTTGGTGAGGAGGTCGGAAAAGCGAGAATATCGTTTGCTCTCACGTTTGCTTTCGACATTCTTCGAGGAACCTTGGCAAGGAATTGTTCCACCTTTTTTTTTACTTTTGTCTGAGAGGAAAAATGTTGTATTCTTCACAAAAAAAATTCAGCTTCAAGGTGTGCAGAGTCCCCAAATTGGAATTCTCCTCTAGTTTGAAAAATACATCTTTGGAATAATGCTTATCACTTTATGAATAAGGCAACTTCAGGAGTAACAGCTTTTAGTTTTTTGGGTATATTAACGTCCCGTTTTGCAGTAACACGAGGGCTCTTTTGGGGCAACCCTTGTCCTTTTGAACCATGGTCAGATGACGAGGACGACACCTGAACAGGCACATCGCTCTCCACACCACACCAGCGGGAGAACTTTTGACCTGACAGATTGAACGTGCGAGAGACGTGTATCATAGGATGTCTTTCTGTTAATAAAACAGATAAATTTAATTTCACATTTCAACCCATTTTACACTTAATCAATATTGTGAAGGATCCATTTTAGGCTCATGTTTTTTTTATATATATATATTTTAAAACAATATAGGAAATTTATGTTTTTATTTATACATTCGTATCTCATATATGGAGCACCATTTATAATAACTTATTCATACCTAACGTTTAGTCATAACATCTGTAATTGATGACTGTATGTTTATTAATAGCAATTTATGGAAGAGTTTAGAACTTATAAATGCTAAAAAACCTAACTGAACGTTAGGAATGAAAACAAATTATGCTTTACCACTCAACTGTTTTATTTTCTTTTGCTATCTAATATTGTGAGACCTATTTCCGAAATACTTTCTTCTGTTCTGTAGAAATAGGATCGCAACATTACCCTTTTTTGTAGAATGTTAACCATTTTGTTTAAATTTCTTTCAAATTTACTACACATTTTCCTATTCCTCAAAATATATTATATTCTTAAATAATGTTTTTGTATATATATTGTTTATAATTGACAACACATCTAAAAACTCTATATAGTTTTTTTTTAAAACTTTTCCTTTATAAATAGTCTGATACCTTAAATTTAAGAAAAATAAAAAAAAATAAAAAAATAAATTAGCGAATGTAAGATTATTTTTAAGTGGGGAAAAAACTGTCCCCCCCATTTGAATATACACCCGGGTGAGGTCGGTCTAATTCCAGTCAGTCATACCAAGCCGAATGAGCAGAGCTCTTTCGAATTCTCTTCGAATGGAAGGGGGTGCCTTTCATTGTGAACGAGCACCCTTAAGGTGAAATGACGCCTTTGCTCGAACACAAGCCTTTTCAGGGGGCGGTCGATCTCATCCATCCATCCGCAAGTCAGGATTGAGATCCACATCAGAGACCGACTGAGCACCCCCAGAGGTGATGGGAACTCGGAGGACGTATGGAACGTGCCCCCACTGCCGTGAGCCAACACGGCGGTCTTTAGCCGAAACGAGGACAGAACTCGTTACCTTTCGATCGTGAGAGGGACGCTCTACCAACCACGCTACCACAGCCTTCGTACTTTCTTACTTTGATTCAAATCGAAATCCATTGACTACTTGACTTATTTATGCATTCGAAGCAGTATGAATATTGAATGATGATCTTTAAGAATGGTTTCTTTTCAGTTTGCAACTATCAAAATTCGAGAAATCGATGCACGTATGACACTGGGGCAAAACAGTTAAATGGATAAGGGAAAGTTAATATCGTGATAATCTATATAAATAAAAATGAATGTTTGTCTGCATGTGTCTTATGCGCTGCAGTACCGCTCCTCCGATTGCCATGAAACTGGGTCAACTTATTGTTTACACTTAATTGATGGTTACAGGGATAGTACAATCATTTAAAGAAAAAAAAATATTTTGGACCAATCTATTTAAAAAAATACAAGAAAAACAAGGTAGATGGTATTTTACGTTATATATATATTTGCAAACTCTTAAAATTAAATTATATATTTTATATCCAAACTTGTATTATAAAGAAAGGAACTAATGACAAAAAAATCGTTTCAACTTCGTTTAACTTTTGCTCATATCATGAAAATAAAATTTCTCCTTGATCCGAAATCAAAAGCAAAAAAGTTTTGGGGAAAGAGACTTCAAATAGAAGTATCGCATTCAGTACATGATTCTAAATAAGAAGAAAAACTATTTCCGTTTGGATATTCTTTAGAGGAAATTCGGGGTCACTTTGAAGAAATTGTCTCGGACGAAAAAGAATCCATTCAAAATTTCTGGGTCTCATTACTTTTTAAAGAAAGTATTGTACCTTGGGAAATGCTCTTCTTTTTATTGACTCTCTCCCAATAAATCCCATTATAAAAGAAAAAAATATTGTTGCAGTTTTACTTTCTCACATACGAAGTAATATATATAGAAAGAGTACATTTGGAAAAAAAAATTCGAAGTCGAGATTTTCATGAAATTTCAAGGTCCATATTTTCTTGGGCCCTGAAAATGCATTTATGAAATTATAATTGCCTGTTTATTTGTCCAAACTCAAACATGCATTCAGCTTGATGAATTATACACTGATGGAAAAAAATCCCAACACCAAGAAAAAATTATTGTACAGTAATGAAATTTTAGGAATACATTTCTTTGTCTAGGTAACATATTTAATTGATTAAAGTTTCAAGATCACAAGTAGAGCCATTTCAAATGTGAAATGTTGGCACATTAGTAACCGGTGTAACCGCCAGAATTTTGAATGCAAGCATGCAAACGTGCATGCATTGTGTCGTACAGGTGTCGGATATCAGTTTATGGGATGGAGTCCCAATGCCTGTTGCACTTGGGTGGTCAATGCAGGGACGGTTAATGCTGGTTGGGGATGACGCTGGAGTGGCCATCCAATGATGTTCCATACGTGCTCGATTGGAGAAAGATCTGGTGATCTAGCAGGCCAAGGCAATATGTCGACACTCTGTAGAGCATGTTGGGCTACAACAGTGGTATGAGGGCGAGCGTTATCCTGTTGGAAAACACCCCCTTGAATGCTGTTCATGAATGGCAGCACAACAGGTTGTATCACTAGACTGACGTACAAATTTGCAGTCAGGGTGCGTGGGATAATCACGAGAGTGCTCCTGCTGTCATACGAAATTGCTCCCCAAACCATAACTCCAGGAGTAGGCCCTGTGTGTCTAGGCCGCAGACAGGTCACTAGCAGGCGTTCACCTGGCCTCCTTCTAACCAACAAACGGCTATCACTGCGACCAAGGCAGAACCGGCTTTCATCAGAATACACAACAGATATCCACTCCGTCCTACAATGAGCTCTAGCTTGACACCATTCACATCGCAAACGGCAATGGTTTCGAGTTAGTGGAATGCATTGTATAGGGCGTTTGGCTCAGAGCTGTCCTTGAAGTAACCGATTTGTAACTGTTCGTTGCGTCACTGTGGTGCCAACTGCAGCTCGAATTTCAGCTGCAGACGCAGTACGATTAGCCACAGCCATACGCCGAATACGACGGTCTTCTCTCTCAGGAATATCACGTTGCCACCCGGAACCTGGTCTTCTTGAGGCTTCCATTGACCACTGCCGCCAATACTCATGCACAGTGTATACATTCCTGCCAAGTCTTTCAGCAATATCGTGGAAAAAACCCACCTTCTCGTAGCCCTACAACACGACCTCGTTCAAACTCAGTGAGCTGTTGATAATAGCTTCTTCGTCTTCTCAGAGGTATCCTTGACTAACATTAACCCACTACGTCGAATCTCAACTGTAATTAACGATCACGAACCTTACAGCGCTTATTTAAAGCAAACCTCGTTTGTATGTTCATAGTGTCGATACTAGCGCCCCACTTACGCGCACAGCTCGAAATTTGAATGTATAAACATGTGTAAAAAGTATAAAAACTTACAGATGTTTAAACACGCCTACCAAATTTCGTGTATCTAGCACAGCTCTTTCCTAGTGTTGGGATTTTTTTCCATCAGTGTATTTGGCATGTAGTATCACATAAGGGATTCCAGAGTTTGGCACCAAACTTGACGGCGACTTGATAACGGATTTAGCGATTTTTTCGACGAAATGAATAATACCCGAAACCTCAAGAATTTTCCGAATCTGTCCATTAGGAGCCGAGATACATCCAGAATGCTGTTGATTGGTCCAGAAAGTTTTAGCTCCTCCTCCTGGAGCTATATAAGGACGGCCATCTGAACCCGGAGCGGTGGGACAATCGAGAATTGAACTGAGAGATCTTGAAGTGGTCGTGGATAGTATTTCTAAACGGTGGAGTCACCGGGAGAATACCGAAGCAATGAAAGAGGGATGGAATGCTGTGTGCCGTTTTCTGTCGAAGCTTGTGTCTTAGTGGTGATATGAGCAGTCCTGAACTGAGAAGTGGTTGCTTACTGGGAAGTGGTGAGTCAGCAGCGAAAGCGAAAAAAGACAGAGTAGTTTTAGTCGTTTGGAGATACCTCCGTGAGCGTAGACAGATTCCTTAAAGGATTCCCCGCTAAATCCTTTCTGCTCGCTTTGTGTGCTGTGGTCGTTGTCACTACGGAATTTCTATGTGTGGGTGATTATGCTGTGTATAGTTGTTTTCTGTAAATATCTGTCGTCTTTGTGCTGTCCTGTCTTCTTCCTGTAAATAAACGTCTGTGTTGTGTAGTATGCTAAAGGATTAATCATCGTGTGTGCTCATCTTCTCACATTGTACCACCCACTAATAAAATAAACGAACGCGACGGATTAGGATAAGGAGGAAATTCCGTAACAATACGAAACGCAAAGCGCGGACTTCATGTTACCATAAAAATAAAAGTCTGAGCACTTCATGGTTTCTCTCAAGCTCCACAAATTTATGTTGGTTGGGGAGGGGAGTAACATTTGTATTTTTTTAAATAATGCAAGAAGACGTTTCGGGTAGATAATTCCCGTTGTCTTCTAAATATTGTTACGAATCTGTGATACTTCCTTCCAGCATAATTAATTCCATCATCGGAAAGAATGATTTACAGTATTTTGCAGTGGATGCTGCGGATGTTCTCAGAAATAAGCCCAGAGTTTGGCGACAAACTTGGAGACGAATTTGACGACTTTGGAGATAAAATGTATATTTTACGAAACTTTGAGAATTTTTCAGATTCTTCCATCAGAAACCGAGATACGTCCAGAAAAGCCCTGATTGGTTCAGATATTTCTATCCAAGCCTCCTAGGACTATGTAAGAGCGACAGTTTCAAGTAGTCGGAATCGACGTTAGATAGCGAGTCCTCCAGAGGAGAAGACAAGAAGCCAAGCAAGTGCTGAACTGAGCTGCGTGCCTTGAAGTCTGTTGAGGAAGCAGCATCCAGTACTATAGCCAGTGCTGTGGATATTGTTACTACTTGTGAGCTACTGTCATTACTGTGTGCTGCTGTGTGTACGTCTCGTCTGTAAATAATTGCCGTCACTGTTTTGTTAACAATCTGTATTATTTGTGCGTCGACTGTAAATAAACGTCGTCTGTGTTGTGTCTTCTACTAAAGAACTAATCATTGTGTGTTGATCGTCTCACACCGTAAACACCCAATATACAGTTAAACGAACCCGACGGCTTAGAATAGGAAATCCATAACAATATATTTGGTAATTTATATTCTAAAATATTTAATTTTTAATATGTTCTTCAACCGGAAGAGAATATCTGATAATAAATGAACAAAACAGTGATGATGAACAATAATCCTGAATGCTTAACACAATCAAGATTGTTTTATATAGACTTAGCAAATTTCCCTGAATTTGAAAAATGCGTTTTTGAAATTATATCAATGTGGCTGTGAATGTAATTATTCAAAGATATTTTGAGAGAGATGGATGAAATTTGGCAAGTGGTCTTTATATCAAATCGGAAAAGACACAAAATATGAGTTAGAGAAATGATCCAAAAACGTTTTAAAGATGTAGATGAAAATCTAGTCGAAGAAATTTGTTTGTTACGGGATTTGATTTTGAATGACAGAAATGTGAATAACGCACAAGACGTATTGACATACATACTCAATAATAACTACAATGAGTTATTTCTAAATGCATTAACTGTGTTAAAACTTTTCTTTACGTTGTCAGTTACTATAACAAGTGCTCTTTCGGCGAAGTTCCTTTTATAAAGAGTTATCTTCGGTCAAGTATGTGTTCTGAACGCTCAAATGCATTTGCTGTATTAAGCAATGAAAAAGATATTACAATTTTTCTGAAATAATTAAGGTATTAATAAAAAAATGAAGCTTTAAATAAATGTGCATTAATAATATATGTTCATATTTGTATACTTTTTTTGCTTTACAAAAAATTACGGCCCTAAAAGACTTCTTGCGATCGGGCTCTTTTGAAGAGAAGGCCGACTCTGCTTGTATGATATAAATAGGTTTTAAACATCATTTCAAATATATAGCATTGTGCATTTTCATATATATATAAACACGATAAATAAAAAACGGAGCGACTTATATTAATTAATGTTTAAATTAAAGTAGTTAAAATTGAGCCTGTTTCTTTTTCACTAACACTTTAGTTCTGTGATAAATTTTGGCTTCAATTGGTTAGAGAACTATTCCAAAATGTATACTTTCTTTTCTTCATCATATCATTGATACAAAATGCCCATTTGAAAAACTCTGAAATAAAAATCTGTGTACTTTTGATGTTTATGTCTTGCTAAAATTCACAATTTTTATGTCTTGAAGGAAAAGATGATACTTTTATTATCCAGAACGTTTTGAGCAGAACATTTATATTCTTTTTCTTACTTCCAGCGATATAAGCCGGAATGAGCGTCTCTTGTTCGTTCAATAGTGCCAACTAGGCCCAAGAGAACGACTTGCGCATATGCGAGAATCGTAGTAGAAAAATAATTAAAATCACTATTATCAAACTCCTTTCTTTCATTTTGATACGATTTCAATAAATAAAAATTTTCCAATAAACAGTTAAATTTTTGGGGGCATAAGGAATTTCGAATAGCTGCTTATAATCAGACATAAATAAAGAAATGTATCGCACGTGCAAACCGTAGCTATTGCTATTTGCTCATAAGTCGTTTGAAGTTTTCGCACATGCGCGAATCGTAGTAGGAAAATAATTAAAATCGCAATTATAAGGCTCCTTTCTTTTATTTTGATACGATTTCCATAAACTAAAATTTGCCCTTAAAGAGTAAATTTTTAGGAGTTTATTGAGTTTTGAATAGCTACGTAAGATCAGACGTAAATAAAGCAATATATCGCATATTCATACCGTAGCTATTACTATTTGTTGCATACGCCGTTTGATGTTTTCGCACATGCGCAGAGAAGCACAGATCCTGCTATTTTACCCATGCTCGAATCTTTATAATTAAAATAGCAATTATAAAGCTTCTTTTCGTGTTTTGAAATGACTTGAAGAAACCTTCCCTACAAAAGGGTACAAATACATACATTGCTAGTTAAATATTCCTCGAGAGTTTCTTTTTCAAACATACAGACGCTTTCAGGAGACTTTATTTTATACTATGTATAGACAATTCGAAGAAAAAAGGACGATATAAAAGAATCGTCGCTTTAAGTTTTTATTTAAAATCCATTTAAACTTAAATATCTAGTTTGCCAATTCAAGTTCAATTTAGTTATATTAATATCTCGTTTTGAAACAACACTAGGGCTACTTTGGGATGGATCACGTCATTTTGAACAACGTTCAGATGACGAGGAGGACACCTGAGCTGGCGCACACCACTCCAAACTTCCATACCAAACCATCGGAAGAAACATTGGTCCCGACAGATTTAACCTTTTATTTACTGATGTTACTTAAAAGTGCCGTTTAAATCTAGCTTATATCTTTACTGTAAGACTGTGTTTTTCTGATGGTATTCTAAGGAACACGGAGAAGGTAACCCAAATAACATGAAGTGAATAGAAGATAAAAATAGGAATTGAAAGTATTTCATTAATAATTAAATTGATTAAGATATTTCTGTTAATTATTTTTTTCTTGGGTTCCCCGGGATTGTTCTGCAAAGGAAACTAAACCACTGGTGCAAAAACGAAATTGAAAAATGGATGGAAACATAATTCGGTAAATGAAGGGTTAATGGGCACCAGACCCCCTTACACGGCGCCTCTTCGGTGGAATCAGGCCTTGAACCTGCAACCCTCCGGTTTCGAAGCCGAGATCTTACCATCAGGCCACCACGACTTCTGCCAATCCTAAAAAAAAAAAGTTGGTCATTTTTACTTCCAAGCGGCAGTATCTTATGAGGCAGTGTTTTTTTACATGTTGTTAACATATTATGACATCATTAATCTTCTACCGAAAACAACATGGTATTAACACTCGAAGACAAATCTTTAATTCTTTCAAGAACAGTCTGATTTTCCATTAATCCCCGTCTGAAAATGGAATTTCCGAGCCTGATTTCGCTTTCCTAAAAGAATCCGACAGGAAAGTAGTTTACGCCAAACCCCTCAACGGATCACTTCTCATTTATTCAAAACATTGAACTTCGATGAAACTTAAGTGGAGTCCATCGAAAGCCCCTGAAAACATTTCCTTTCACTTTTCTGAGCCAATTTGGCGGTTTTGCCCACTTTCCGAACTGAAAAGAAATTCAGAGCTGAGAGCGGAGAAGCTCTGAACCGCTGACAGATTAATTTCTAAATACTGTTTGATAAATGAAATCCGTCGCGAGTGAAAAGAGCTTTATAGCGGAGATCTCTAACCTGAGAGAACCGACTCTGGGGTAAATTAATTTACCTCAGCGGGTAATAATCTCGTTCTCAAAGTGCTCAACTGTTGGATGGATACGCTATTTCAATCTTCACCCAGTTTAAGAAGGCTTATTTAAACTTCGGTGATCCCCTTCATTTATCGTGCAGGGTTTGTCTCGTTTAGAATACGAATTGAAAATTTCTTTAAGTTTCTAATGACTAAATTCGCAAGAAATTAACTTATTTCTGTTGCGCTGGACATACCCGCATCGAGCATGTAATAGGATATACATTGTATTATGTTGCTCTAACAATGATACAAGAAGAAGATTTAACTATAATTTGTATTAAGACTTTTTGAGTTATGAAAGTAAACTTTGTTACTTTTCACCCTTGTTATCATGTGAGAACATGATGTTTTGGTTTAAGGTTTTTTGAAGCCTCAAAATGCGTAGGCAGAAAATTGTGTTTTTCCGCTTTTATTGGCCTCCATTTACCGCTTTTAGGGTTTCTAGAAAATGATGCAGAAGGTTGTCACACAGGGAAATTTATCGCCAACTAAAGCTGCAACTTGATTTCTAAATTATTCCTTCTATCAATTCTTACGAATTACCTTAATCAATTTAAGTTATTAACCAGTTTGAAACAACCACCATACTATCACATTACGCATGCATCGATATTTAGAAAATGTTTTCTTTTTAATCTTAAAATCAATAGATCTCTAAAATTTTGTTCCCCCCCACACACGGTAGAGTCCTAAAAACCATCACCGTTCACGGTACAACCCTTCCGGTAGGGAATAGGTCCCTTCATCGATGGGAGGGTCAGTGCCCCCACCTATTACTGTGCCCACCCGATTGGCGAGATCCAACTGCGATTCCGGTTCCCCAGCAGATAAAGTTACAAACTTCATTCAATTTCAGAATTTCAAGTCGATAGAGAGTGGGTTTAACAGCACATCATAATTGATTAACTGAAATGCTTTGCAAATAAAGCGTCAGGGAGTTCCCAATTTCTCCCAGATTCCCGTTTTTTTTTTTCTTCTTATAATTCTTGTTCTGGATTGTTAATATTGCTTAAGTATTCCGTTTTGGACGATTATTGTGTCAAATTTATGGGTTTTCCTGAAAAAGTGCCCTCTGCTGGACATTTTGGAACTGACAGTTTTTTTTCCTTCCTTTATTCCTATATACAAAATTTTGATGAAATCCTTTCATCTATTTCCTTTGTAGGATGCTGCTTATAGGGAAAGTTCAATTATGGTGGTGGTGGGTGGGTCTCATGCCACTTGGTCAAACCAAGACCGAATGAGCGGAGCTCTTTCGAATAAAGGCGCCTTTCGTTGGTAACGAGCACCGTTAGGGTGAAAGGACGACTTTGCTCTAACACTCACGATACATCCCTTTTTAAGGGGTGGTCGAACTCATCCATCCATCCGCAAGTCAGAATTGGGATCCCAATCAGAGACCGGCTCATCCCTGATTCAGTACCCCCATAGGTATGGGAACTTGGAGGACAGTCACGATTTATTGAACGTGCCCCAACTGCTATTAGACAGCAAGGCGACCTTTGGCCTAGACGAGGACAGAACTCGCTACCTTTCTGTTAAGAGACTACCAACCAGGCTAACGCTGTACAGTTTTATTATAAATTATACTATATCGAAATGGTTTACGTTAAGTTGAATACTGCCACAAACACTGTCATTCAATTATTATTGATAATCCGCTCAATTACGAAAGTATAATAATGTATTTTAATCATTTATAAATATATATAATAGTCCACCGCCGTCTATAAAGCGGGGAAGAGTAAAGAATACTTCCCTGCACATTGGATCTCATCATGATCGGAAGCACAAATACGATCTTTCTTCCGCTTTGACGTCAAAAGAGTCGATCAGGTATTTTGAAAGTGTCAGTGGACTGATACTGTTTCATTATATTCTCAATTCAAGGTCAAATAAAAATTATTGGGTTTTTTAATACTTTTTTTTATTTCGTATTCGGCAGTGCATATTTCTTCACTAGTAGATAACTTTGATTAAGGTATCCGACAACGTTAAAAACAGATTATCGACCACAATGACGATTTTTTAAATTGTTATTTCTCCTTGTTCAGATTTTTCTCTTTCCATTCGTTTATATTTTCTAGGAAAAGGAAGGCCTGAATGATATTCTAGAGGAATTTTAAGCAAAATATATTTTTTGGCTAAAATTTGTCTTCATTTTTCATAAAAATTCTTTACCATTAGCATGATACCTCAAACACTAAATAGAGGTATTTACATGAGAATATCAGCATGACTTTTAAATAATATGAGCAATGAAATGAACCAAAAGTTTTATTGCTGGTGGAATACTTCTTCATTTATTCGTGTTTTTAGAAAAATTAAATTGTGAATTTATGGAAAAAATGCATTTATGAGCATATTTTTATCCACAACTTCTTTAAATCCCAAAATCTTTCTTATTTTGTGGTTCATTTCATATTATTATATTCTACAACTTGTGTACAAAGTGAAAGAGGGTTGCGGCATTACCATTTTGTGTAGAGTGCTCACCGTTTTGGTTCAATTTCATTAAAATTTACTGCACATTTTTCTATTTCCCAAAATATATTATATTTTCAAATAGTTTAGTTGCCTTTATAGTCTTATATATTATAATTGACAATGCATCTAAAAACCATAGTTTTTAAAAAACGCAATCTTTAGAATTTTTTTCCCTCGAACGTAATCGGATACCTTAAATCAGATTTGAGTTGAGTCATTCGTTTTGTCTGGAGTATTCGAGAATACTTCGTGCAGAAGAGATCCGTTAAATAGAGACAGAGATTGGCTGGAGAGGAATTCAAAGGGAATTCTATCAGATTCGAGGTACAAGATAACTTCCAGTCTAGACATCTTCAAGCTGTACACAATAATGATTGGCAATCGATGAATGACTGCTTTTGGTATAACTTGTAGGCAGAGGAACCCAGAATAACGTGTGTACCAGGGTCCTTAATTTCAGCCAATGCGAAAAACTTGTTAAAGAAAATTTGGTCTCAAAGGATCAGCGTCAAAATAAACTTTTCCATTTCGAAGCAAACACACAAGCAAATTCATAATACTAAAACTTATTATTTATAATATATACTGATTTATAAAAATGTCTCCTACAGACATTTGGTTTTGGTAATGTTTCAAAATTTGACGATAATTATATACAATATTATATATATATATATATATATATATATATATATATATGTGTGTGTGTGTGTGTGTGTGTGTGTGTAGAGAGAGAGAAAATATATTTAAATCCTTGTCCAAGGGTGACCCTTGAAAAAGTCTTCTTGCCGGAAAAGTCTTCTCTTCATTCTTTTTCTATTCGTTGTAGTTTTCATTTGGTTGTGTTCCTTTTTGCTCAGCTTATTTTTTTATTTAATTAAGATACATTGCATCTTAGTTATAGCTGCATTTGCTCTCATTAAATACAATAATTTTTTATATATATTTTAAATATAAAACTTGTTAGAATCCGAAATAATGTTTAGTATCGATTCCAATTTTTAGTGCCGTTTCTGTAATTAGTTTCGTTTACGTAATTAGATTAATTATTTTAATTTAGATTCGTTTCATTAATGGGTTTTATTTAATTTTTGGAAAATTTTGTTTAATTCCGGATTAAACTTTAATTTCGATTTCGACCTGATTAGTTTCAATTTAATTTTTGTTGGGTCAGAAAATGGGTTTTAATTATTGCATGTTCAAAAAATTCATATTGCGAAAAAACGGAATGCAATGGAATATTTTGATTACTTTTTCTGAAGTCAAATTCCAAAACTCTCCCAGAAACAATGTTTAGTTCGCAGGAAATATTTTCATAGCTGACCAGTATAATATACGACACTTACATGCAAATAAGGAAACTTTCGTAAAAAATGGTAGAGGGTCTCTTAGAGATAATTCCAGAAATCTCACACAGAGGAAGGAGACAAAAAAAGAAGTTGGAGCTGTTTTCGACCAGCGCTTTTGTTTCTCCAGAAAATGGTTGGCGTAAATTACTCATTTTTGGCGGTTGTAATGCTGTTTTTACCTTTTTTCGAAAGACCCCAAAAAGTTTGATCCCTTTGTAAATAATTCTCAATCTATTGAGCAAAAGAAATTTAAGTTAAACCGCTAGTGAAAGTGGAGTATTTTTGAAAAGTCATGGCTTTTTCAAAACCTAATCGGTAAATGAAGATCTCAGCACTTGAAAGGATATCAATGCTTTTAAGAGCCACATCTTAATTTTTTTGCCCCCTCCTTTCGTTTTAAACTTGTTCTGTGTAATAACTGAAAAACACCTACTTCTAATGTTTGTCATAGAGCTTAGGACGATAATGGGAATGTTGAATGAGGTAATCTGATGCTCAAACATGCGGTTTCTAACTTCGAAATCGGATCACATATTGAAAAGTAAATCACAGTAAAATTCACCCTATTATATTCCCTCTCATTGCTACATAATAATATAATATTATCATAATCAGAGATATAGTATTATGATTTGAAATTTTATCATTGAACGATAATGAAATCTAATTATCAGGTGGCTTTAAAAAGAAAAAAAAATCAGTAAAAATGACCAAGAAAAAGAAAGAAATGTCAGATGTGTATTTGGCTTCCTTAAATACCTGAGATGAGCCTGAATTTCCCCGATTTTATATCAGACAAAAGGCATTAATAATAAGAAAGACTTAAGAGGCAACTATAGCAATCAAGGAACCTTTTACGCAATGTATAAAAAAGCATCTAAATTACTAAATTAAAGAAGTAAAAAAAATTCTTAATTAAATTTCAAAATGTGCACCTCTAGAAACATGACGCAATTATTACGGCTACTACCTCATGTTTCTAACTGCAATGGATTCTTATGTACACCACATATATGGAGATACATACGTATGCAAAAGTTTCTCAAACCGCGGTAGACCATCAGTCTCACAACCGAAAGGTCCCGAGTTCAGTCCTCGTCTCGGCCAAAGACCGCCGTGTGGGCTCATGGCAGTGGGGGCACGTTCAATAGGGACTCCAAGTTCCCATACCTCTGGGGGTACTGAGTCTGTCTCTGATTGGGATTCAAATTCTGATATATAATATCAAAATTCTGATGAATGAGTTCGACCACCCCCTAAAAAGGGTTATGTCGTGTGGGTTCGGGGAAAGTTGTTGTTTCACCTCAACGATGCTCGTTAGCAACGAAAGGCGCCCACTTCTGCCTTCATTCGAAAGAGCTACTTCTCATTCGGGCCTGGTATTACCAAGTGCCATTAGATCTACCACCACCACAAAAGTTTCTATTAAGCGTTGTTCCATAATTAACACAATATTTGAATTTGCTACTGTTTCTGCAATAAAATATTGACAACCCTATTAAAACACATTTGACATTTGTTAGTTTCGGATTATTAAAAATGAAGTGTTACACGATAGAACAACGTGTTTACGCAAAATTTGAAATAAATAAAAAATGCAGTTTTTTCCTTTTTAAATTGACATATTTTTATTGGATTGTAAAATACTCAGGATAGGGTTATATATATTATAGGCTATGTACGGAACAACAAAATAGCTTCCTTAGCTTTTCGGGCACATACGCACACTTTTGTAGAAATGTTTCATCATCATTTTGTATAAATGTGGCTGTATTGAATCGATGCACAGTGGCAGTTTTTGGTAATACGAGGCCCCAGGCGCTGATATAATGTTATGACTTTTCTAGGTTGCCAAAAAACATAGCAAGATAAACTTATTTCAGCTATAACTTTATCTTAAAATTTATTTCTTGACATAGTTTTGCATTAAAAGGCAGTTCCTAATGCATTTATTAGTGCAGATTAAGTCATTTTTTTATTGTTTCTAGATCAATGAATCTTGTATTTTGTTATGTGCATATAACTTAAAGCAGCAGTCACTGAGTTCTTTAGAGGTTTTTTTCTGCTTTTTATATTCCAAGGAAACAGTTCAATTTTTATATTGAACTGTTTCCCTGAAATATAAAAAGCTGCAATTTTTTTCTTAAACTTTATAAGTATTCTGAACTTATAAAGCTTAAGAAAAGAATGAGCTGTCTCAGCGTTTTGATTAGTCAAGAATTTTTCTTAGCCCTCTACTTTTTCATTAACACTTTATCTGTGAATTAAGGTATCCTGCGGCGTTAGAAACACTGGTTATCGGCCGCATTGGCTAATTTTTAAGAATTGTTATTTCTTGTAGTTCAGACTTTCTTCTTCTCAAAACAGTTCATTTTTTCGGGGAAACGAATCTATCATCCAGGGTCATCTATTTTTTAAACTAAAATTTGTCTTTAGTTTACATTTTCTCAAAACTTTAATTTTCACAAATTTTCTCCACCGCTAACGTGATTTCTCGAAAATTAATAGAGGTATTCACATAAAAGTATCATCGCGTGTTTCAAACAATATGAGCAATGGAAGGAACCAAAAATTTTACTGTGGGCGAAATACTTTTTCATTTATAGGTGTTTAGAAAAAAATTAAGTTGTGACTTTAGGCAAAAAAATGCATCTATAAGTATATTTTTATACATCACTTCTTTGCATCTCAGGATTTTTCTTAGATTTTGCTTAATTTCAATCATCTTTCTATTCCATAACTTGTGTACAAAGAGAAATAGGATGTCTGCGTAATAGTTTTGTGTAGAGTGTTCACCGTCTTTGGTTCAATTTCATTAAAATTGACTATACATTTTCCTATTTCTGAGAATATCCCATATTTTCAAATATCTTTTTTTTTGTGTTTATAGTGTTTACAATTGCCAATACATCTAAAAATAAAAAATAAAATATTCAAAAAATGCAATTTTTCAAAATTTTTCCTCCGATTGTAGTTGGATAACTTAACACTTTTCCTTTAAAGAAAAAGTAAAATGTGAAAATTCTGAGAATCAGACCGAAGGGGAGGCTTGAAGAATTGAATTTACTTTCGGCTAAGCGCTATGATTTGGCTTGGCACTATGCAAGAAGATTTTAAGGCCCCTTCGTACCTCGAGACACGAGGTGACTGCCTCCACCGCCTTCTTCTTCTACCAATACGGCCGACCATCCCGCCATCCCTGAGTGTAGCATTATCGACAGGATCTGTTAGGGTCGACTGCTGAATAAGTATGGTCCAACCTGACATGGACCGATCAGTCAAAGTAACATTCCTTTCGGGGTGGTAAATAGCTGTCCTTCTACCCATCTGCACTCTCTCAAACAGTTGGAATGAAACTGTCCATCTTTGACATCACATCCTTCAGGGATTTGAGATGACCTGGTACCATCAGTGCTGTACTTCAATCATTATTGACAATCTTCAGGTCCTTCCTTCACTCTGAGATCTCCATACATCCCATTGAATAGTGGCAAACCGTACCCGTTTCTCCACAAACGCATTCATTTTCCTACTTTCTTCTCAATCTTTGGAAATAGGCAGGAAATCTCCCATGTCCAGATATTATTTATATTATAAGTGGACGGTATCGCCTCCACCAGCCAATCCTTAACTTGAGAAATATTTTGAATACCGGCGTCCTGGCATAGGGGTAGCGTTTCTTCCCCGTGATCTGGGCGTCCCGGTTCGAGCATGGTTGTTATTCTGTTTTCTACCTGTGAGATGCGTGAATGAGTACCCCTCCCCCGTAAAAGGATGTTGTGTAAGCGAATGGGTGTGTCACCTTCATTTGAGCTAGAAGTCAGACTCCTGCCCTAGGGGTGCTCAGGGTCTTTTACCCTCAGAAGCTACTGCGTCCCCTTTTCCGTCGAAACACGGAAACGGCATTCTCATCATTGCCACCACCACCTGTACGGAAATCCACCACTGTTAATGCAGAGTTGAATTTCATCTTTCAATGCGTCCGTGGGCTTGTTGGGACAAACCTTTGATTTCAAACAACCCCATAAAAAGAAACCAAAGGTGTTAAATCACATGATCTGTGGAGCCAGTCTCAAAATTTTGAACCGAGGCAGCCATTCATTCATATTTTTTTTAAATATTTTTCAACAAGGAAAACACGTCATTCTATTGAGTGATGCTCCATTTTTCCTAACCCTAATCTATTACCTGTCAATTGGATTTTTAATAAAGTTGCCAACCGTTTACTGTGCGAATGGCGGCACATTGAAAACTTGCGTTCATTTTGAGAAATCCTTTAAAAGTGTTGCTATTTGGAAATAGCTAGGATCTAACTCAAGATCTTAGGGTTGGTAGCCAGATGACATGACCACAAGACTCAAAGTGATCACTCCATCTTGAGGATGTTGTCTGGCTTATAAAGCTACCACTTCAGTGCTCCCCCTCCAGTGAGTCGAACAATGCTTGTTGCTGCTTTCAGTGGTGATATATTAGGTTGTTGATTCTAATGCATCTTACCATTTTTTATTGGCTGATTATTTATCAGATTCTTTTTTATTTTTTTATTTTATTGGCTGATTATTTATCAGTTTATTTTTTATTTTATTGGCTGATTATTTATCAGTTTATTATTTATTTTTTATTTTATTGGCTAATTATTTATCAGCTTCTTTTTTTTATTTTATTGGCTGATTATTTATCAACTTTTTTATTTTTTTATTTTATTGACTGATTATTTATCAGCTTCTTTTGCTTTTTTATTTTATTGGCTGATTATTTATCAACTTATTTTGCTTTTTTATTTTATTGGCTGATTATTTATCAGCTTCTTTTTTATTTTTTTTTGTTGGCTGATTATTTATCAGCTTCTTTTGCTTTTTTTATTTTATTGGCTGATTATTTATCACCTTCTTTTTTTTATTTTTTGCTTTGGATAGAAAGTGCCACAACTGCTGAGTGAAGTTTGCATATTGATTTTTATTATCATCATGCTACGTCACCAATGTTGCTATTTGGAGAGAGCTCGAATTCGCAATCTTACGGTTCATAGCCAAATAACATGACTCCAAGACTAAAAGTGATCATTCAATCTTGAGGTTGTTGTCTGGTTTATAAAGTTAAACCCACATTAGTATAGATAATTTCATTTTTGTACCAGTCTTTAAATGTTTCTGTGAAATATCAGAGAGCAATCGGGTTATGAATGAATAATGGAATAAAACATAAGGAGAAAGTTAATTCTATTTTAAACATTCTAATTTTAACAGTGATATATGTTTTACTGCGTTAGAAATTATTTCCCTCTTAAGAAATTCAATCGTTCGAGTGACGGCAGTCACACATTTTGATTTTTGAAAGATCTTGTAATTAACGCAGAGCTGTTAATTTAAATTAATTAATTTTTGATAATTTTACATTATTTTTGATGATAAGTTTTAAAAAAATGCAAAATCTAAGTGTTTCTTTAAAGAAAAATCTATTGTTCCTGGGGAACTAATGGAAGATTTGACTTGTTTACAAGAACGGTATGTGAAAACAAGTAAGTAAATAATGAAATTTTTAAAAATGCATTTCGTTATATTTTAAATAAGAAATATTATATTTAAACGAAAATTTCTAAACATAAAAAGAAACCATTTAAGAGTTTTGAAGATAAATTCAGGAATTTATGCTCTAAAAATAGCATGGCAATAGATACATTAGTTTTTAATCCTTCTAGAACTTTATCATCTCATGGAAACTTTAAAAACGAAGGGATGAATTTATAGGCAGTCAGAATGGAGTCAGTATTGATGTAATCGACATTATTTAAAATTTAAGGTATCCGATTACGTTAAAAACACTGGTTACCGACCACGTTGGCGAAGTATTTTTTTTTCTTTGTTATTTCTTGAAGTTCACACTTTCCTCTTTCCAAAACAGTTCATCTTTTCTAAGAAAAGGAAGGCCTGAGCTATCATCCAGGGTCACAGATTTTTCAACTTAAAATTGTCTTTCACTTCCATTTTCTGAAAACTTTAGCTTTCCTAAAAATTCCCCACCATTAACAAGATATTCCAAAAATTAATTGAGCTACTGACATAAAGATTTCAACGTGTGTTTTAAATGATGTGGGCGATGAAATGAACCAAAAGTTTTAATGTCGGTGAAATACTCTTTCCTTTATAGGTGGTTTTTGAAAAAATAAGTCGCGAATTTATGGAAAAAAATGCATATGTACGTATATTTTTACCCAACACTTCTTTGCATCTCAAAATATTTCTTAAATTTACATTCATTTCATTCATCATTATATTCTATAACTTGTGTACAGAGAAAAATAGCATTGCTTCATTACCATTTTGTATAGTGTGTTCACCGTTTTAGTTAAATTTACTACAACTTTTCCTATTTCTCAAAACGTATTAAATTTTCAAATAATTTTGTTGAATTCATAGTTGCATTTTAATTGACAATGCATCTAAAAACCATACTTTAAAATAGTTTTTTTAAAAATAATTTTTCAAATTTTACCCTTCGAACGTAGTCGGATACCTTAAGTAATCTATTGAATGGAGCTAGTAATCTCTGAGCTGTTTTTATTGTTGTTTATTACCAATTAGTTACTTATGTGCTGCTGTTAACTGACAGGTGCTCATATTTCGGCTGTTTTTTCTTGCCTTTGTTGTTAAATATTCAGTGAACCACGTGATCTTCCTGATAGAAGCTAGCCTCCATTCATGTCGACATCACGTGGTCTCACTGTTGTTGATGATGATGTCGTGTCCGTGTTTCCACGGAAAGAGTGTGCAGTAGTCTGTGAGGGCAAAGACTCCCGAGCCCCCAGAGGGCAGAAATCTCACTTCTAGCTCATGTGAAGGTGACACACACATTCGCGTGCACAACCTCTTATATATATATAT
>JAPMOQ010043689.1:17155-74031 GCA_026543055.1 Argiope trifasciata | reverse complement strand
ATATATATATATATAAGAGGTTGTGCCATAGAGCAGAAAGAAGCCATAGAGCAGTTTTCTAGACCCACTGCACCATGGAGTATCCTTGTTCCTTTAAGGCATCCGACTACGTTAAACACACTGGGTATCGACCACACTGACAAACATTTTTTCATTGTTATTTCTTGTAGTTCGAGCTTTCCACCTTCCAAAATAGTTTATCTTTTCTAAGAAAAGGAAGGCCTCACCTATCTTTCAGGGTCACAGATTTTTTTCCTCTAAAATTTGTCTTTCATTTCCTTTTCTCAAAACTTTCATTTCCATAAAAATATCCACAATTAGCATGATATAGCAAAAACTAATTGAGCTATTTACAAAAAAATTTCAGAGCGTGTCTTAAATACTCTGAGACATGAAATGGACCAAACGCTTGACTGTGTGTGAAATACTTTATCATTTAGAGGTGCTTTTAGAAACATTACGGTGTAAAGTAATGGAAAAAATGCATATATACCTATATATTTACCCATCACTTCTTTACATCACAAGATGTTTAATAGATTTTGGTTCCTTTCATTCATCATTACATTCTATAACTTCTGCGCAAAGAAACATTGGATTGCTGCGTGAACATTTGGTGTAGAGTGTGAACCATTTTGGTTTAATTTGATTAAAATTTACTAAAAACTATTCCTAGTTTTCAAAATATATTATATTTTCAAGCAATTGATTTTTGTATGTATAGTGTTTATAATTGAGAATATATATAAAACCCGTAAATAGTTTCTAAAAAAATTCCATTTTTAAAATTTTTTCCCTGGGAACGTAGTTGGATACCTTAATTGTTATGTTATCTTTTAAACCCCAGAAAAAACAACGTGTGTCTTCAAGTTATTTGACCATCGAACAATCTTCATTGTCACGTAAATTATGGCTGTATCTAGAAAAGCAACAATCATTTAATTTAATCTCAAATTACATTATATATGTGAGTGCTTTTGTATGGACAAAGGCACTGTACTTGTCACTGAAACTGTTTCATTGTTCCAACGCATTCAATTCCATTAATTTGAGGCCATTCGGATCAATTTTCCATAACAACGTCATAGTTGCATTGTAAAATCAAAGAACACGACAAAATAAATTTTACTCCAAAATCTCTACAATTATCAAATAAGTAATGCACAACGTATTTCAGAATTTAAATGGAATTATTAATTAAATGAGGGCCTATATTAATATGAACTGACTGTATTAAATCAAGCATTCTGTTCATTAAAAATCTTTGAACATTATTTGCTTTTTTATCTTTATTTTATCTTGAAACTTTGCTGTTTGACAAAAAAAGTAGAAAATAAAACGAATAAAAATAGTTAATAATTTTTAACAACTTCATCTTAATTAATATGAATTTATCTGGACGTCCCGGGTTCGAGTCCCGGTTCGGGCATGGTTGTTCAGTGTTCTATCTGTGAGATGCGTGAATGTAAAAAGGGGTTGTGCAAGCGAATGTTTGTGTCACCTTCATTTGAGCTAGAAGTGAGGCTTCCACCCTCTGGGTGCTCAGGGGTCTTTTCCCTCAGGACTACTGCACCCCCTTTCCGTTGAAACACGGACACGACATCATCATCATCAATTAAAATGAATTGCATTTATTTATGCTATTATGCTATTTAGAAGCCTTTACAGCATTAAACAGCAAACTTCAAACGAGACAATAAGCAGTAGGTTATAGTTTTATGCATCGAAAGAAATAGTTTCAAAAATTGTTCTCTTTCTAAAAGTTTTATTCATTTTTTTTTTTAAATAAGCGGAAAATGCTATCAAGCAAAAGCACAATTCATTACCCATTTAAATCACAAATAAAAGTTTTAGAATAAAGTAAAAAATAATTAAATTCATTTAACAAAAATGCTTACATACTGAATACTATTGACAAATATTTTGAATGTATTTTCTGCATTTGAATTGAAAATGTTTGCTTTATAAATTATATATTAAGAACTGTATTGTAAAAAATAATAATAAAAACTTCGTATATCGTTGTTTCCGAATATCTTCATTGTTTTCGAACATCTTATGCATTCGTAGTAAACTTTATTAATCATTCGTATTGTTTGTATTTAACTTAATATAAATAGTTTTAAAAATAATTTATAATTTTATTAACAAAAAAATCGTATAATTGATTGTTAAAACTTTGTATTTATTTTAGAATAAAAAGTATTTCTCTTTTAGTTACAAAATCACTTTAGTTTCCGTTAAACAACGTTGAGAACCCTCTTAAGAAACATTTCTGCTCCATAAGACTATGCAATTTCACATTTATTTGTTTTTCCGATTCTTTATGACAGACGAGAAAATTCTCTTCAAAGCATGAATTTTTTTTTCAACGCTTATATGCATTTCTTTTCAAAACTCATTTCCTTCACACGGAGAAAAAAAATATTAAACCAAAAAAAATCTTTTGCAAATAAACTAAACCCACTCAGGAAACGTCGAATTTATTCCTTTGATTGCAGTATTCCAAAAGAAACTAAGAATTTTATATTTGGTTGTAAAAAAAATCGTTTGGGAAAAGAAAAGATCTGGCAACACGAACTCACAGAATGGAATCGAGTTCTCTCTTGCCACCGAAATATTTTCAAAATGGAAAGAAAATTTTGTGGAAAAGAATAGAGAAAGATTCGATCAACAAATATACTTCGGAAGTATCATAATCTGGGAGTTGGTTTGTTTAGCATGAGATGGCGTATGTCGGTGATTCTGCATTTCTAACGAAGTGCAGCGTCTTTGTACTGTTGCCGAGAAAAATGTAAATCTATTTCTCTCTGTGTAAGCGTGTGATTATGTTATTGATTTTTGCGTTACCGTCGTCTTCTCTTAAAAACCGTTTCACTTATAACTTCCCCAAAGTGTTGAAAGCGTTCAACGATACTCAACAGTGATGATTCAATGCAATAGAAGACGTGATCGGTTCATAAGGGTGTGGTTATCATTCGAAAGATTATTTGATTTCATTTACCTCGTATTTTATTTTGCTGTACTTTCAAGAGTTTTATTCCCTGTTATACATTTATTGAACGTTTGCAAGAAAGAGGAGGATCTATTTTTCTAGTGTTATAATTACATAATGTACATAATGTTTTTTTTTCGTATTGTCTATTTAAGGTAACCGACTACTTTCGAAGGAAATTTTTTGAAAAATTGGATTTTTTAAAAGCAATTTAAAACTATGTTTTTTAGATATATTGTCAATTATGATACAAAATACTACAAATACAACAAAATTATTTGAAAAGTATAATATATTTTGAGAAACAGGAAAATGTTCATTAAATTTAAGGAAATTAAACCAAAACGGTTAACACTTTACTCAAAGTGATAACGCAGAATTTTTGTACACTAGTTATAATATATAATAATGAATAAAATGGACCAAAATATAACCAAAATAGGATACCAAGATAGGTAAATATATATGCATTTTTTCCATCAATTTACAATTTAGTTTTTCTAAAAACACCTATCAATGGAAAAGTATTTCACCAACACTAAAACTTTTGGTTCATTTCATCGCCACTTTTATTTAAAACAAACACTAAAATGTTGATGCAAATACCTCCATTAATTTTTCAGATATCATGTTAATGGTAGAGAATATTTATGAAAATTAGTTTTGTGAAAATGGAAGTGAAAGACACATTTTATCTGAAAAATAGGTGACCCTGGATGGCAGGTCAGACCTTCCTTTTCCCAGAAAAGATGAACTGTTTTGGGAAGAGGAAAGTCTGAACTACAAGAAGTAACGATTAAAAAGAATTCGCCAATGTAGTGGATAATCTGTGTTTTTAACGTAGTCGGATACCTTAAACGGATAGAAGAAGTACAGTTGTAACTTCTACATTATTACTATAATTGAAATTTCTATATTACTGCTATAGTTGTAATTTCTACATCATTATAATACTTGCAATTTCTAAACATTTAAATACATTTTTTGTATTGTCTATTTAAAGAAATAGAAGGCATACAAGTATACTTTTTGAATAGTTGTAGTTTCAATATTAGTAATACAGTTGTAATTTCGAACATTTAAGTACATCTTTTGTATTGTCGATTTAAAGGAATAGAAAGTGCACAGTTTTTAATTTCTACATTATTACTGCAATTGAAATCTTCGAAAATTAAGAGCGTACAGTGTTGTTATTGTCTATTTAAAGTAAAAGTAACGTATACAGTTGTCATTTCTACATTACTACTAAAATTGTAATTTTCGAACATTAAGTATATAATGTTTTTTTTGTATTTTCCTTGTAAAAGAATAAAAGGTGCTTTGAATGTTTCTTATCATCGCATCCTTCAAATCTTAACTTTAATATGAGGACTAGAAAACATTGCATGTCCCCAATGGTATGAATATTCATTAATAAGATGAAAATAGGAACAATGAAGAAAATATTTTATAGTGATTAACAAAAAGAAGAGCATTGGGAATGCGTACTGGAAATATATCAATGCTCATCATGGATTTGGAATGAAATCTATGATATAGATAATAGTTTTGTACAAGGCTCAGATTCACAAAATTAACCCCTTTTAACTTTTAACTCCCTCTTTGCTTTTATAAAAATCCCCTTTCCATTCGCGAAGAATAGAAAATTCCAAAATCTTCACTGAATGAATGAAGGTCTAAAATGAGAACATTCATCAAAATATTTGATATTTGCAATAGTTTTTGTAAAGTTTTTTATGCACGAAAAATCAAAGAAAGAGACCATCATTTTATCATATAAAGGCTCCCAAAATAAAACCTAGTGTTGTTTTAAAACGCGACGTTGACTAAACTAAACTAAACTTATCAGATAAAGTCAAGTGTAATAAAAAGAGCTACACACTTTAGTATTTCTTAGCAGGAGGTTTCAAAAATCTTCTAAAACAAGATAATTTTTTTCCACTTTCATCCTTTAAACAATATAAAAAAACTACATTCCACTGTCATTCTCTTGTAACACTCCTAAACCATGAAGAACACGCTCATTTTTTTACACCAAAGAATATGTTGGCAATCAATCAAAATAAAAACGATTCGAAGGCTGTCTTGAAAGTTCAAGCAATTCGAGTTTATCAAGAATTCTCCGCATGTATAAAAACAAAACCCCTTAAAATGACCTGTTATTTCAGTTTGAAGATATACAAGCGCTTGAAACTGTAGAGACTTTTATTTTTATATAACTCCAATCTTCTCAGTTTTTTTAATAAGCCCCAAATTCTTCCTCTTTATCCAGTCCTATCATTTCTCTTTTGTCTTAAAGCCTTTTTTATTTAATTCTTGGTCTAAAGCGAGAGCTGTACTCACAATGAAAGATAAGCCGTGTTTCATTTTAAGAGATAAGTTATGGTTTGTTTTTGAAGTGGAGCTTATAAACTCCGAGAGTAACAACAACAAAAAATTCCATATTTCACTTTTCTTGCGTTTTTTTATCACTCAGAGATAAGTTTTTTTTCCTTAAGTATTTTTGAGTATATAGAGCCTTTCGTTTTTGTTGCCATTTTGATAAAATGAAATTAAATTATTATACAAAATGCTGGTATAATAATTAGACTTTATATAAAATTAAGATTAAATATATATGTAAAATTAAATATATATGCAACAAATTTATAAACTAGGGTTTCAATAAACAATAAACTCATAATTAACAGTTAAAAAATGTAAAGATTTTAGGGTGGTGGGTCTAATGTCACTTGACCAAGCCAAATAAGAAGTAGCTCTTTCGAATGAAGGTAGAAATCTGCGCCTTTCGTTAAGAACGAGCACCGTTCTCGTGAAATGGCGACTTTAGCTCGAACGTACACGACACAACCCTCTTTAGGGGGGGAGGTAAAACTCGTTCATTCATCCACCTGTCAGAATTGAGATCCCAATCAGAGAGCGACTCAGTACCCCCAGAGGTATGATTTGTGATGGGAACTTGGAGGACCTATGGAACGTGCCCCACTGCCATAAGTCAACACGGTGGTCTGTGGCCGAGACGAGGACAAAACTCGTGACCTTTCGGTTGCGAGACGGGCGCTCTACCAACCAGGATACCGCAGCCCCAAGTGTTTACAAAATAGTTTAATCTTATCAGCTTCCCGTTTCGAAGCAACACAATGGTTGTTTTTGGGAAGCAATTTTGGGTCATTGTCAGATGAAGAAGACGGCAATTGAGGCGGCACGATTTTATCAAATTTCCATGCCCCTGTTTAACTACAAATTATAATTGAACAAAGATAAACTCAACCTCAAAGAAGATAAAACAAAGTTGTGGATTCTTGAAGACATTGAATAACACTAAAAATGTCTAAACCTATGATATTTGCAATTTTATCGAATTATTTTTGATCTGTTGGGAAATCGATCAGGTTTGAATTTCCCCATTATGTACATAATATTTAGAAGCTGGTTAATATATTTTAATGCTGTTTAATGTTTTAAATCCTTTAATATATTTTTAGGACATAATGGCTTTGTGCGAATTTGACTCCAGGGAGAACTTTCAATGTGGTTTTGAGACTTTATGCAAAAATATATTGTGTCGTCATTCAAAATTTTGTTAATTCTCATTTAAAAATACAGAAGATTCCATATGAAACTTAAAGTTTTTTTAATTCGTTTCAAATGATGTCCTTCTTCCAAGATAGATCTGGAACTACATTTAAGAGTTTAAAATTGTGAATTTCTATTCACAGTTTTAACAGCTTTTTTAAGGAATTGCGTTTTTCAATTATCTCGTTAATATGCAAACAAAAGTAAAGACCTACCGACAGACAACGTCTCATCGAAGCTTGTTTAAAATTTGATACGTGTGTACATTTTAACAGTTACCTGAAATTTTATTTATATAACTTTTTACGATTCGGAGTGGATTTCTTTCAAAATTTGATCGAAATCTAGAAGAGTGGTGTTAAGTCCACATATCAAATTTCAATCTTCTGTTTAAAGCAGTTTTGAGGTTATGGTTTTGATATAACATGCCACCCTGTGCTACGGTGCCTATAACACTATGTTATCTTATCAGTTGGATACCACAAGAGGGAAGGTAAGGGGTTTAGTTTAGTTTAGTTATATTAACGTGCCATTATAAAGCAACGCCGGCTTTCTGGGTTAGGGGTAGCGTGTCTTCCCTGTGATCTGGGCTTCCGCGTTCGAGTCCCGGTTTGGGCATGGTTGTTCTTCTGTGCGTTCTATCTGTGAGATGTATGAATGTGCCCCCCTGTAAAAAGGGGTTGTGAAAGCGAATGTGCGTGTCACCTTCATATGTGCTAGAAGTTAGACTTCTGCCCTCTGGGGGCTCAGGGGTCTATACCCTCCGAAGGTACTGCACCCGCTTTCCGTGGAAACACAAACACGACATCATCATCATTATAAAGCCATACTATGGCTATTTTGGGATGGACCTTGTAATTTTGAACTGTCAGATGACGAGAATGACACCCGAACTGGCACCTCCCTCTCCACACCCAACCCCACCAACGGGAGGACGTTTGGCCCTGAAGGATTTAATGTGCAACAGACGCCTTTACTCGACGGTTCTTCGGTGGGAAGGAAGAGGAAAAAAGAAAGAAAGAAAAAAATGATAAAAAAAGATGAAAACTAAGAAAGAGACGATGAAGCATCCAGGTATCTCCAGAGAGAATCTCATCTATATCAAATCCTACATGACTGTATTCCATTTTTCTTTTCTGTAGCAATAAATAAATGGAGGGGAACAAGATTACTTAAACAAATGGTAAATATGAATTGAACTTGGAAAATGAGATTACTAACTGAAAAGAAAAAAAAAGATAAATTACATTGTGAACATGTGTGTGACATGTATCAACATATAGGCAAATATTGTAGAGTCAGAAATCTGTAGCTTCCGTTTGGTTCGTGAGTTTTGATTTCCTTCGTGAGAACTGCACTTATGAATTTAATTGATTTTGACAAATGGCATTTTGGTTTCAGCTACTAAGTTGCCTTGAAGGGTCTTGATCCATGAAATCTCAATGCGAGGATTCACAAGAAGAAGGGAGAATGTATCTCTGGCTGATTGACTATTGAATTTTGGATATCGTATTGACAGATCATAACTCTATCCTGTGCCTACAACACTAAGTTATCTAACCGGTTGGATGAGCATAGAATGGAAAGAAAGGGAATAAAAGGAAGAAATAAAAAAACAATAAAGAAAGAAGGAGACGACACACCATCCTGGTATCTCCAGGGAGAATCCCATTGGTGTCAAATCCTGATATCAGGGCCATCTATCTAACTATCTATCAGATACCCCCTTCTTTGCTCTCTTTTGACTGCAGTAGAGAAGGTGTCATCTAATAACATGGATCGTTTAGTCCCAGAAATGAACGCATTTCGCGAGTCAACGTGTTAAAGAAAGGATGAGACGACAAAGCATCCGGGTATCTCCAGAGAGAATCCCATTGGTGTGCAATCCTGGATTCAATGTTTGGTGAAGTAATAACTAGATGGAGGAAACAAGAATACTTAAACAAACGGTGACTACGGGTTGAACCTACAGGGAAAGGAGAATACTAACTAAAAAGAAAAGATGGATGAATTGCATTGAGGACATCTGCGTGGCAGGTATCAGCAGATAAACAATCCCTGTACGGTCATAAATCTGTAGCTTCAGTCTGGGTTTCTGTGGTTTTGTTTTCCTTCTTGAGAACTCCACTTTTAAGGGATTTTTAAAGTTATGATTTCGACTGGTATTTTGGTCTGAGCTATTGTGCAGCCTTGAAAAGTTCTTGATATTTGTGAATATGGTTTACTACGGAGTGGATCTTGCCGTGTGAAAAGGTATTCGATGCAACTGCACCATTCTTCCTGGACACTTGTTTCTGGTTTTTTCATGTGCCACGAGAGAGTCAGGAAGCATTAGGTGGCCCACTCAATTGGGGATCCTATCTCCCCACAGCTACAGCAAGGGAAGTTGGCCAGAGGGAATCTGTGCAAGTTTGTTCGGGAAAGGGCCATGTCTTCAGTGAAGGAAAGGACATCCGCTCTGTTCCAGTTGGTCGCATAGAGAGAAACTTTCGGTATTATGTTGAATGTGAACCAGCTTTTTCCCCATTCCTTTTGCCATCTTGTCTTCCTCTCGGTTTGGAAGATGTTCTTCAGATGACATCTTTCCAATCATAACCTACATGTGTCTTGATCCAAGAGATTTCAATGTGGGGATTTACAAGAAGATGGGAGAATGTATCTCTTGCTAATTGACTATTGGATTTTTTATATCGCATTGACAGATCAACAGTCATAAATAATTCCAAGAATATGCTTTTGAAGTTCAGGGAATGTCTGAAATGTGAAGATTCGTCAAAATCTAGAGATTCAAAGTTTTTGAAGGTTACAACACTTTATAGTCAAGAAAACATAGAATGGTTTCGGACTAAAAACGATCTGAAACTAGAGGTCCATTAAAATCAGGAGGTTATATTTTTTCATAATCATAACATTTTCATACTATAGAATTAATAATACTAGATAATTAAAAGTGCCATCGTATTTTGTTTAATTTCTTAATATTTAAATACATTCTCATAAATATTCTTCGAATCTCCATAATCTTTTTTTAGAATTCTATATTTTTCTGATTTTCAGATTATTTTGTCTACGATATTTGGCCCGCATTGAGTCTACCTGAAAATATAAAAAAATCAGATGATGGTAAAATAAAGATTAAACCATTTTGTTTGAAGAAAGTTTAAACCTTCTGAGAGTAAGTTCAAATATTCTGTTTGAGTATGAATTCGATTTTCTGAAATAAATCTGCCTCAGAAAACCTACGGGAATGTTCAAAAACCTGTGCAAATAGTAACTTGGACAATATAAGTTTTAAAATTCCAACAAGAATTTTAGAAATGTTTCATGTGATGGAACATATGTCTTTTTATATTTTCACTTTAATTCGCATGAATCATTCGGCATTCTTTGCAAAAGATTGCAAAATTCCGAAAGGAAATCAAAGTGAAAGATTTGCGACATGCAAAGTAATAGTATAATCAAAATGTTTCTGGGATCTTACTATGGCTAGTAACTTTTAAAAAGTTCATTTTCATTTATTTTGATTAATTTAATGCGATAGCAAGAAGAATCATCTGTCGTACCTATCTTAATTAAAAAAGTATCTATATTGAATTAATTATGATTAATATTTTAAGCTATTTAAGAATTTTTAAAATTGCATTTCATAATAGAAGCCGTACGATATTATTTATCTCAAACGAAAAGAGACAAACAGTCTTTCACAAATTGCACTTATTTGTTTTTTTTAAACTACGTTTAATTTAATAATTGTTCGATGTTTATGGAATTTCCATTTTTGAATTTTGTAATAAAATAATAAATGATGATAATACAATGTTCTATTTGAAATAATGTGGGTGATGTCCAATTACTTAATTTTACTTATTTTGTAAAGAAAATTCCTTTTTTAATAATAACGTGAGGAATTTCGAATTTCTTTTTGCATATTTCAAATCTAAAATATGAAAATGCAAACATTTTATCAACTATAATAAAAGAGTTAAAAGTGATAAAATAATATTCAGTGTGAAAATAATGTAAAGACAACTATCATTTATAATTATCATAGCTTTGTTTATAAAAATTAAACCTTTACTTTGATGCGCTGATTTCTAAATTTCATTGTACGTGCATCGTATTTCAAACAATATTTTATTTTGAAATTAAAAGATCTTTCATTTGATGTAATATGCTTTTAAAAATCATAGCAAAATGTTTTTAAAAACATTTGCAAATGAGATTCTTGCAAGGAATCTGTGAAAACTTTAAGAGTGTTAGTTAAGGAAGTGTATCATTTTATAGGGATGAATGGGCAATATAATTAAAGTCACAGCTAATTTTCCGGAAATTACATTAAAAAAATAAATAGTAAGAAAATTAATTTAGAATTCTTTCTAACAATTGAAATAAATGTGTTCCATTTTCATCCACATGTTAATTAATCCACATGAACATCTAAATTCATCTAAATCATCTACATTTTAAATTAATTCATATTTTTTCATTATAGTTACAAAAGCATGTTTCTAAAAAAATGCAATTTAAATGTAATTATTTGAAATTGTCATTTAATAATTATGATTAGTATTGATCTTATTAAAAAACTCTCGCACTTTTATGATAGGCACCCATCATCAACATCTTAATATTTTCTACTAATTAATGACAAATAATTAAATTTTATACAAGATATTTTTTAAAATCATGTTTATGTTTGCTTCCATGAAAAATGAGAAACGAGCTAAATTCTTAGGCAGACATTCTTTTCAAACAAAAAAGAAACGACGGTGATCATAATGACGTCTGATTCTTACATCCAAGTCTATCTTATTTAAATCGAACATCCTCTTGAAGCTTTATTTTAAGTCAAAAGGTCGTAGCCGTACAGCATGTTACCAATATTTTCCACTGCAAGCAATAACAGCAGCTTTAAGAATTTTAAGAATGCTAATTCAATTTACTGCGTCTCGCGATGACGGAAGATGATAAAAGAGATGTTTGCTTGACATAAAAATAATCTCCCTCCCTCAAGTGTTAGATCGGAGAACAGCCGTTCAAAATCGATTTTTTTTTTCCTGGTGTCAGGCTTTGAGCGACATGGTGGGCGAGATCGGTTGAGGAATTTTATATACCTGCTTTTCTATTAGAAAATGAGGTTCGGTTGGAGAAGAACATAGGAATGTATGTATAAAAAGGAAAAAGTAATTGACATTTAGGTATGTAAAGGAAGAAAATCGTTTCATTGTTATTTCATTGCAGCGTTGCCATTTGAGCAAATGCATATAGTGTGCTTCATAAATTTATGGTAAATCCTCCATCTGAACCTCGTGATTCGAGTCCGCTTTTCTTTTTGGCAGGTTTTTTTTTCCCCAAAAGTCACATCTTCCACTTCTTCTATATCTAGTTCGGCTTTTCTCTTTAGAACCTTGCATCTTAGCTCACTTTTTAGAGATATAGGTGCTTTTTTTTCAACATTTTCCTTCGTTTCGTCCTGATCAAAATCAGACCGGGTGATTTTTGGCGGAACGGCATCGGCCAATCGGTCGAGAGGTAGTAGGAGGTCGTAAACAACAGCGGAGAATGCATAATCGATTGTTATTACTAATGAATTTCTTAAAAAAAGGCTTTGATAAAAACGATACGAACTTATTCCCCAACCCAATATATTGCTGGGTTGCAGCTTTAGAAGATTCACAATAAATAAGATTATATTGCACCCTTCGTGTTTCTCTCAAAGATTTTGAAGCAATATAAGTCGCATATGCCATTAGTAGAAAAGAGCCTCCAGCCAAGTACTTGTAACTTTACTTTTAAAGCTCAATCCTATCAGAAGGCTGGAAAAGTTTGAAATATGGCGACATGTCGCGACAGAAGTTCTGTTTTTCGATGAAAATTTCGATCTCTCTGAGGAACAGCTTTTAAAGTAATATTTATTTTTCGGAGCAAACTTGCATTTTAAAGAGTTAGTTAAACTTTTGAACATTTCTTAAATTCAAGGATGAAGTAACATGATTATAATGGAAATAACAGGTGACATCACATCATATTTATAATATTTTTAGTATTTCCACACTGTTCCAGAAGTCAGTATGCATTTTTGTTGAATCTGATTTTTTTTTTAATTTGGTATATTCATGTTTTTTTTATTAACAATATAATTTTTTCAAAAAAATTCACCTTAGGTCAACAAAGAATAATTTTATTTTAAATGCTTTTTATTAAATAGCTAGCTGGTACCCGGCTAGTTACTGCCACCGAAAAATAATATTAAGTGCTATCCATCCATCATATGGCAAAGTTTGATCGAAATAGGATGAACGGTACGACAGTACATATAATATGAACAAACAAATATTCATTTATATACATTAGATTTGTGTATAGTTTTCGAATTGTAAAGCTCGGTGTTCTTTCAGAAGGGTAATGAAAGGAACTATTTATTGCATCTCGCGATTCGTTTCATATTCGTTCGGAATTCACAAATTTAATTTTAGAAATTGCGATTAAAATATTTTCTTATAAAAAAGAATAAAACTTAGAAAATAATTTATACCACAAAATCGTTAATATAATTTGAAATTTGCAATAGTATGTTTCATTTTTTATACTTTAAAATTTGTTTCCTTCTCTTTTATCAAATGAAGAAATTTTTCTTATGACTAAGTCATTCGAAGTGCAATTTCAGAAAAATAAAGCTTCCAAAGCTTGTCTTTTAATTACTCAAAATGCTAATTTTGAAATCGAGGCGAGAGATTTTTTTAAATCTTATATAATTAAAAATGTCAATATCGAAAACAACATTAATAAATAAAAACAATTGACACAGAAATAATAATAACTAAAACTAATTAATAGTTCACAGATGGCAACTGTTCTGTAGTTGAAAAGGGGTATTATATTGCAAAGAAAAATAAATCTACCCAATATTTTAATGGGGAAAGTTTTCAATTTATTGTGCATAATTTTTACTTTTATTTCTTTTCAAAATGAAGGGAGAATTTAATTATTTGAAAGAATATGACTTCTTTCTAACAAATTAGAACCAAATAAATCCCTACGTTGAACTTAATTAGGTATATGTGGAGAAAGGAATTTTTTTTAAAAAGTTGGCGCAAAGTAAGTAATCTCATGAAAGTAAACAAACCGAAATTAATGAAGTTAGATTAATTATAAAAAGACGTATTCTAGATTTTTTTTTTAACTCTGAAACACACTTTAGAGCCATAAAATTTTCTGTTTGTACATCGGTCGTAAAGTTCATTAAGACCTAGTGAAATAAATCTTATTTTTTACCCTAACAAAGACGTCGCATAATTTCAAAGAACAAATTTTCCAACTTTTACTCTTTAAGTTTGATTTTTTTTAAATTTTTAGTTACTGGATTTTGATAAAAAATGAAATATTAAAAAAAAGAAATAAAAGATTTTAAAAAATGGAAAAATAATCGGAAAGAATCTAACTCCATTAAAATATATCATATAGGAGTTATCAGACCCCATTAATCAAGTTTTAGGTGTTAGAAAACTTAAGCACATAAAACATTTTGTTTTCAGGAAAATAAGAGTATAAGATTAGACATAAAATTAAGCATACGCTATTTGCTAATAGTAGCATCAGAGACTGTTTTATTTCGCAAACTTTCGCAATATTAGCTCAAAACTGCAGCAACCAACACTAATAACTATTTGGTAGCTACAACCTACCTCCTAAATCTTCAAAACAGCATCTACTAATGCTAATACATATTTGGCAGCGACAATTGACTGTTAGTAGCTCAAAACTGCATCTACCTTTGCTAATACATATTTGGTAGGGGCAATAAATGGGTTTTAGCTCGAAATAGCATTTCACACTAATTCATATTTAGTAGCACCAATAGATTGCTGAAACTTCAAAACAGCATCTACCAACACGAATACCTTTTTGGTATCGATAGTGAACTGGTAGTAGCTCAAAACTTTATCCTCCAACTCTAATACATATTTGGTAGCAACGATTGGCTGCTAGTAGCTCAAAGCTGCATCTACTTTTGCTAATACATATTTGGTAGCGACAATAAATTGACTTTAGCTCAAAATAACCTTAAACACTAATGCATATTTGGTAGCGCCAGTAGTTTGATAAAAAATACATCTACCAACACTATTGCAACTAATATGAAAGGACCACTTTACTCTACACACACGACACAGCCCTTTTAAGGGGCGGCCGAACTCATGCATCCATCCGCAAGTCAGAATTGAGATCCGAATCAGAGACCGACTCAGTATCCCCCAAAGGTATTATTTGTTATAGGAACTTGGAGAACCTGTTGAACGGGCAACCACTGCCACGAGCCAACACGGCGGCCTTTGGCCGAGACGAGGACAGAACCCGCGACCTTTCGGTTACGAGATTGACGCTCTACCGTTGATAATACCTACATGGTAGTGACAGTAGATTGGCAGTAAACAAAAAGTTCTTCGCATCATATAACTTTATTGTACAAAGATAATTCAAATAATTGTGCTGACTATCAAAAATATGTTATTCTATCAATCCAACCTTTCTTATGATCCAACTTTTGATCTGATATTTGTAATATTCCAAAAAGTGAATTTTAAAAAGCCTAACTTTAATAAGAGCTTATTAAAACAGAAATATTTGTACATGGTGAAAAACAATTTTCTAATCAACTGAGATATTCCACAGTACAGAAAATGTTTTTTCAGGTATCCGACTACGTTCGAAGGAAAAATTTTCCATAATTGAGTTTTTTTAAAAACATTTTAAACTATTGTTTTTAGATATATTGCCAATTATAATACAAAATACTATAAATACAACACAATTATTTGAAAATATAAATTATTTTGAGAAATAAAAAAATGTTTATTAAATTTTAATGATATTGAACCAAAACTGTTAACACTCTACACAAAATGGTAAAGCAGCCATCCTATTTTTCTTTGTACACAAGTAATAGCATATAAAGATGAATGAAATGATCCAAAATCTAAGAAACATCTTGAGATGACAAAAAGTTATGCGTAAAAAAATACGTATATATACATTTTTTTCCATGAATTTACAGCTTGATTTTCCTCAAAACACTTTTAATAGTAAAAGTAGATCACCATCAATCAAACTTTTGTGTCATTTTGTTGCCCGTATTTTTTAAAACGCACTCAGAAAATTTTATTTAACTTCCTCTATTAGTTTTTGAGATACAATGTTAATGGCGGAGAATTTGTATGAAAATTAAAGTTTTGAGAAATTGTTGCTAAATACACATTTTAGCTGAAAAATAGGTGACCCTGGATGATTGGTCAGGCCTGCATTTTCCTTTAAAATGTGAAATGTTTTGGAGAGAGTGAAGCCGAAAGTAGAAGAAATTACAATAAAAATATATTCGTCAATGTTGTAGATAAACAGCGTTTTTAACGTAGTCGGATACCTTCATTTCGAATGTCGATATAATCAAGAAAAGCAAACATGGTTTTTCAGTTATAATTAAGATTCAGACACAAATTCTTAATTAAAATTATAAAATCGTTATTCTTCGCATATATTTAAAAAAAGAATTGCAAACGATGATAATCCTTTATTCGAATATGATAAAGAGGTAGACGGCAGTTTCCTATTTCTATCAACTGATTTAATCTTTTGGTATTTACGACAGAGAAAAATTTATTTTTATTGGAAAATATTCAGAGGATTTCATTTTAATCCGCCTCAAATAAACGCACCAGATGGAAAAATATAAAATATATACTCACGAAATAATAAAGGAAATTTTTTCAATAATGTAGAAAGAGGATACGATATTTTTGAAAAGCGTTATTTCTATGTTGGCATTCAAAATGATTGGGAGAAAATTTATAAAAAATAATAATAAGTTTAAAATAATTTTTTGTGTCAATTTTTTAGGGTAATGCTAAATCGGATAAAATTTATTTATCTTTATTTATCAAATTTAGATCAAGGATATTTTATTTTTATCTAAATTTTTTGCAATTAGATAAAATAGAATTCTAGGAGAATATGCAATTTTTCTTATTATTCCAAAAGCATAATTAACATTATAATTCGAAAATTAATGAGTTTACTCAATAAAGTTATTAGTTATGAAAATTAATTACTTATGTTTATAACAACTTAAAGATAATCACCAGTCATTTGAAAATTTCTTTGATTAAATGGACGACATTTTAAAAATATCTTTTAAGCGATTCGTAGAGAATTATAAAATAGTCGTAATTCTGTCAAATTTTTTACGTAAGCACAATTTCGAAACACAATACCATATTAATACTTTAGACTCGTTTCGTTTGCCCTGTTTGTTTTTGTTTTTATTTGGCATGATAACACCAGTCTTTGAAACCAGTGTCTAACGACTTTGTTATCATGCAGTTTTCAGAATTAATATCCACAGCTTTCTCTACCAGTTTAACAGAAATAAATAGAAGTAACAATTTCTTATGTTTCTTATAATGAATTATGTCACCAATTTATAGATAGCTTATTAACCTGTAACCGTTAATGCTCTCTTTTTGAAAATTTCAACAAGCCCCGATGTCCTCATTTCATAATTTTCAGGGTGTATTGCTGAAATAGGCTTCTGTTCAGCTTCCTTATTAAGAGAAGGCAATGAAGCACTTACATTTGGATAGTAGCACTCTTCAACTGACTGGATTCAAAATTGGAAGCAGTTAATGACTGGTGTCGATTCTACAGGCAGGTCTAATCCGTAAGCTTCCAACGTGGGCGTTTGAGTCTTTCAGGGGAGCGGTAAAAGATTCAGAGAAAACTATGGAGCGTTGACAAGGCACGGAGGGGCTTGGGAAGATTAAAGTCTAAAAAAGATCACACAACAGGATCATCTGAATTAGAAGAACTAATAGAACTGACGACAATTGAGGAATTAAACTCAAAAATGGCTACCAAGAATTTGAGCTGCAGAAAAATTCATGATTAGGGTCGATTGTTCAATGATTTCTGAGAGCACTCCCACCTTCATATTTAGCAGAACGAGGATTGATTGCTGTGGCAACATATAAAGAAAAAGATAAATAGGCTCCACGTTACTGAACGCAGAATTTACGATTGCTTTTTAAGTGAACTAACATTAACAAGCTCCTTAAAAAAATAGCCTAAAATTAAAAAGCTCCTGAAACTGCATTCAATTCAGCCTTCTCATTACAAGTTAGAAATTCGGTGTCATTAAATTTTAATAAAAATACTTTTTAATATGATTAAGTATGCGTTTTGATTGTTCTCTGAAACTGTCGATTTATTTATTTAGAAAGCAATGGTTTATTATGAATTACTTCGTATCATTAAAATCCCTGCCTGTCCTTATAACAGGTAAACTAAAACTTTTATCAATAATGAAGAAATTCAGTAGCGTTTCCATTCCAAACATTTTCTATCTATTAGTAATTTATTTAATTTATTCAATTCTTGTTTTCCCCTAAATTATGTACGCTCTTATTTCTCTGGAGTGGGAGGTGGGCGGTATTGAAATATTCGATAGAAGGTACCGGTTCAAAAACGTTTTTGAACCCTGTTCTAATCTTTACATATTCGGAAAAAATACGAGTACGAGTATTTTGATATACGAAGGGTGATCCCCTCAAATAAAAAGTCTACGAAGGGAAAATGGAAAAATACTGTGCTAACGATAGACAGAGGATACAAATGGCAATTAAGAGACATATGTGGCAGTTACTTCTCTACGGAATCACCTAACCTGTTGAGGTATTTATCACTCCAATGCGTTTATCCCGTCGTGGTAATAATCAGGTTCTGGCTATTCAGACATTTCTAGGCACATTTTTGAACATCACCTTCTGATGTGAACCTTGTTTCGGATAAGTGTTTCTTGGATGCCGGGAAAAGGAAATAGTTGCCGGGAGCTAAATCGGGGTGGTATGGGGGTGACTCCAGACCTCCCATCTATGCGTTTTCAGCAATTTCTCTGCCAGCTTCAAAAGCTAGCCACGGTGGCCCGGTGGTAAGTTCTCGGCTTCGGAACCAGTTCGGGGACCGATTTCAGTGGGTCTGATACACGTTGATCTGTTGGGTCCAAATGAGGTGTGGCAGTTTAAAGAGGGGAGTGCCAGCTCAGGTGTCCTCCTCGTCAGCTGATCTTGGTTCAGAATGACAATCCCTTCCCAAAATCTCCATAGTGTTGCATCAAAACGGGACGTTAATAAAACTCAACTGAATGAAGTCCGCTTCAACTGAACGACTCCATTTCGCCACTTGCTATCTGTCCATTGCTTCGCTCCCACACATGTCAACGATTTGTCTGTGAATATACGATTTGTCTGTATTGTATACATTCTTGGCTTATAGAAATTGTATCACGGCTCGACCTCTGTGCGAGACCACTTCTTTAGACGTCTTGTCATTACTGTCGCTGTTTCAATTCTTGGTATTAACATGATCTACTCGAACTACCTGGTTAAGAAACAACAAGGTCCATCTGTCTCCTCTGTGGGTAACAATATTTCCATCCACAATTCCTACTTTCCACATACTGCTGCTTCTAAACACTTTTTTGGATCACTACTCCTATAATATGAGGGATCCTCGAATATAACATTATGGTCTAACTGCGCGCAAACGTTAATCATGTATCCGGCAGTTTGTATTAAAAATTAAGGTGACCGACTACGTTCAAAGGAAAAATTTTGAAAAATTGGATTTTTTAGAAACTATTTTTGATTTTAGATGCATTTTCAATTATAAACACTAGGAATACAAAATCAATTATTTGAAAATATAATAAAATTTTATAATTGGGGAAATTTGTAGTAAATTTTGAGGAAATTTAACCAAAATGGTTAACACTTTACACAAAATGGTAATGCAGCAATCCTTTTTCTCTTTGTACTCAAGTTATGGAATATAAAGATGAATGGAATGAACCGAAATCTAAGAAAAAGTTTGAAATGCAAAGAAGTGACGGGTAGAAATATACGTATATGCATTTTCTCCGTCCATTCACAACTTAATTTTTCTAAAAACTCCTCTAAATGAAAAAGCATTTCACCCAGAATAAATCTTTTGGCTCATTTCATTACCCATATCATTTAAAAAAACGTACTGAAATTCTTATGTCAATACCTCTATTAGATTTGGGGATATCACGTTAACGGTGGAGTATTTTTATGAACTTAAAGTTTTGAGATAATGAAAGTGAAAGACACATTTTAGATGAAAAATGTGTGACCCTGGATGACAGGTCATTCCTTCCTTTTCCCAGAAAAGGTCAACTGTTTTGGTAAGAGAAAAGTTTGAACTGCAAATAATAGTAAGAATTTTAAAAAAGCGTCCCGTAGTCGGATACCTTAAAATGCATATGACGATCGCACAGTATGGGAGCTTCCTTAAGGTGGGGTTCACACGAGGCTAATTATTGCGCGCAATAGAAGAGCACGCCTACTGCCTGAAAATCACGTGACCACAACGGGACAGTAACAAATGATTGTCCTGTCAGGACACACGTAGTTTGAACTGCTCACACGAGGATAATGCTGGCCCTCAGTAGAGACGCAACGGTTGCTAGAAATAGTTAGCCTCGTGTGAACCTACTTTTAGGAGACTATACAAATTTATGGCAACCAATGAGAGGAGAAGCGTGTCTTCATGTGAATACGCCAATTCCTATAGAGGTATATAAGACCAGATAACAGGTTTGATTAGAGCCGCGGTGGTCTGGAGGCAAGGTCTCGACTTCTGAACCAGAGGATTTCAGGTTCGAGACACGGTCTCCACCTATGAACCGGTGTATGAGGGGATGTCTTGCACGTTCAATATGTCAGGTCAAACATCCTCCCTCTGGTGTAGTGTGTAGAGGAGGCGTGTCGGCTCAGGTGTCATCTCCATCATCTGACCGTTGTTCAAAATGACGAGGTCCATCCCCAAAAAGTCCTAGTGTTGCTTCACAACAGGATATTAATACAACTGAACTAAACTATTTGTACGCATCGGAGTAATTGAGTGTGATTACTGAATAAAAGTCACCAATATTCTTTGGGATTATCATGAATTTTTCTAGTCTTACATGCAAAGGCTGTTCACTCTTATTCTGCTGGGTCTCCTCAAATGTAGGTATTCCTGGCAATGAATGAGCTGACGACTCGACGAAATAGGCTACCAGTATTTTGACTGACTACGTTCCTTTTGACGGCATCAAGAGACATATTGAGCCATTTCTAAATTCTGAATGGCAATCAGAATGGGAAAGCAAAGAGGCAAACAAGCTTCATTCCATCGAGTGTTGGCCCATTTTAAATAGCAGAACATTGGATAAAGTTAGTATGCGTTTAAGAATTGGCCACACTAGACTTACCCGTGGACATTTGTTACTCGATGTGCTACATGCCAATGCCTTTTGACAGTTCGGTACACTTTGATAGCCCACGTTTTGATTTCCAACGAATTCACTGTTTTCATTCCCCTCATTTTGTTTTAATCTAACAGAATTAACAGTTAAAATAACTAAACTAAATCAATAACAACGAGACGTGCGTAACTCGCTAAGAAATTTTTGCGTAAGGTGTGAAAGTGGTAACAACTTAATGAGCCAGTAACAGCCACTAGACATAAGCGTACGCTTTTGCCGAATGTTTAAGTTATTGGACTTTGAACCCTAAACATTGCAGGTTCGATCCGTCTCCACATTTGGTGGCCTCGGACTGGGTACGTTCAAACTGCTGACATGGCGCCACCTACCCGCAGCAAAACACAACCAACACAAAGTCGTCAGACTCACTTGGCGGTGCAACAACTCCCTTTCGCTCGCCATAATGCTTGGCATTATAAATAATCATTCGCCTTTTAGGTCTCGCCCTACCGTCTCACTGGTAGGAGAGTATTGTGGTGACAACTGAATGAGCCATTAGCAGCCAACAGACAGAGACATACGTTTTTGCCGAATGGTTAAGAGACTGAACTTTAAACCCGAACATCGCAGGTTCGATCCGTCACTAGAGGAATTCGTTGATTCTCTGAAATGAGCAAATAGCAGGTTGAACGTGTTTTCATGATTCTGACTTATCATGAATTGCAATCATATCACGGTGTGACGAAAAAATTCCCTATAACCGCCACATAAATGGACACAACTATCAAAAGAACGTACAAAAGATCTAAAGAAATCGGCAATGCGCTGGACAATGTGCTAGTGATCATTGAATCGAATAAAACAGAACAGAACCGAATCTTCGGGAAGTGAAAGTTTTCGAATGACCGTGGAATCCCATTCTTGCATTACTTAGACAAGATAAGCGATCATTGGCTTATGAAAGATGGTTCTAGATCCACTTCTTCGTGTATACAGCCGAGCACCCCGCCACCACTGAACGTAGCAGTATCGACTGGATTAGTCGTGGTCGACTGCTGCATAATTATTGTCCAAACTTACATGGACCGATCCTTTCAAACTAACATTCCTTTCGGGGTAGTCAATAAGGATGGTTCTAGACCTCACCGTATTCTTGAAACTTTGATCACTTAGAAGAACATTTTCACCATAGACTGGTCAAGTTGGATTCCATTACGAACCAAATAATGTTATAGAATTACCCTTTTTTTTAATAGGAAGGACACAGTTTATCTCAAAGCCCTCAACATTGGACGACTTGAGATCAGCAATTGAAACCGTGATCAAAGAAATTGGAAGAGAAGTTTTGCAGAAAAAAATCAAGAACTTCGATTCCAAATCTCAAATTATTTTTTGTAAGAAGGTCTACAAGATTTTCAATAGAAAATCTCTGGCTTAGTTTAGTTATTTTAATGTGCCGTTGTAAGGCTACTTTTGACTGGACCACGTAATTTTGAACCACAGTCAGATGATAAGGACGACATCTATGATGGCACCCACCTCTCCAAATTTCCACACCACACTAGTTGAAGAAAGTTTGAACCACGGAATTAACACGCACGAGAATTCCTCACACGACGGATCTTCGGTAGAATCGAGTCTCAAATCTGCTACCCTCCGGTTCCGAAACCGAGTCTTTACTACTAGGCCTTTGCGGTCCTCTGAAATTTATGGAATTGAAAGTTTTCAATAAATATATATTTTTACGTTGTTTTGTTCTTATTTTTTGAAGTTTTCATGACACGAACTTCTCTCCTTAAATAGACTGGGAAGCTATATTCTGAGACCCCACATGATTATACATCAAAATCTAGGCATATTCTATCCGAATCTGTAAATATTAGTCATCTTAGCGTGTTCTATCCGAATCTGTAAATATTAGTCATCTTAGCGTGTTCTATCCGAATCTGTAAATATTAGTCATCTTAGCGTGTTCTATCCGAATTTGCTGCATACCTAATGGTATATACCAGATTTCTCTTATCTACATGCCTTTTTGGGGAATCGTTTTTGAATCCACAGGAATAATCAAACTAATTTTTTCTCAAACTTTTGATCGGGTAGTTTTAAAATTTTGACACAGATTTTCAAATGTGTGACAGCAAAAATTTTGATTTCTTTCTTTTTACTTTTGTGATTTAATGAAATAATGATAAAATATTCTTCTTATTTCCAAGAAAATTTATCCCAATTTATTTGAAGTTTCAATTGCTTTTAGCAGAATGTACTAACTAAGTAATTCCAGTAATTTAAGCTCGAAACTATTTTTAAAATAAGAGTTAGAGTTTTGAGTTAAAAAATATGAAGCGTGTTAAAAGTAAAGAACTCCTTTTCTTACTGCGCATAGTTGGAATTTCATTATAGCTGCCTTATCTAAGCGTAATCAGTTTTTTTCTTTCTAAAAGTAAATATTAAAAATCAAATGAAAACGATATTAGGGATTTCGGCAAAAAATTGTATAAATAAAAAGAAGTTTTCATTCAATAAAAAGTTTCGAAACGCATCTGCAAACGACAATTGAAAATGGAACGGATGCATGATTTTAAAAGGGGGAGAAAGGAGACTTTTCATAAGTTTTTTCGTTATTAACATCTGGCAAAAAAACAGAATAAATTATTTCGAATTTTTCAGAAAAGCTATATTTATTCATGAGAATAATAAGAACTATTTCATGAAATTTAATTTAAAGAAATAAAAAACTAGCCATATCCATTTACATTTAGAATTGGAAAATCTTATTAATCTAAAGGCACGAAAATAATAAAAGATAGAAAGAAATGAATAGGTGGTTCCAAATAATGACATTGACATCGAAAATTTTAATTGGTTCCGAAATTGCCATGATTCAAATAAAATGATTAAAAACTGCTGTTCGGAAAACAAATAGAAATTCTTTCTAACGTAGACGTCGAATTCTGAAATGTTTGTTTGGATAAACTCGTTACCCTTATTTCAGTATTGATTAATTTTAATTAATCTATACAGTGATTCTTCTACAGAACGATGTTGTTGCTTATAGCACTTGTCATAGACAAAGTCAGCTATTATTAGCCAAATTTAAGCCTACCTTCAGTAGTGATTCTTGGACATTAGGCGTCACAGCCCTTTGAATGGGGAGGACCTCATGTGGCGATATCTTAATAACCTAGCAACAGTCACTAAACGGTATATAAGCCAGTAACAGCACTACTAAAAACTGATATAAGCCATTAAAAGCCATTGGTGATCACTTTTGTCTTGCGAATAGGTTTCGCGAGTTCGAGCCTTGGTGGAATTCAACCTCCACCTTGGCGCGAAACCTCATCTCAAAACTCCATATTGATGACCACAGACAATGAACACTTTCTTTGCTAGCCATAATGCTTGGCGCTACAGAAACAGGCTCTTCCCTCGCAATAATGCTTATAGCTATAAAATCGTTCGTCTCTTCCCAGACTCATTGGTGAGGTAGAATTATAGTATTATCTTTACAAGCCATTAACAGCCCCTAAACAGCCGGCATTCTGGCATAGGGGTAACGTGTCTTCCCAGTCATTTGGATGTCCCGGCGTGGTTGTTATTCTGTGTGTTCTATCTGTGAGATGAGTGAATGTGTCCCCCTGTAAAATGAGGATGTGCAAGCGAGGTGAGATAGAATTGTAGTGGTATTTTTATAAGCCATTAGCAGCCACTAAACAGCCGCCATTCTGGCATAGGGGTAACGTGTCTTCCCCGTCATTTGGATGTCCCGGCGTGGTTGTTATTCTGTGTGTTCTATCTCTGAGAGGAGTGAATGTGTCCCCTTGTAAAAAGGGGTTGTGCAAGCGACACGTGTCTGCCATCTTCATTTGAGCTCGAAGCCAGACTTCTGCCCTCTGGGTGCTCAGGGGTCTTTACCCTCAGAAGCTAATGCACTCCCTTTCCGTGGAAACACGGACAAGACATCATCATCATTATCATCAGCCACTAAATATTGGTGATCACTTCCGTCTAGCGGATATGTTACGCGACTGCAAATCGCAAGGTTGCGAGTTCGATCTTTAGAGAATTTAACTAACACATTGGCAAAATTCCAGTCAATACAATCTTTACAATCATTGAAATATTTCGTCCTCTCATCAACAAATCATAATTTAGTATTGAATGAGAAAACGAAAACTTTCTATTGTGTTATTTGTATTTAAGTATTTTCTACTATCTTGATATTTTATTTGATGACGCGAACTTTGAGGGACGCGATGGCTTGATGGCAAGGTCTCAGTTTCAGGAACCGGAAGGTTGCAAGTTCGATACCCGATTCCACCGAAGAACCACCGTGTAAGCGGGTCTGGTGCACGTTAAATCAATTAGGGCCAAACCGCCTCCCGCTTCTGTGGCGTGGAAGTTTGGAGAGGGTTGTGCCCGTTCAGGTGTTGTTATCTTCATCTGACCGCTGTTCAAAATGACGAGGTGCGTTCCTAAATAGCCCTCGTGTTGCTTCAAAATGAGAAGTTAATATAACTAAACCAAACTGATAAAATTTGCTGTTGGAAAAAAATCTTCAAAAAAGCTTCTTGTAGTGGGAAAATAAGGAATTACAAAAATTTACCCAAAGAATAAAGGATATCAACCAAGATAGTCCAGTTGGGAAGATATACACTAGGCCGTAAAAAGGACACTTTAAAAAGTTTCATAGGGTGGGGAAATTCGAGGTTAAAATTATGAGCTTCTCGTGACTTGAAAGAGATTGGTTTCGAATTGGAAAATATATTTCCAGCATCATCCCTCCACAAGAACATCAATCAGATTCTTTTTTTTTATTTCTTTTGTTTACTTTCTCCGTTTCTTAAAGTATCCTGCGACATTAGAAACATTGGGTATCAATTAAATTGACGAATTTTTTAATTTCTAGTGCTTGCAGTTCAGACTTTCCTCTTTCCAAAACAGTTCATCTTTTCTAGGGAAAGGAAGGCCTGACCTATCCTCCAGGATCACAGATTTTTCAACTGAAATGTGTCTTTCACTTTCATTTCCTCAAAACTTTCATTTTCATAAAAATTCTCTACCTTTCACATGATGTCTCAAAAACTAATAGAGGTATTTACATAAATATTACAGCGCGTGTTTTAAATGCGTGTTTGATATGGGCAATGAAATGAACCAAAAGTCGTTGACATACTTTTTCATTTATAGGGGTTTTTATAGAAATTAAGTTGTGAATGAATGGAAAAAATGCATTTATACGTATATTTTTACCCATCACTTCTTTGCATCTCAACATTTTTCTTAGCTTTTGGTTCATTTCATTCATCATTGTATTCTATAACTTGTGTACAAAGAAAAATTGAATTGCTGCATTACCATTTTCAGTAGAGTTTTAATCGTTCTGGTTCAATTTCATTAAAATTTACTACACATTTTCGTATCTCCCAAAAATTATTATGTTTTCAAAAAAAAATTTGTTGTATTTATTGTATTTTGCATTATAATTGTTAATACATCTAAAAACCATAGTTTTAAATAGTTTTTAAAGAATCCGGCTCTTTTTTAAAAATTTCTTTTGAACGTATACCTTAAATTTCAGTTTGCTGTTGCTCAATGTGGAAAAAAAAAAAAGCTCAATGTGGAGTTGGATGGAGTTTACTGGCGCTAAAACCATTCCCGATTATGCAGCGCGAACTACAAAGTGTATTCAAACGTATGGTTCATAAAAAATTCGCAGGGTTATGCTTTAAAAGATTAATCAAAATCTCTGTTTTAAAATCCTATTCAAAATTAAAAAATTTATGCATAAATACACTGTTATATATATATATATGAAACACTAAAAGAAAGTGAAAAAACACTTAAATAAGTTTAAAGAAACCAGTCATTTTTTACAAAGTCAAAAGTTGAGGATGGGGCACCTTATGAATGATGTCTTTTAAAACAAAATGAAGGGACAAAAAGCATTGAATTCGTTGGGAATCCAAGTATGGGCACTCTATCATAATGTGCCGAACTGACAAAAGGCATTGGCCTAAAGTACATCGAGGGACAGGCTTCTCCAACAACAAATCCTTCTCCAACAAATTATATTCCATCGAGTGTGGCAAATTCTCAAACGTGTAATAACTGTATCCAATGTTCTTCTATTTAAAATGGGCCAACACTCGATGGAATATTCGGTAGAATGAAGCTTGTTCACCTCTTGACTCTCCCTTTCTGTCGCACATTCCATATCTAGAAAGGTTTTCATATGTCTCTTGATGTAGTTAAAAGAAGCAGGGTGATTTAAAAGACTGGTAGCCGATTTCGCTGCCTCGTCAGCTCATTCCTTTCCAGGAATACTCGCATGTGAGGGAACCCAGCTTAATGGGAGTGAACAACCTTTAGATGTAACACTAGAAAGTATCATGATTATACCAAAGACTACTGGTGAGTTTTATTCAGTCTTCACACTCACTCACACCGACGCCTACAAATAATTTAGCTTAGTTATTTCAACCTCTCGTTGTAAAGCAACTCTAGGGCTATTTTGGGACCGACCTCGTCATTTTGAACCATGGTCAGATGACGAGGACGACACCTGAACTGGCACCCCCCCTCTCCACACCACACCCAACTGGCGGGAGGACGTTCGCCCAGATCGATTTAAAGGACAAGAACCCCCTCACACGACGGTTCTTCGGTGGAATCGAGTCTCGAACCTGAGACCCTCCGATTTCGAAGCCGAGAACTTACCACCAGGTCACTCGCCCGAAACCACGCAGAAATTGGAATTCTCGCAAGCTGAATCACCACAGACGGGAACCATGGTTGAATATTACTGGAAATCACCGGTCACAGCACAACCCATCCCATACGAGGCATCGGTATGGAGTAGACACTCCACATGACTTTGGTGAAAACTTCCAACATATCGAAAGAGTCTCATCTCCATTTTTCAGATTCTCCTCGACGGCTTTCTATAGAATAAAGGAAATTTCTATTCATATTTTCTTCATGCATACTTATATAATCGACACACACACATATATGAAAGACTCGTGATTGTTTCAAACCGGTTTAAACTGGTTAACGGCTTAAATTCATTGAGACAAATAATGACTAAAAAATAATCATGATCATATCTTGACATTTGCGATAAAGACTATTTCAAATTACTAATAAGACGAGTCATTCCTGTTATTTCTAGATATTAGGGAAAAAAAGTAGCTGGGGGAAAAGGACAAACGAATTTCAAAAGGAAATGTGCGACAAAGATGTCAGTTCAAAGCCTGGATGGAATCATCTGAACGTGGACATCCGATGGTTTGCAAGTTTGATTCAAAAGCACAATTATTACAGACCATTTATCATAAGCAATTCCTTTTCCAGATTGTATCTTCGGCATCTAGATAAAACTGCTATTTACAGGCTACATACGATTAAACTTTTCCTATAAACAGCACAAACACGCACACACAGTTCTATTTTTGAAATATAATCAGGCAACCAATATCTAAGTGATTATAACGGTATGCCTATTTATTTATTTTTATTGTATAAAAGACATACTCTAACCATTGCTATCTCATTTTAATATATGCCGTTTCGCCTTCATTCAGGTTATGATAAAAGAGGGCAATTTGAGAAATGAAAAATGCAGAGTGTAGCAGCTCTAAAAGGAATTCCATATACTCTGGGCGATTTAAAAAAGGATTTGAGTTCCAGATTTATGCAAGCTTCTGTCCTGTTGCTACTAAAACATTATTATATGGAAGAGCCGACCGAAAGTGCTCGAGGATTTATTTTTTAGGATTTCTCAAATCTATAATAATAATATTTTATGTTCCGAGAGGAAATCCAATGAAGGCAGCAATGGAAAGGCATCCTCTCAGAAAAGGAAGAATATTTTATAATAACGGGAAATATTACGCATTATTTCTTATTATATCTCGTTAAAAGGATGTAACGACCGTAGCGATATTGTTTTTGTGAAAAATGTCGCAATAATACTGAAATGCCAATTCAATTATTTGAAGAATATAGTTATTTAAATTTATAGTTATCTGTTATAATTATATCTGTATTACCTAAGTTATATTTATAGTAATAGCTTAGGATAATATTTACCAATGTATGTTGAAAAATAATTCAATAAGAAGATAGTTATTAAGGAGATAACGATGATTCAGCGATATTAAAATATTATATTGCTCTTATTTAGATTTTAAAAAGCAGAAATGTGATAGTCAAGCAAAAAAGTCATCTTAGAAATGATTTTAAATTGTATAATAATATAGGAAATACAATGGTACAAATGTACGATTGCATTGTACGTATTCATTGTATTGTAACGTGATATGTTAAGACTTGAATTTTGCAAGTGTTTGCTTTTTCCGAACTTGAAGGACGTATCGAAATCCTCAAGAAAGTATGAAACATGCACACACATTTGTATGAAACACGCACCCATACATACACACACATAAAAACACGCATATACTCACACACACGCGCGCACACACAAAACACACACACACGCGCGCGCACACACGCACGCACACTATTATAATTATTATGGAAAAATTTAAAAAATTCTGAGTGTTGTAGGAGAAATAATAAGACTCAATAACGGAGTAGAAACTTTTATTGTACATAAAAATATGATAGCAAAACCATGGCCCAAAATACCTTTGCAATACACAGCCACATATAGGCAGAAAAATGCTATTAAATCATTGCAACAGTTTAAAGTACCCCGACTCAATTCACTTTTCACAACAATTTCCTTCAGCTGAATTCGCTACAAAGTCTTCACGCGATTGACTACTTTTTAAGCTTCTGTGACAAGTAGTCCATCGAGAGATTACTTGTCACAAAGGCTGTAATACTTTCTTGCTAATGTTATATTAATAAATACTAATAAATGTTATTAACATTTATACTAATAAATGTTATCTTCTCCTCTTTCTATAAAACACTCCGATATAAAAATTGTAGAGAATGGATAAGATTGCTACAAAGCAAAAGGTGCCATATACGAATGTTTGATGCCTAGTAGACTAAATGCTCATTTTGGATCATTTTTATCAGTTAAACTAAGACTGAAACACGACTAAAAGCATACTAAGACTAATACATGACACAGATCTTCAATTTTATTTGCAAGATCATATACCAAATTAGCGGCCCTGGTTGGTAGAGCGTCCGTCTCGTCACCGAAAGGTCGCGAGTTCTTCCCTCGCCTCGACTAAAGACCGTCGTGTTGGCTCATGGCAGTGGAGGCACGTTCAAGAGGTCCTACAAGTTCCCATACCTCTGGGGTACTGAATCAGGGATGAGTCGGTCTCTGTCTAGGATCCAAATTCTAACTTGCGGATGGAGGAATGAGTTCGACGGCCCCCTAAAAAGGGCCGTGACGTGTGTGTTCGAGCAAAGTCGTCTTTCCACCTTAAAATGGTGCTCGTTCACAGCGAAAGGCTCACACCTCTGTCTTCATTCGAAAGATCTCAGCTTATTCGGGCTTAATATGGCCAAGTGGCATTAGACTCACCATACTAAATTAAATTTAGATAAGTCGTTGCGCTTATGAGTTTTGCGTTTATTTGCATAAGAATGCATATTAGACTATCATACCGTTGAAAAATTTAATTAAAAAATTTTCTTGGATCTAGGCTTTTGATAAACAATGTTTCACATTCAGAAAAACAAGTTCTTCCCCTTTAGAAGCATTTTCTGCCTAGATCTCGTTTAAAGCGGACTAGATCTCTACAGACATCACTTAATGGGAACAACCACATTTCAATGGTCCACTTCAAGCAGTTTCTACCTCTGACGGAGTGACAGACAAGTTTGACAGGCAGTATGTTCGAACATATATTTTACATGATCAACCATTTCTGGAATATAAAGATTTGTGAAAATTGTGAGCTTTTTCATTAGTGCAATATATAATTATTACCCGCGACTCTGTTAGCGTGGAAATTTTGATGAATATGTACGAAAATCGATCAAATAATGACAAATAAAAAAAACCTAAAACGATACGTTTAAAAGTGTAAGCATATCCGAAAAATACATAACATAAATACAATTCAATAACAAAAACACACAGCTAATGTAAAAATAATTCATTGACACTGTATACCCAAAATCAAACAAAACAGCAAATCAAGCCTGTATTTCTTTAAAATCAGATCAAATCCATTTTATTTATAGATCGGGATGGATATAGCTACAACAATATTATACACATCATTTTTAAACTTTTCATTTAAATGAAATCACAATTGTTAACAATCACGCGCAAACGCAGTTGAAGTCACGACAATCACGCGCAGACATTCAACGCCAGTTGTCGTAACGCACATCTCTAACTTTCCTACGCCAGTTGCGGTAATGCAATGCAAATTAGAAATTTTTTATTTTCTTTCTTCTGTTTTCTTTTTATTTAATTAGTGCTTCCGAAAGAATCCGAAAGATCTATTCATGAACAACATTTGATTTTAAGTACATCAACACAAAGAAAATAAACAAAATCGTTTGAAATAATCGGTCAAAATTCTCTCAAGCCTAACCTCAACTCTGCTGGGAAAAACAACTGGGGCCTTACTTACCTTTCATGGGATTTGGCCTTAGCGTTTTGGCGCGAAAGTTATTTTTTAATGAATAAAAGAGGAACCACTCTATTAACCAGAATAAAAAGCAGCAAATGTCCTATTCCTGACTCTAATCTATGCTTGTGCTCAATTTCATCCCATTCTGTTCAGCCGTTCTGGCGTGATGTAATAACAAACATCCATACTTTCACCTTTATATATTAGTACAGATTCTTTGTAAGCTTATGAATGTTGACGCTTATTAATGATGGATGCTTATGAAAAATGAGAAAAAGGAATGAGATAATGGAGCTGAATATATACTTATAACATCTGGGAAAATCGTCAATGGTTTGACTGTCTGTCTGGCGTTTCATGCCTTCATGAGAGGTCAACTCAAAATCATCATGAGTTCGATAAATGAAATTTAGAATCCAAACAAATAATAGAAATCTGCTTCAAATTTCAAGGTTAATTCCTTTAAAAAATAAGACTCGAATTCTTTTTATTGTATTACGAATATGAGCATAATATATTGTGGGAAATATCAGCAAAGTTGACATTCGAAGCAGTCAGATTTCTTTTGATTACCTGCAAAAACATTCACTTATGAAGTACAATAGTTTATTTGAACTTCCTGATTTTAGATCTTAAATGAAACCAGTTTTTTTAAAAAATTTCATTGCTTATCAAATATTTGACTGAAACATTTCTCTTGGGAAACAAGATATGTGATATTCCTTTTAAGTCGACAATTTAAAAAAATCTTTGCTTATAAATATTTCCCTATAAATGCATTGTAGTAGCATTTTTTGTTAAAAACATAATTATTATTTTAAAGAAAAAAATTCTAAAAAAATTAAATACAAAATAATTAAAGGAAGACATACATTTAAGGAAACAACAACAAACAAAACAAAAAAATACTCTTTATTTAATTTCAGTATTACTTCTTCATACATATGTCAGTTCTTCATATGATTTCCTTCTAATAGAAATAACAAATCTTTTACTAAATTGAAATTAGCTGTTGGTTGCTATATTGCGACACTAATGTGAAAAATAGCAATTTAGAATGTAAATGAATAATAAAGAATTCCTGGTTTAAAAGTACGTGTTTAATACACGTGTGTACGTGTATGTTTAATATTATTGCTATTAATTTAATCAAAGCTGATATCCTACATTAATTAAATAAACATAAATAAATGAATTAAACATAAGTGTATGTTTGCGTAAGAAGAATATATTTTTAAAGAGTATATTTTTTTTATTCATAAAAGTATAGTTTGGTAAAAAAAATGGTTTGCTAAATTTATTCTGTATTTATAAATCTACTCAAAATTACTTAGAAATTAAAATTCTTTTTTTTTCTGAGTACTTTCCTAATAATATTTGCCTACGTTAAAAATTTGGAAAAGTGTGTTTCACAGAAACGTAAATTAGTAAAGGGGAAAAAACTCAAGATAAATTCTTCTCTTTCTTGCGCTCTAAGCAAAATGAAATGTAATTATTTAAAGCAGTTTCATTCAAATGACTGCGAACCAATTTCTTAATCAGATTCAATTAATGAATAAAACAAAATTTAAAAATTACTTATTTCTTAGGGAAGCAAACATGCTTCAATTAATAAATAAGATTAATAAAAAAACAAGTGCCAGAAAACTTTAAGCGAGGGAAAAAGATTGAAACATAATTGTATATAAACAGGCAAACATTATGTAAAGCGTGAATTAAATGAACGGCATCAAATCTTCTAAGTTAAAAAGAATTATTCTGTTTACTTAACAGAAAAGTAGCCTTTGAATGTACATGCAATATTTCAATTATTTTGATAAAATTTATATGCAACAACTAAAAATATAGAGAATACTCGATTTTCTAGTTATACTCTAGAGAATACTCGATCTTATTACAAAAAAAGTAGAAAAACAAGAGGCTGTAAAAAGAAAATTGACTATATTTTAATATTAACGAAGAAGTTAGAACATAAATACAAACAACAGGCTTCAATAAAAATTTGAGAAAAAAACGTAAACAAAAACCCATTATTTCTGTATTCTATTAGATAAATTTTGGAATGAATTATGAAACACATATTCAAGAAATCTAATTTCGGCTTTATCAAACATCAGAAAATGAATGAAAAAAACAATCTATTGGGTTAGGGAATAAGTTCGTAGAGTTTTGATCAAAGACCTTTTTTTAAAGAAAATCATTAGTTATGACAATAAATTAATCGATTGTGTATTCTCCGCTGCTGTTTACGACCTCCTCACACCTCTCGACCGATTGGCCGATGCTGTTCCGCCGAAAACCACCCTGTCTGGTTTTTAAGGCCCTCTTTATTGTCGAAGGTAACGCCTTTCATATAGTTCGACAGGGAGCTGAAAAGATGGTCATCTGACGGCGCAAGATCCGGAAAATATGGTGGATGCTGAAAGACATCTATTTGAGCTCTTAGAGTGCGGCTTTGACAACTTGTGCCACATGGGGCCTGGTATTGTTGAGAATAGTATAGTTTGGCCTTGCCGATGAGGTCAGTCTCATAGCCTCTTTCATGCGGTGTAGCTGGGCTATGTAGAGTCCCTTGGTGACCGTGACATTCGAGCATTTCCCAGTACCCCATGCCCTCCCAGGCCCACCAAACGCAGATCATGGTCTTGTTTGGATGGAGGTCAACTATGACCATTTTCTTGTTGCAGACTTGCTTATGACACCTGCATATTAGTTACAAATGCCCCATACTTCTTCAGCAACTTTTGGGCGTCGATGAAAAGCGAAGAAGAGCAGGTGGGGATTTCTACCTCCTGGATATTCCATTTCTAAGCCTCAAGAGTAATAAAAAATTAAATGACTCAAAAAGACAATGAGCATAATATTGTACAGCAGAGAGAGCTCTTTCGAAGGAATGCTATATACTTCGTTAAACAATGAAAAAATCGTTGTAAAACAAAGAAAATATAAAAACGCTACGAACTTATTCCCCAACCCAATAGAAACAAAGATATGAAATCCTTTTTTTTTTTTTTTTTTTTGCTTTCAAGGAAGTTTTTTTATGTTGATTAAGTTAATTTTATTTCTTATGTTCAAGTTTATCTTGGAAGAATCTCCCATTCTCGAAATTAAAAAAAAAATAATTTAGATTATTTAAAGCATTCAGTTGTTAAAAAATTATTTATTGTTCAGCAGATTTATCAGAAGTCTTTAATATTTAGATGATTGATATCAACATAAAGACAAGTTATTAATTCTGAATTTCGATCCTTACAACAAATGAACTTAATAATTCTTAACATAATTGATGAATTTTCAATGTAGAAAATTAGTAGAATAAAAAAAGAACAGATTTCGACTGTTTAATGTATTACAAATATATTAAAGAAGATATTAAATTATAGGAGAAACAGGACTTAACTAAAGGCAAGATTTGCTAATTTCTCAAAACAATATACCTTGGGAATATAAAAAATTTAGAAATTATTATGTTAAAAGTCAAGATAATTTAAAATAAGTTGTAATGTAATTTCATAAAAAACTATTTCCTTATATGACATTTCCAGACCACTGCTCACAACCCATTAACGCCATCCATTGTTAAAAGCCACCGGATTTCGAGATGCTGCTCCTCGTCTATTATTTGCATCTGATCATTAGACCACGCGTGAAGTTCATTATGGGGTTAAAACCTGTCGCTTCTTCAAAAGAAACATCTTCACGACATCTTCTGTCAAACATCTTCATGCCAGGTGGTCACTTTGTGAAAGAATATCATTGACACATGATCCAAAGCAGTCACTTTCTAGGATGCATCATTCATGGACAGTCCCACGCCACTGAAGACTGGTGCCACAATGGAGGGAAATTTTTGCTGGATGATTGGCCGATGGAGAATTGACGAATAGAGATGGAGGAGGCGGACTTTGGATAGCGATCAAGTACCGGTTTGCTTTTGAAGAATAGAGAGAGACCTTTGGATTGTGGACTGCGGCATTTGGACGCTCCACCTTAGTAGTGGTTCTGGCTGACACCCTGTTCGCGTCTTGTGGGCTTTCTCTTCGAATTAATGGATAACTCTTCCCATGACCTTTTCAATATAGACCTTCAACCTTCGTCTGTTGTGGATATAGCGAATATTAAATATAGATTGGAACAATACATGTATATATATATAGTATATGTGTGTGTGTGTGTGTGTGTGTGTGTGTGTGTGTGTGTGTGTGTGTGTGTGTGTGTGTGTGTGTGTGTGTGTGTGGCTGTCAATAAATTATTGATTTCAAAATCCGCTCTCTTATTTGATTGGTAGAGTTCACGCCATTGCACTCTATACTGCAAAGTACAAAGAGCTCATATATAAAATTCTCAAATCGAAAATTTAAGTATTTGTTGCATTCACGGCTGATTAATAATCCACAACTTTTATGCTGGGATGAGGACATAGCATATTTACTAGTAATCAAGGGAGGAAATTTCTGGAAAGATGGCGGCGAGCCGGTTTTAAGATCCCAACTTTAGAACCGGACAGTTTCAGTTTCGTGATCCGATTCCAGCGAAGATCCGTCGAGTAAGTGAGTCTGGTGTCAATGAAATCTGTCGGTGCCAAATGTGATCCTGCTTTTTAGCTTAGTTTTATCATCCCTTATAAAGCAACACTAGGGCTATTTAGAGACGGATCTGGTCATTTTGAGCTAAGATCAGATGACGAGGACGATATCTTAACCGGTTACCCACCCCTCTCCCTACCATCACTTGTAGTGCGTTTGGTCTTGACGGATTGAACATGCAACAGACCCACTTACACGATGGTTCTTCGCTGGAATCGGTTCTCGAATCTGAAACCCTACAGCTCCCGAGCCGGAACCTTATCAAGCCAGATCAGGTGAAGTCCTCGTCATCTGACACCGTGATTCAAAATTACAAAGTATGTCCCCAAAACACACCTTAATATTGCTTAAAAATCAGAACATTTATATAGCTAAAACTAAAGAGAGGATATTACGGAGGAAATATCATCGCCAGTTTTAAAGTATCCGACTACGTTTGAAAGAAATTTTTTTTTGAAAAAAGGGATTTTTAAAGAAATATATTCATGGTTTTTAGATGTATTGTCAATTATAAACACTATAAATACAAAAAAAAATTGAAATTAAGAGATAATTTGGGAAATAGGAAAATGTGTAGTGCATTTTAATGAAATGAACCAAAACGGTGAACACTCTACCCAACGTCACAATGCAACAATCCTATTTTTCTTTGCACACAAGATTATACTGATGAATGAAATGAGCCAAAATCTAAAAACATTTTGAGATGCAAAAAAGTGATGGTAAAAATTTATATATTTATGCAATTTTCCCATAAATTCGCAACTGAATTTTTAAATGAAAAAGTATTTCACCTACAATAAAAACTTTTGATTCATTTCATTGTCCGTCTTATTTAAAGCACACGCTGAAATATTTATGCAAATACCTCAATTAGTTTTTGAAATACCATGCTAACGGTGGAGAATTTTCATGAAAATTGAAATCTTGGGAAAATGGAAGTGAAAGAAAAATTTTAGCTGAAAAATATATGATTCTGAATGATAGGTCAGGCTTTTTTTCCTAGAAAAAATAGATTGTTTTGTAAAGAAAAAAAAGTCTGATCTACTAGAAATAATAATAATTCGCCATTGTGGTCCATAAACAGTATTTTTAACTTAGTCGGATACCTTAAATTATAATGTTTAAAATTATATTTTACTTTTATTTTGTATAAAACAGTACTTTATAAATCTTCCGTTAAAATGTTTTTAAAAAAATTGTTTAATATTTTTTAATTTAAATTTTTTTAAGAATTATGGGCTTTTTAAAAAACTTTAAAACTTTTTTTATGATTTTTTTCCAATTTTTTTCTGGGTAGTTATTAATACACTATATAAAACTGAGCACTGATTTTCTCCTGACAATAGAATTTATTTTTGTAATAATTTATTATTATTAAGAAAACACAAAAAAAATCTGAAATGAGCGGGAATTTTGACTTTGGACACTTTTTTAAAAATTACTCTACACTTTAAAGCTAATTCCATGCTGAGTTTTATAAAACATATATTTTTGAACTTTCATAAAAAAATTCCCACCTTTACCTTCATTTTTAAGAAAGCCTTAGGCTTTCGAAATGCAGTATATAAGCAAAAAAAATCGAACATGGAGAAAAATGCATTTAAAGTTCTTATTTGTCTGAATCCTAACATAAATTATCATACAATAACCAATATAATTAATACCATAAAATGGGTTATATAATATCAATATCATATAATATTATAACATAATTTATCCTATTTGCCTGTAACTTTTACAGCATGTGATTCAAGTTATTCTAAGTTGATTAAAGTTAAAAATTGGAAACACTTATCGAAACTTAATATTATGTTTGTATATAGAAGTAAATTAAAGAAAGATAAAAATTTTCACAAATCTTATCATAATACCTTTAAAAAATTGATGAGAATTACAAAATTGATTAAGGAATCCGACTTCGTTCGAAAGAAAACTTTTGGAAAATTGGATTTTTAAAAAACTGTTTATGGTTTATGTTGTTAATTATAAACACTATGAATACAAAAACAATTGTTTGAAAACATAATATATTTTGAGAAACAAAACAATTTGCCTTAAATTTTTTGGAATGTTAACCAAACCGATTAACACTCTACACAAAATGGCAATGCAGCCATCCTTTTTTTCTTTGCGCATAAGTAATAGTATGTGATGATAGATGAAACGAACCCAAATCTAGGAAAAATTTTGAGATGCAAAGAAGTGATGGGTGAAAATAAACGTATATATGCATTTTTAGCACCAATTTACAACTTAATTTTTCTAAAAACTTCTATAAATCTAAAAATTTCCCGAACAATACAACTTTTGGCTCCTTTCATCGCCCATATTATTTAAAACACAAGCTGCAATTTTTATGCAAATACCTCTAATAGTTTTTGAAATATCATGTAAACGGTGGAGGTTGTTTATGAGAATTAAATTTTTGAGAAAATTGAAAGTTAAGACAAACTTTAACTGAGAATTATTTGCTTAATATTCTCATATAGGTCAGGCTTTTCTTTTCCTAGAAAAAAAAACTGTTTTGGAAAGAGGAAAGTCTGAACTACAAGAAATAATAAGATTTTTAAAAATTGCCAATGTGTTCGATAACCAGTGTTTCTAACGTAGTCGAATATCTTCAAAGTATATTTTTACTATTCTGACTGACGCTAGATTGTCTCCTTATAGTGAATTCAATTATTTTTGTAAACAGAAAACAATTTGTATTTGCCAAGACTCCGCATTAAAACACGCAGACTTCATTCTATACTCTCGAGTGATCAAATAAATAATTGCGATTGAATCCGTTTCCAGTTCACGTCCTTTTTCCTCGATCCGCAGCCTATTTTGGCGGCAAATTGGACCGATTTCATCGTTATTCATCCCGAGCGATCGATTTGAGTCGAACGCAAGAGATAATTAAGCAATAGGTTCCGTTGGCGAGAGGTAAAAGTGCCAAATTGCTTCGGAATTCAGACACTGAATAATGGATGGAACTCAAATTGGAACTACACGTCTTGTTTTGCCGTGAGGTCAATTAGATTGATTTAAGGAGCACAGGCATTTGAAATTCCATTCGTTAAAACCGAAAACTTTCAAATTAATTGCTGATCGTCAACTGAATAATTGCTAGATTGGACTTATTTTATCTATATCGTTATCTATTTTATTCTCTCTCTCTCTCTCTCTCTGTGTATATATATATATATATATATATATATATACACGAAGTAATGGATGATAAAGGGAAAAAAATCATTAGCCGTAGTTTTTTTCTTTCTCTTCTTTTATAGATAAAACGAACCATATGTTGTTGCTGTTGTTTCTTACGTCACTTTATAAGCCCGCTGACAAAAAACTTGCACTTTTCAGTCTGTTATGTTGTTTTTACTTATGGCACTTTACAAGCCTTTATACTAGGTTGAGGTCATTTGAACAGGACAAAATGAATCTACAAGAGTTTTCTTAGAAATATTTCCATCTGTTATATTGTTGTTACTTATGGCACTTAACAAGCCAACTGACATAAAGTCGGGACTTCCTATGACACTTTTCAATCTGTTATATTGTTACTTATGGTGTTTTACAACCCACTGTCGTTAAACTATTAACGATTTAAGTCGAAATGAACGTCTTTCGTTTGTTCAGTAGCTCCAAATAGGTTCAAGATTACAACTTGACTACTTCATTCTTCAAATTCGCTCGCTCAACCCCTTTTTACAATGGAAAACATTCATACAACTGACAGATAAAAAACAAAAGAAAAACCATGTCCGAGCTGAGACTTAAACCCCGGGCGCTCAGATCCTTTTGCAAGGATGTCGGCAATATAGTTTGTCCCTGGTATTTAAAAAACATTAATGGCTTGAAAATGTGTTAAATGATCTTCTATATAGAAGTCAATGTTTGTATATCTCTTCCGCCTTCCTAAACCGTTCATCTGATTGCGGTGAAACTTAGTCAGCTTATTGTTAATGGGCTGGTTAAAAGGATAATACGATTATCTAAAATGAATTAAAACATTTCGAATTTCAACAGCATCTATTTACTAAGGATTAATAGATTCAAATAACATGCAGAGGGGGCAGTAGATTCTGTAGAAATACTAAATCCAAGTTAAAGTTTAATATTTTGTGGATAAGGTAGGCAAATGTTATACAAGTCATTCTCAGGGGTAACAACTTGATTACTGATAATGCCAAAAAGTTTTGGAGAGACCAACCCTGGGGGGTTGTATCAAATCCGTCAAAGATTTGACAGCTGTCATTTTGTATATTCGCATACAAGCATTTCAAAGTGTTATTAGGTTGTTCGGAAAGTAATTTCGTTTTTTCCTGACAAAGGATTTAATTGCATTTTTCGCACCTAATTTCATACTTAAACCGCAAAATCATTTTATGTTTTAAGAGCTGATATAGCAAGGTTTGAGTGTGAAAAAGTGCAGCTGATTCTTCGCAGTAGTTTTTGGATGGTGCCCTTTTAAATATGGAGAGCAATAAACAGCATTTTCGTCATTTTTTTCTTTTTTGCTATAAAAGGTAAAAATGCTGTTCAAGCCAGAAATAAATTATCCAATATGTGTGGAGAAGATGTGTTAACAGCACATCAGTACCAGAACTGATTTGCAAAATTTTTCCTTCAAATGAGGAGGCCAAAAACCACCTCGATCAGTTTTTTTTTTACAGCAAAGACCAAAACTTTTATGAGCGTGTAATCATGTTACTACCAAAAATATGGCAAAAGGTATTAGACCAGAATGGCAATTTTATAATTTAATAAATAATTTATTCATTAAACGAAAATTTCTTTTCATTTTGACAAAAAAATACGAAATGACTTTCCGAACAACCCAATAATTCAAAATCTCAACACAACAATTTCTTTGAAGGAATGAAATAAATGAATAAATTTGTTTTGAAAGATTGTTACTAAAATTATTGTTATTATTGCAAAATTGCAACAATTTTTTTAAAGTTATCAACAAGAAGTAAGCATTTATGTGTGGGAGACTGAACATAGAAATTTGAGCATTCGGCGTATTTAAGTCCTTTTTTTTGTGTATGCAATATTTTTGGGCTTATATGGGGATGGGTAGTAAAACTTTTATTAAGGAGTCTGAGAAGAAATCTCAGAGAAGTATTTCTATTGGTTTAATTTATTACCTAATAATAATAAAGTAGGTTTCTTTTTCTTTTAACTGTGTGCTTTCATATCTAAAAGTGCATTTTTTAATATGTTCAAGAAAATTGTATCAAATAAAACAGTTTTTTATTTGTTGAACACAGCAAATAAAACAGTTTTTATTTATTTAGAGTAAGTTCCAACAATCTGAACAGTTTTTGTAATATGTTTTTTTTTTAAAATTCCAACAAATAGAACAATTTATTTAATATGTTTATACTAAGATCCAACAAATAAAATGGTTTTTCAATATGTCCAGACTAAGTTTCCACAAATAAAACAGTTTTTTTAATATGTTCATGCTAAGTTCCAACAAATAGAACAGTTTTTTTATATGTTCATACGATGTTCCAACAAATGAAAAAGTTTTTTAATATGTTCAGACGATGTTCCAACAAATAGAACAGTTTCTTAATATGCTCAGACTAAGTTCCAACAAATAAAACAGCAGCAATTTATAATGCAAAAGTACAATTTCTAATGCATTTTCAACTTGTGATTAATCTATCCACAGCATTTTATTTTCCAAGCTATGTTTTCCAAACAATTTCTGTCGAGATCTTTTCAAACCGGGTTACCAGACCGAACACATTTTATCGAAATCTGTCCCAAGAGCTGATAAGGCCTCAGCCATATCGGAAATAGAGCTAATTTTAGGCTTCCTGAACATAGATAACATTCCCCGAAGGTGCTCCGAAAGGAAGAAACAAAACGAATCTCGACTTCTTGAGATCCATCCTACGAAAACAAGTTCATGGTATCAGCAGAAATGAATAATTTTGTTTTCTGAAGTCAACACAGCGAGCACACATAACGAAGATTGTCGAGACTGCAAACAACCGGAGATTTGCTAAAGGACGGAATGATCCCAAAGTCACGGAAAGGGTTTTAAAATCAATAATTCACGAACGAATTGAAAGACGAATCAGGTTCATTTTTTGGAGAAACTCGTGATTTCGAAATCGGTTGTTTTGAAAGTACACTTTTCCAACTTGGAGCACGAATTGAGCGAAAGAATTGTTGATTTAGGGAATAAAAACGTGGCATTTTTGTTTTAACATTTTTCGAAATTATTATTATTTCATAGTTTTAATAAACATCCTAGATTATGAAAATACATATTTATATAATCTAGTGTATTTATAAAATAACTATTTTATATTTGTTTTATAATAATATATATTTATATTTAATTTAAAATAGTTATTTTATATTTATTTTAAACTAGTTATTTTATATTTACTCTAAAATAATTATTTTGTATTTATTTTTAAATAGTTATTTTATATTTTTTAAACTATTTATTTTATATTTATATTAAAATACTTATTTTATATTTATTTCAAAATAATTATTTTATATTGATTTTAAAATAAATATTTAATAGTTATTTTATTAATAATTTATGTAATTAAAAATGAATGTTTGCCTGTATATCTCTTATGCTTTCCTAAACCGTTCCACCGATTGCGATAAAACTGAGTCAGCTTATTGCTTACACCTACGGAATGGTTATAGAGATCGTACAGTTGTCTAACATTTAAAAAAAAAATTAAAATCTCAACCACATCTCAACATCATCTCAAACACTAGAGTTATTTTGGGACAGACCTCGTCCTTTTGAGCTGCGATCAGATGACGAGGATGACACCTGAACCCCCCTCTCCACACCACACCACACCACTAGTAACAAAACCACACCATTAGTAATTAAATTAAAGACAACCATCAAAAATAACCTTCCCACGTGTGGGTATTTTGAAAAGTCCCACGAAAACATCTATCACTGCTTGAAAGACAAGTGACGATGAATAAGCAAAAATAAATGAGATCCCCATCTTTCATTGGCAACTCCAGAACGCATCTCCAATCATTTATATCACTTTCCGATTTCCGCCGCCTCTCGCTCTAGCGCGACGTCTCCTCAACGTAACGACGGCGGATCTCATATTTCGCATCTCGATGATCGAGGCATTACTTCCGCCCTCCCTAAGGTATCGTCTGCGCCTCCTAATGATGCCTTTCTTGAACTTTCGGTTCCTATTATTATGGAGAGGAGTTATTTTTGATATTCTGTCTCATATTCGTGTTTTTTTTTTTTATTATAATTAAGAGGGTTGTTTTTGTGTATGGATGATGACAACGAGGGATTCTGATGATTTCATTTTTCTATTGCATTCAACTCTAATACAAAATATACATATTTAATGATGTTTTTTGGTGATGTTTTTAATGTTGCTTTGCTTTTATGTTTTTTGCTGTTAAAATTGGTAAATCTCTTTTGCCTTCATTTTTTGCTCACGAGGGGTGTTGCACATTGTCTGATTCCTAAAAGAAAAAAATCCCTTACTTTGAATCCTTTGAGCCTTGAATCCGCATCTAACAGAAGGTTCATCTACCTTTTGAACTTTTGAATCATTAATAACTTTAACTCATTACTCTATGAAAATATTAAAGTTATTTGATTAAAAGAAAGTTGCATGTTTTCAGAGTTGAGAATAATTCGTTATTTGTGGAATTTTTAAAGAAATATAGCTTTCGTTGTCGTGTGTGGTAAGTTTCTGGTTTGAACGTGAATAATAAAATTCACTATGTTATATTTATGACTGAGAGTAAAAACTGCATAGCTATATAAAGAAAATAATGTATTTAGAATTATGAAATATCATGCCAACTGCCAAAACCAGCTTACTTTTAATTGATAACTGTCAGGTAAATGTTTTCTTTGAACTTGCGTATTATTATTCTAAAACATAAAAAAAAGAAAAAAATAGTTTATTTTGCTACTTTTATTTTACTTTAGTGTATCTTTACAGTTAAGCCGATATAAAAGTTGAAACTTTAGAATAAAACGAAATCATTACAGTGAATGAAAAAACTGAAATCATGTCAGTAAAGACGAAATGACAATTAAGGCTAAATCATTACAGTAAAAACAAAAGTAAAGTTGAAATCATTACAGTAAAGATAAAAGTATTGTGATGGCAAAATGAAGACGAAATTATTACATTAAAGTTTAAAAAAACATAAATATCAAATGTTAATGTATCTGTCCGGAAATAAAAACAAATAAGGAATGAATATTTAAATTGAAAAAATACCCGGAAAAATTGCACTTCAACTTTTTAAAAAAGTTAAAATGAATTTGTTTCCGTTAAAAGTTATATAGAAGTGAAAATTTGGAAAAAATTCAAAAAATTGTGTATCTGCTTACAAATGAAAATTTCTGCATTGGAGTAAAATGCAGTTTCTTTTATAATGTAAGCTGGAAAAAACATTTCTTTTTCCTCTTTCTGCTTTGTTCTTTAAAAAAAATAAAGAAAAAGTAAACAATTAAAAAATTAACCAGAGGGAATAGTCATATTTCTTTTTAAAAAATAAAGAAAAAGGGAAAAAAATTCTTTTGAAAGATGAATTATTAAGGGTTCTTTTTTACCATATACTTTACAGCGGTGATGAGGGTTTGCCATGACAGAGTGAAAGGGCAGGATGTTTCAAAGTGAATCGGACCGCCGACTTTTCCACAAAAGTTAAAGTTCAGTTAGTTAATAAACGTTAGCTAAATAGAGAATAATACTCCAGGATTCGAAAGGGGACTGAACAACATCTGAATTAGAATTAATGGTCCCCAAGTCAACACAGTTTGCTCTAGTTTATCTCGAGCAGTTATGCTATTAACTAACAAAAAGGATTTCCTGCATTCTTAGCATGCCCTTCTTTTGAGAAGTCAGATGAAAGCATTTGTCATCGACCCGATGCCAAAAGATGAGAAGTAAATGAGGTCAGCCGAGTAGTCGGCATTCGTTTACAAGCTCCGATTTCAGCCAGCTTTGACTTCATTTATATCAGTTTCGTATATTCCACACCCGGTTATCACGTGACGTCACCCCCAATTGCTTCTTTCTTAACGATCCCATAATTCTCATCGTGATATTCTCGAGATATCGGATGACGGCCTTAATCATATTTTTCCGGAATATATCTTCCTTTTATTATCAAAGGAAGTTGTTTGTGTTGGTCAATGTTTTAAGCTCAATAATACACACTTATATATACACACTTGTTATAATATACACTTATGATACACTTGTACATACACACTTGTTATAATGTACATTTATATATACACTTTTTATAATGCACACTTATGATACACTTGTTATAATGTACACTTATACATGAACATAAACACTTGTTATAATGTACGCTTATGATACACTTGTTATAACGTACATTTATATAAACACTTGTACATATACACTTGTTATAATGTACACTTATACATAAACTTGATAATATACACTTGTTATAATGTACACTTATGATACACTTGTATACTTGATAATATACGCTTGTTATAATTTTTATTTCCTTCTATAGGAACAGAAAGTATTTTAGTCATCAAATATATATAGAGAGAGAACGCGAAAGTTTTGCGGCTTTTTGCGTCTTAATTTAAGCATATTGCCCCGCCTCTCACTTATAACGCCCTCTAGCGGCATCTGCAACTTTTCCCTTTTGTTCGCCTCCGGGTTGCTAGGACCTGAGTGCTAGTCACAATTGTCTTGATTTCTCGAAGAGTACTGACCACCATATCCTCTAAACTTCTTCAAGATCGGAGAAAAGCCCGTACCGGGGCTGGACGCCCCGTTAATACTACACATTTTAGGACCAGAATGTTGAGGTTTCAATGATAACGGGACTTTTTAAAATTTGAAGAATTTTTGGTGATGGTGTTGACTGGTATTGTGCCAATGTGTAGGTTGAATTACTCCAAGGATCGAACCTGTGATGTTGGGGTTTGAAGTCGCGAGACTTAATCCATTCGATAAAAGCGATCGCTGATGTCTAGTGGCTGTTACTGGCTTATTAAGATATCCAACTACGTTAAAAACATTGTTTGTAGACTTCAATGGCAAATAATAATTATTATTTCATGTAGTTCAGATTTCTTTCTTCCCAACACAGTTTATGTGATCTTAGAAAAGGAAAGACTGACATATCATCCAAGGTCATACATTTTTAAGCTAAAAATTGTCTTTAATTTTCATTTTCACAAATGTCAATTTTCATAAAAATTTGCTACCGTTAATACGATATCTCAAAAACTAATAGAGGTATTTACATAAACATTTCAGCGTGTGTTTTAAATAATGTGGGCAGTGAAATGAACCAGAAGTTTTGTTGTTGGTGAACTTCTTTTTTATTTATAGGTGTTTTTAGAAAAATTGAACTGTGAATTTATGGAAAAAATACATATATATGTATATTTTTACGCATCACTTCTTTGCCTCTCAAAATGTTTCTTAGATTTTGGCTCATTATATTAATTGGTATATTCTATAACTTGTGTACAAAGAAAAATAGGATTACTGAATTACAATTGTGTGTAGTGTTAACCATTTTGGTTAAATTTCACAGAAATTTGCTACACATTTTCCTATTTCTCAAATTATATTTTCGATACTTTTATATTTTCGATACTTTATAAAAACCATAAATTGTTTTTTTAAAAATCAAGTTTAAAAAAAAAATTAATTCAAACATAGTCGGATACCTCAAGATAACACCACAAATTTATTGATTCTCCGCTTTGTGAGAGTTAGTTTTGAGTTTTCTTTTGCATCGCTGCTACATTAGTGATGTTACAAGGTCTAATGAAAAGTCACATGCGCCGCTAGAGGGCGTTATAAGTGAGAGGCGGGGCAATATGCATACGTAACAAATGGTTCCCGCGTTCACAAAGCACATTTTAGGAATTATGTTTTTATTCTTCTATTTCAAAAATTCTGTGAAGTGGACAAATGAAATTTGGTGTATGATGCTAAGTTGCTGTTGTTATTGTTCCTAATGGCACTTGTCATGAACCCGCAGACTGAAGGCCTTAACACACGGCGATACGTCAGTGAAAGTGAAGTCACTTCAAAGTTTTACATGATTGGTTGAATTTCATTTGCAGACAATATTTCCGTCACTATATTCGGCATTTACAAGCAGGTTTAAAAAAGTTATCAATGACGAAAAATTTGCTTGGCCGGTTCTTAAGGGTAGAGAAGGAAAATTACTGACGAAAAGTGAGGATGATATTTCTCCATAGTTGCGCCATCTAGGGCCAAGAGTGCGTATTAACTATTCACGTAGTTCAACCCTTTCCACGGGGTGAATTTCATTCATACATTTCATTTACTCACTCGTAGATCGTCATTTAGACCTGAACTATAGAACTATCAGCTTGATCCACTATCCTCAGTGTTATTACTCTCGACATGAGAGGACTTTGTGACTAAGACAGATTTATTTATAAATGCGCCAGCCACCACCACACACGGAGAATCTTCGGCAGGTGGGGTTCGAACTCACAACTCAAGGGACGCGAATTCAACACTCTACCCTAGAGGCTATCCCGGCCTGAAAAATTACTGAACAATACATACGGATAAATGTGAATAACCGAATGCCCCTACAACATTGGTGGAAATTAAGGTTGAGTCCTATCATCAACCACGATACTTCCTTATGAGGGACGTCCCATCATCGGTAGGAGGTAGACAATCCCACACCATTGTTGTACCCAACAACGAGGCAAGAACCAACTATCATTTCGGAAGCTTCTCATTCTTATATCTGAAGTGTCCTTAAGGGGGATTACATTGTATTAAAGCCAAATTTGTAATTCCAACCTAATTTCGAATGAAATTTATTCTCAGAACCTTTTTCTCTCTATATGCCAGAGTGCTACTACAAAGACAGTCACTACAAAAGACAAGGAAAATGATGAATGAAATAGGGTGAGCAGTTTTCGCATCTAAGGCCTGAATGAAATTCCTCAATGCGTTGACCGTCTGTCGATCTGTACTTTCGCATTCATTTTGCTGCAACAACTTGAAAATAGCAGTGATGTAGGTGAAATTTGGCATGCGGTCTTGTACTCACGTCAAATATATAAAGGGGCATTAAAATTATTATAGTGAATTAGCTTTTATTCATTGTAATACGAAGCTCAAAATACTCATACCCGTAGCTATTAAAAGAAAGATTTAATTCCACACGATCTCTTTGCTTTTTTTGCTTTGCCCAAACTTGCCCAAGCAATTTTTAAAGGTCAGAAAAGGAGCAACATTTTAAAAAGAACGTGAAGAAGTGTCAGATTCTTTATTGTTTTGTTTTACAGCAAGGGGGATTACTTTCGAAACAGAATGTTGCCAGTAAAACCTTTTTAATGCTTTTGTTACGAAATGGACATTTACGTTAAGCTGTCTTTCTTAGAAAAATAGACCAAATGCTGTTAATTTTACATTAAATGGTAACTCTGGAAAAGTATTTTCAATTAATGTAATTTGTTCCATTTGTTATAATTATGTTTAATTGTTACTTATTGGATTGAATTCGTCATAAAAGTTCCCTTATTTTTTGTTCATCACATAAAGAAATCCATTTGCATAAATTTCATAACACGAAAATATTTGACTGCTCATTAAATGTATCGTAAAATCAGTTTGTAATAAAAAAAGTAGTTTATTCATCTTCCTGTAATCCTCGTAAAATATGCGGTGGGATTATAATTTTGAAATGAAGTGCTTCTCTAATTGAAATAAAAAATGTTAATATTGGATCACAGTGTCGTATAACATAAGCAATTGTTTTTATGATTTGATAATAATTTATCGTTTAAGATAATCGACTACGTTCGAAGAAAAAAAAATTGAAAAATTTGATTTTTCAAAAACTGTTTTTGGTTTTTAGATGTATTGCCAATTATAAACACCATAAATACAAAAACATTATTTGAAAATATAATATATCTTAAAAATAGGAAACTTTATAATACATTTTTCTGAAATTTAACCAAAATGGCTAAAATTCTAAGCAAAATATTAATGCAGAAATCCTCTTTTCTTTGTAAACAAGTTATAGAATATAAAGTTATGAAAGAAATGAACCCAAATCTGAGATGCAAAGAAGTGATGGGTAAAAATATACGTATAGATGAACTTTTTTCATAAATGTATAACTGACTTTTTCTAAAAAAACCTATAAATGAAAAAGTATTCTGCCAACCGTAAAAAGGTTTAGTTCGTTTCATTGCCCATATTATTTAAAATACACGCTGAAAATTTTAAGTTAATACCCCTATTAGTGTTTGAGATAGCATGTTAGTGGTGGATAATTTTATATGAAAATTAAAATTGAAGTTAAAGACAAATTTTAAATGAAAAATTTATTTGGCTTAAAATTCCTCTGGATAATAGGTCAGACCTTCCTTTCTAAGAAAAAATATATTGTTTTTGAAAGAGAAAAGTTTGAATGACAAGAAATAACACGTTTTAAAAAAATCGCCAATGGGGTCAAATACCAGTGTTTTTAACGTAGTCGGATACCTTAAAAGTGATAGAATCTTCTTCCAAGTGTCAAAAAGCAGTTCTATCTTTGAGTTTCTGCCCTCTATCCTCTTTCGACTACTTCTTTTTCGATCATACCAGGTTTCAAATGTCAGAACACTACTCAGAAACATGACGACTCAAAATTCAATATGGTGTTTCTCGAGTTTTTAAAGGTTTTTTCATGATTTATGTAAATTGTATTGAATATACTTTTTACTTCCTATTGTTTTAAATTAAAAGTATTTTTGAAATAAAAATTTGTTAACAGAAGGTACGACGTGCGGATTTATTTTATATTTAATTTCTGGCAATTTACTTTGAAAAATTATCATAAGTTCCTTCAACTATGTTTCATTTCATGATATTACTGCTGTATTGTTTGTTTTCTTCTGCATATTTTCTTACCCACCACTTTTGTGTATACAGCGTAAATTTAAAAAGAGACTTTCCAATACACACACACACACACACACACACACACACACACACACACACACACACATATACACATATATATATATATATATATATATATAAAGTAATCTGTTAAAAATGTGAGTATAGATAAAGTACAGTAGCAGTACAGTACAAATGCAGTCTGACAATGACCCCCAACAGAATGCACATAATGCATTAATGCACATAATGCACATAATGACCCCCAACAGAATGCCTTTTTCGTTGTAAACATCTGTTACACACACTAACACAGTACCCCGACATCAATATATTGAATATTCATGGGCCAAACTTCAAAAAGTGATTAAAAAATGCAAAATTGGAAACAAAACCCTTTTTAAAAAAACATTAAGTTTTGCAAGAAAAATGGAGTAAAGTATCTTCAGATACCACATAAACCTGGTCGGATCGGACCGTACTACGACAACAAGAGGAAATTATAAAAGCCAAAAGACGTGCAACTAAACTCTGACCCTTTCTTTTTATACGAAATATTGCTAAAATTTCATTGGTGTACTCTCAATTTTTTGAGACACAACTTTGAGCATGTTTGCATATCTTTTGCGCAATATGCATTGCTTTATTATTTTGACAATTTTTTAAAATAAAATTTCATAGAATAATGCTTAGATGAGATTCTTTTAGTATTAATAATTTTAAATATATATATTTTAACTTTAAATAAGTGCAAAAATTTATTACTAAGCCTGAAAGCGAAGACGGTTTCAAGGCAGAAAGGAAGGAAAATGTCCTCCCTTTCAAGATATCGATTAGGCTCAAAAAAGTCGAAGTTATAAAGATGCAGCTGGGGGGATTAAAATACAACAGCTTTCCACCAAGGTGTCACAGGAAAAAAGACACATAAACTAATGAGTCCAAATCCTTTACCTAATCAAAAGCAATTACTGGAGAACTGATGACAAAAGATGTAAATTAAAATGAAACGATCATTTTTTCTAATTTGACAGATTGATTTATCTTTCATGGTAAAGAATATATGTAGAAAAAAAAATTAAACTGCTTAACATTTTCCATTCTCAATTTGAACTAATTAATCTATATATGATCTCTTCAAACATTTCCACTCTTCTTAGTTTTCCTTTCATATCGGTCATATCAATATTTCCATTTCATTAAATCCAGCCAAAATAGATTAAAATATTACAAACTTACAATAAATTGAAATATTACTATTTGTTAATAGAATATATAAAATATATTTAAAGAAATCCAACTACATTAAAAACACTAGTTATCATCCACAATGGCAAATCCGAAACAGTTTATCTTTTCTAGGAAAAAGAAGGCCTGACCTATTGTTAAGGGTCACATTTCTTTCAGCCAAAGTTTGTCTTTCACTTCTGTTTTCTCAAACCTTTAATGTTCATAAAAATTCTCCATCGTTATCATACTATATCAAAAACTACTAGAGGTATTCGCATAAACATCTCAGCGTGTGTTTTAAATAATACCGGCAATGAAAGGAACCGAAAGCTTTATCGTTGGTAAAATACTTTTGTACGTATAGGTGTTTTTAGAAGAATTCAGTTGGAAATTTAAGGAAAAAATACATATGTATGTATATTTTTACCCATCACTTCTTTGCATTCCAACATTTTTCTTTGATTTTGATTCATTTCATTCATCCTTGTATTCTACAATTGGTGTACAAACAAAAATAGGATGGCTACGTTACAATTTCGTGTAGAGTGTTCATCATTTTGATAAAAATTCATTAAAATTTAGAACAAATTTCCCTAGTTCTTAAAATATATCCTATTTCCAAATATTTTTTGTACTTATAGTTTTTATAATTGAGAATATATCCAAAACCAATAAATAATTTTAAAAACATCCATAAATATTTTAAAAAAAAATCAATTGTTCAAAATTTTCCTTCGAATGTAGCCACATACCTTAAATTGAATCATACAATATATTACAAACATATTATTGCATATTTTGCAACTATTTACACTATTTTACCATAGATTGCAATTATTTACAATATAATATTAGATTATGTAAGCTATGTACCTATTTCTTTCATACCTTACATACATGAGAAGACTTGCTCACGCACATATACGGACGGACGCATACTCACTCATGTGCACACACAACCCTAAAGAGATCGGTAACATTCCTAAAATCTAATTACACAGGAGAACGATTCTAGATGATCTTTCCTATGCTTTAATATTCATTTACAACTCACCTATGAAATTTATACTACATATGAGGTAATTACCAATGAATATCCAAACTTTGCAAGGGACGCGATGGCCTGGTGGGGAGGTCTCGGCTTCGAAACTGGAGGGTTTCAGGTTCGAGGCCGAAGAACAGTCATTTCAGGGGACCTCGTGCGCGTTAAATAATGTAAAAATCATCTTTGTGCGATAATATATTCTGAAAATACAGCAGAAAAACGTCGAAATTTTGCTTAGTTTTTAATTAATTCAAATTCTAATTAAAAATTCGAAAAAATGGCTCCTAGGTGCACATTCCCAATCTACAAGGTATACACGTGCTAAATTCGGCAACTGTAGGTCCAATAGTCTGGTCTGTAGAGCTCCAACACACACGCACACACATTGCGTTTTATTATAAGTAAGTATAGATTACAGATACCAACAGTTAAAAAATGAAAAATCTTTTATTAGTGTATTAAAATGTAGAACATATAATTTTTATTTAAGAATATCTACAGATCAAAGCGGGCCGCGGTGGCCTGGTGGTAAGGTCTCGTCTTCGGGACCGGAGGGTTTCAGGTTCGAGACTCGATTCCACATATGAACCGTCGTGTGAGGGGGTCTCTTGCACGTCCAATCTGTCAGGTCAAACGTCCTCCCGCTGATGGGATGTGGAGACGGGGATGGCAGCTCCGGTGTCGTCCTCGTCATCTGACCTCGGTTCGAAATGGCGCGGTCCGTCAAAAAGTAGCCCTAGTGTTGCTTTACAAAGGAACATGAAAATAATTAATCTAAACTAAACTAAGGACAAAACCTCCTGATTCTACATTGAAGAAATGACAAAATTCAAAAGATAAGATCTGGCATTAAAAAATCTAATTTCACCATCTTTAAAGAAATCAAATTTTAATTTTTTTTAAAAAATGCTTAAAATGAAAGAATAAAATCTTTCTGTAAAGAATAAATATTTGTCAAACAGAGCTGAAAAGTTTTGCGCAAAAATGGAATAGCGTTTTCGAAGAATGTACGGACCTTTTTAAAATTTCATTTATCTAGAATTATAAAATATTTTGTTCCTCTTATCAATAAAAAAAAGACAAATGTAAAGTCAAGCAGAAAAGAAAAGAAAATTTTACTTAAACCGATATACGTTCTAAAACATAAATCAATACGTTAAAAAAAAACTTTAGAAATTACTTTAAATTTTAACAACTTTGGAAAAAACTCTAGAATTTAAACAGATGGGAAATATCTGTTATTGTAATCAAAACCCTTCTTTCTTATTTCTTCTTTATTCCAACGAAGAATCGTCGTGAAAGGGGGTCTCTTTCACCTTAAATACTTCAGGGCCAAATATCCTCCTGCTGGTGTGGTGTGGATAGGGGGGGGGGTGCCAGCTCAGGTGCCTTCCTCGTCATCTGACTGATTCAAAATGGCGAGGTCCGTCTCAAAATAGCCCTAGTGTTACTTTATTACGGGATATTAATGTAATTAAACTAAAGGGATAACATTTGGTGCCGACGGATTTAACTTGCACCAGAATCACTTACTCGGCAGTTCTTAGTTGAAATCGGGTCTCGAACCTGAAACTCTCCGATTCCAAAGTTGAATCTTACCACCGAGTCTAGCTCAGGTGTCGTCCTCTTCATATGACCGTGGTTCAAAAGGTCGAGGTCCGTCCCAATGTAGCCTTACTATTGCTTTACAACGGGAATTTAGTATAATATAAACTAAACTAAATTAAACCGAGCTTTGCAAGGCCATTAAAAGAAATCAAAACACATTATATTCTTGCTCGTTTTTGAAAACCAAAAATTGCAGTTCAAAATTTAAATTCAAGAGTTATTAGCGTTAATTTTAAGCCCTTCCAAAAATGCGATCAATATCAATATACGAGCGATATGGTAACTCTACCCATGCATATAATTTCAGCATCTCTAATATGATGGTTTGAAAGCCTGCAGATATGTGTGCCCTCCTTTTATTAAAGTGACTTGGTAGCGAAGGGAAAACCCCTCTGCTGTTGATGTAGCTCCAAGGAAAAAAGTACGCCCATACAAGCACATCTGCCTTCATTCGTTCAAGCCATGCATAAAAGAATTGGGGTTTGTGTTATCGCATTCCCTTCGCATTTCCGAAGGAGCACATATTGTGAACTTATGACTATGTTGAATTTGAACATTCAACTGACAAGCAGTCTGTATATTGATATTTTACACGCAAAAGCGCTGGAAGAAAGAGAACATCTAGAATGGAAAACAGAAAAAATAAAGAAGAAATGCCATTCGATGAAATTCAACAAGTATATATTTTTTTAAAAAATGCCTATTCGAATGCATTAATACAGATCAATGCTTATAATAAATCTCCATGTGTGTGTGTGTTGAAACTCTACAGGCCGGACCGTTGGATCAATAACTACCAAATTTGGTACGTGTATACTTTAGGGGTCGGGAATGTGCACCTTGGAGCCCTTTTATCGGATTCGTAATTAGAATTTGAATTAATTAAACACTGAGCAAAATTTCGTCGTTTTTCCGCTATAAATTCCGAAAATATTATCGCACAAAAAGATATTGACATCAAATTAAAGATTAAAAAAATTAGATTTCTAATGGTATCAGCGTTATAACATGTAACTTAATCTTCTATTTTTAATGAATTTGTACAGAAATATTTTAATGATATTTTTCGACCATATGCTTCGAACAAAACAATAAAATTTAATCTGCACGAGCACGTTACGAGTGAAAGGAAAAAATTGATCTTTTATCAATTTGCTGCAATCAAATTGAAAAAAAAACTGAAATTAAAAATAAATAATTATTGCAAATTAAACATATAAAAATGTAATTTTCAGCACGTGTCTGCATGAAATGAAATAAATATGAAATATATAATTTTTTCTCAAATGAGATTGAAATTCAAATTTTTTTACTTCTACAATATTATTAATTAAATAAACCAACTTTATTTAAGAAAAACATAGCTATATATATATATATATATATATATACCGGGTGGCCAGAAATAAAACACCCCTACTCTGACCTCCCTGGATATCGAACTACTCAGTGTAAAGGCTTGAAAATTTGTGGACATACTATTCAAAAAATGGGGAAACGGATTTCACGAAAAAAAAATTTAGTTCCAGAAATCACCGATAGGTGGCGCTGTACCACTGGACGTATGCTGAAAAGACACAAAAACACGTTTTAAACACATTTTATTTGAAAGTACCAAGCATACATGAAACAAGGACGTTATCGATGCAGGGAATGCTGCTCAATATGGTTCCCTTCCTGAAGATGTAAAATGTGAAGTCTGTGGACAGCTTGTTCAACTGCGGATCGTAACTGGTCATCTGAGATGCTTCTCACATGCAGACTGATACTCTCTTTCAAATCTGCCAAGGTTATCAGACGTTCTCGATAAACAAGGTTTTTTAAGTGTCCCCAAAGCCAAAAATCACACGGATTAAGATCCGGTGAACGAGATGGCCAAGTTGTCGGAAACGCGCGACTGATTATTCTGTCAGTGGTGAAATGTTGGCGAAGAAACTGTTGCACAGGGAGTCCAATGTGTGGAGGTGCTCCATCTTGCATAAAAGTAATGGTGTCAAGGCATTGGCGCTGCTGCAAATGGGGTACAACAAATGTTTCGAGCATCCTTTTGTACCTGTTGGCCGTCACGGTACATGTCTCAAGGCCATTGGAAGTAACCTCTTCGAAAAAGAACGGTCCAAGGATGAATGTGGCTGTGAATCCACACCAGACTGTAACTTTCGGTGAGTGGAGTGGAATCTCTTGGAAGGTACGGGGGTTTGTCGTGTCCCATATGCGACAGTTATGGGTGTTCACTGTTCCACTGAGGTGGAAATGGGCCTCATCGCTCCACAGAATCTGCCACGGCCACGATGCATCCACTTCAACTCTAGCAAGAAATGTCAATGCAAAGGTCAGTCGCATCTCCCTGTCTGTGGCCAGCAATTGTTGATTAGGGCGGATTTTGTACGGGAAACAATGCACCATTTTTCTGAGTACGTTCCACACTGTGCTATAGGGAACACCCAAGTGTCGTGACACTGCACGTGCACTACTGCAGCCTAAAACATTATCCATTGACTGTTCAACAATACCGGTGGCAACATCTTCAACGACATCTGAACGAACCGGTTTGCGTCCTCGACCAGGCTGAACTCCAAGATGTCCAGTTTCCTCGAATCGAGCGATCATTCTCCTGAGAGCTTGTGGAAGCAATGGTCCCTTACGCAAATCCTTAAGTCGGCGAAACTCTCGAAGTGCTGCTGGAGCATTTCCTTTATTCTCGTAAAACAACTTCACAAGCAAAGCGCGTTCTGGCAGCGTGACAGCCATCACTAATAAGAATGACATTCCCCACCTTTTAACTTCTTTTATACCCAGAACATGGCTTTATGCAAATTTTTCTGGTTACAGTATGAAATTGCAGTTACAACGGGAGTTCTAGCTTCTTTACTATTTTTATTTTCCATAAGGGGCAGAAAAATTAAAAAGGAAGCATGGAAGCATTCCATTCCGCATAAACATTTTAATTTTTATTATTATTTGTGTCTTTTGATCATAGTTCCAGTTGTGCAGCGCCA
>JAPMOQ010043689.1:0-13266 GCA_026543055.1 Argiope trifasciata | reverse complement strand
ATTATTCCAATTATTATGATTACTCCAATTATCTTATTATGATTATTACAATTATTATTATTATTCCAATTATATTATCATGATTATTCCAATTATATTATCATGATTATTCCAATTAGATGATTATTCGTACTACAGCTACACTATAAGAGCCTTTAACTTGGACAGTACATAAAAACTTGGTACAATACATAAAATACGAGCAAACAAATATGGAATTTTGTATATTAGATTTGTGTATTCATTTAGAATTGTAAAACTTGTTCTTTCGAAATGGTAATAAAAGAAACTATTTGTTGTATCTCTTGACTCATTTAATATTTGTTCCGAACTCTCAAGTTTAATATAAGAAAATGGGATTAAAATAGTTTCTTTTAAAATGGATTAAACACAGAAAATATATTTATACCATAAAATTGTCAAGAGAGTTGAAAAGATAATTTTTGAAAATTAGGATGGCGCAAAACTATTTGTACTATAATAATTTTGGTAGTTACTGCGGAAAAACGCTAAAATTCAATTAAAATTTAAATACCCGAGGGTTGGTGTTCCCAAAAGATTCTCGCATAATCTGTAATTATGATCTTACCTCAGAGAATGACTTGCATAACATTTGAGCACTATAGCTACAAACTATGAACCTTTCACTTGGATTTAGCATTCCTACAGATTCTATTATCGCCTTGGCAAGCTATTTGGAGATTAATAATTTTTAAATAGATGCGGTGGAGATTTGTATTTCTTCATATTATAGATAATTGTACTATCCTTATAACCATCCCGCAGGTGTAAGCAATATGCTGACCCAGTTTCATCTGTTGCTTACTAACTGCAAACTATACAAACACATTCTCTCTTTCTTAGCTTTTGATAGTAAAGGAAAATGACAAAATAAACAATTTGATGGAACAGCAAAAAATATTGAAATTTCTATTCGATAATAAAATCTATAGTTGAAAATTTCACAAAACGTTTTTTTTTAAATGTCACAATTCAGGGAAATAGGCTTCTAAAATAATCTCTTATTACACTGTAATGTCAATGAGAATCAAAATGGGTTACAAAATAGAAATTCTGTGCAAAAGATTTATATAGACATACAGACAAGTATTAATTAAGCCAGTAGCCTGGTTGGTAGAGCTTCCGTCTCGTCACCTAAAGGTCGCGAGTTCTGTCCTCGTCTCGGCCAAAGACCGCCGTGCTGGCTCATGGCAATGGGGGCACGTTCCATAGGTCCTGCAAGTTCCCATCGCTAATGATACCTCTGGGGATATTGAATCAGGGATCTCTGATTTGGATCTTCATTCTGATTTGCGGATGGATGAGTGAGTTCAACAGCCCCCTAAAAAGGGCCAAGTCGTCCTTTCCCCTGAACGGTGGTCTTTCACAGCGAAAGGCGCACCCCTCTGCTTCATTCGAAAGAGCTTCACTCATTCGGGCTTGTTTTGACCGCGTGGCATTAGACCAAACACCACCACCCATCAGTTAAACGGATGAGGGAAAAGGCGGAACTGGTCTCTCCAAAACTACTCTAATAAATTTGTCATAGTAACGAATACTTTGTATAAACCCAGAAAAATTTAATTGCATAGTTGCATAATATAATTGTATGAACTCCGAATACCATTTCACAATCTCTGTTCTTTTTGTGTGAGGCCACAGTGGCCTGGTGGTAAGGTCACGGAGGGTTGCAGTTTGGAGGTAAAATTCCACCGAAGAATCACCGTGTAAGCGGGTCTGGTGCACGTTTAATCCGTTGGGGCCAAACGTCTTCCCACTGGTGTGGTGAAGAAGTTTTTAGAAGGGAGCGTCTGCTCAGGTGTCGTTATCTGACAGTGGTTCAAAATGACCTGATCAGTCTCAAAATATCTCTAGTGTTGCTTCGAAACGGGACGTTAATATAACCAAAAAGAACTAAACTAAAACTACTCTAATAAACTTGTCATAACAAAGAATACCTTGTAAAAACCTCAAATAATATGTCTTCTCTCTTATAAAGAAATCTCTTTTAAATTTTACAAGTTGACTGGCAACTGCGAGATAACTCGTGGATTGCGTTCTTTTCTAGGACCAAACCATCTATGTTATGAGATGACACCTCCTCTACTACAGTTAAAAGATAGCAGAGAAAGGGTCATCTCATTGGGTGGATGGTCCTGATATTGGGGGAGGGTGGTGGCAGTGAACGGGTTAATTTTTCCCCTTACTTCCATTCTGTGCCCATCCAACCGGTTAGATAATTTAGTGTTATAGGCACAGGATGGCGTTACAGTATGCATTACACATGATATGTATATTATATATACATAACACACGCATATATATTGTTACAACACAGTTCATAAAAATAATCCTATTTATCTAAATTAAGGTATCCGACTACGCTCGGAGGAAAATTTTTGAAAAAATGGAAATTTAAAAACTATTTATGATTTATAGATGTATTATCAATTATAAACACTATGAATACAAAAATAAATATTTGAAAATATATTTCGAGAAATCGGAAAATGTGTGAGAAATTTTAATGAAATGGAACGAAAACGGTCAACAGTCTATACAAAATGGCAATGTAGCAGTGCTATTTTTCGATGTACGCAAGTTACAGAATACGATGATGAATGAAAGGAACCAAGATCTAAGAAAAATCTAGAGATGCAAAGACGTGATGTGCAAAAACATACGCATATATGTATTTTTAACATAAATTTATAAAATATTTTTTCTAAAAACACCTATAAATGAAAAAAAAACATATCATCCAAAACAAAATTTTTCGTTCATTTCATTGCCCATAATATTTAAATCACTCGCTGACATTTTTATGTAAATACCTCTATTAATTTTTGAGATATCGTATTAATGGAGGAGAATTCTTGTGCAAATGAAATTTATGAGAAAATTGAAGTGAAAGACACGTTTCAACTGGAAAAAAAATGTGTAATCCTGGATGACATGTCAGGTCTTCCTATTCGTAGAAAAGATGAACTGTTTTGGAAAGAGGAAAGTCTGAACTACAAGAAATAATAAGAATTTTTCAAAAAATCACCAATGTGGTCGATACCCAATGTTTCAAACGTAGTGAAATACTTTAAATGATAACACTGTGTTCGGAGTTGCTGATAAAATAGTAAGCGGACTATTAGACAGCGAGCTTTCTATTTGTTTTCATTAAAAATTATTGCCTCCGGTCTCTACAGGTTACCATAGCAACGCCAGAATCTAACCTCGCGCCGTCCCGTCATTCACAACGAATCAAGTTATTATTATAGTTAACAACCAAAAATATTATTATAGTGAAGTAGCAGAAAAATCATTAAAATCTAACTATTACTTGCGACTCTGATTGCGTTGGAATTTCGATGCATTTGTACGAAAAACTATCAAATAATGACAAATCAAAAATAAACCTCCCCTAAAAACGATACATTTAAAAGTATGAACAGATACGAAAAATATATAACTAAAATCAATACAATTTAATAACAAAAACACACAACGAACCTAAAAACATATTTATTTACACTGTATACAAAAAATAAATCAAAACGGCGTATCAAATCCGGGGAAATAAATTTTATTTATCTATCGAGATGGAGATAGCAACGACAGTATAATACATATCATTTTTAAACTTTTCATTTAAATGAAAACACAGTTGTCAACAATCAAGCGTGAACCTTTCAATGCCAGTTGCTGTAACGCACATATCCGACTTCCCCACGCTAGTTGGGGTAACACAATGAAGATTAGAAAATTTTTATTTCCTTTATTCCGTTTTCTTTCAATTTAAAAATACTTCAGAATGCATCCAAAAGATCGATTCATGAACAACATTTTATTTTCAACACATCAAACACCAAATAAATAAATAGAATCGTTTGAAATAATCGGTCGAAATTATCCTAAGCCTAACCTCAACTCTGTTGGGGGGAAAATCTGGATCCTTACTTATCTTTGGCGGGATGTGGTTTCAGCTTTTTGTTGCGAAAGTTAGTTTTGAATGAATAAAAAATGAACCATTTAAAGAACCGGAATAAGAAGTAGCCTATGCTCTATTCCAAACTATAATCTATCTTTAGTATAGTATATTATCATAAATATTAGTATAGATGATTCATCATTGAGCTTTAAGTCGTCTCGTGTGAGGAAAACCCATATGCCTTTGTGTAGCGAGACAGTTTGGGAACTGTTCTGGGGTCGTACATGGTTGCCAGGTTGGCGTAGATACAGAATGCGTCAAGGGATGATGCTCCACCGCCAAAGGCGTGATATTACAAATACGGAACACCACTGTGTACAAGAAAAATTATAAATAAAGGGTTGTAATCAGACATTTTTTCTCTTCACTCAAATTTCGAGACAATGTTCGCCAGATGCCATTTTTGTAATTATGGTGGAAGAAAAATGCTTTTTCTTCCGAAAATGATGTTCATCATCGCCACAAAGCATTCTTCCCAGAATGCACCTCTAAAACTGCACGTTAATGATATCGCAAACAATGCCGTTGCTGCGATTTTTTCAAAAAAAGGATTCTATTCATTCATTCTCCGTAGAACAATGTGTGGCTGGCTTTTACCAAAAAGCCGGCTTTCGGTAAATGATGTAGAAGGGATTGTGGTTTGTTTTTAAACAAGAAAAATTCCAAAGAAATTATTTTTCGGAAACGGGAAAAATTTCCTGGAAATCTGGTGTCTTATTCGAAGGAAATATATATTTAGGTTTTATTGCATGAATGTTGTTTTGGTTTAAACCTGGAGAACTTAATAATGATTGATGGCTAAAAGTGGGCGTTATTTTTTCTATGTTAAGGAACATAGAAATAACACTTTCTAAAAAGAGAAATAAATATTTCGGAATAAAGGGTTTTTATAAATATATTCAGCGAGCAACTCTGTTCGCGTGGAAATTTTGATGTATTTGTACGAAAAACTATCAAATAATGACAAATCAAAAAATTAAACCTAAAACGATACGTTTAAAAGTATAAGCATGTGCGGAAAATATCTTACACAAATATAACTTAATAACAAAAACGCACAACGTAAAAACAATTTATTTACATTGTATACCTAAGATAAAACAAAACGGCAAATTAAGTCCGGACAAATTCATTTTATTTATGGATCGAGATGGAGATACCTACAAAAGTATCATAGACGTTATTTTGAAACTTTTCATTTAAATGAAAACAAAGTTGTTAACAATCACGCGCGAAGTTTCAACGCCAGTTGTTACACATGTACACATGTCTGACTTTCCTACGCCGGTGGGGGTAACACAATGCAGATGAGAAGTTTTTTTTTCCTTTATTCTGTTTTCTTTTCATTTAAAAATACTTTTGAAGGATTGCGAAAAATTGATTCATGAACAATATTCATTTTAAATACATCAAACACGAAAAAAATAGATAGTATCGCTTGAAATAATCGGTCGAAATTCTTCTAAGCCTAACCTGATTACTGTTGAGGAATAAACCTCTCATTGTCGAGAAGAGAATAAATAACATTACTTAATATCATTCTTAATTAAACAAGATAACTATTTGAAATTCCAAACGATGTTTCCAAGATAGTTTCTCCGGCTACAGCAACGCGCCGGGTACCGGCTAGTGCTTAAATAAATGACGAATAACACGTTGACGAATTTGAACTCAACTTTAAACGAATCTACAATTCTGGTGAAAACAGAATGTAAAATGATATTTATCTGATTTACTACGTTTAAGTCAGCTTTCGTATATGAATATGGATTGAGAGACTCAGACGGACTTCGACTAAAAGCAGGAACTTATCTACATTTTTATTTCGAAGACAAAAGAAATTGCCCTTTTTTCAGCATTTAAGGTATCCGACAACGTTCGAAGTACTTTTTTTGAAAAATTAGATTTTTGAAAACTATTTGTGGTTTTTATATGTATCATCAACTATAAATACTAACAACTTCTAAAAAATATTTGAAAATATAATATATTTTGAGAAATAGGAAAATGTATAGTAAATGTGAATGAAATTTAACAGAAACAGCTAACACTCTACGCAAAATGGTAATGCATCAATCTTATTTTTCTTTGGACACAAGTTATAGAATACAATGATGAATGAAATGAACCAAAATCTAAAAACAGTTTTCAGATGCAAAGAAGTGATGGATAAAAAAAATACGTACATATGCATTTTTCCATTAAATCACGACTTACTTTTTCTAAAAACACCTATAAAGGAAAAGGTATTTCCCCAAGGATAAAATTTTGGGTTATTTCATTGACTATATTATTTGAAACACGTTTAATCATGTTAATGGTGGAGAATTCAAATTAAAGTTTCGAGAAAATGGAAATCGAAGACAAATTTTAGTTGTAAAATATGTGAGCCTGGGGGATTGGTCAGGCCTTCCTTTTCTCAGGAAAAATAAATTGTTTTTGAAAGAGGAAAGTCGAAACTACAAGAAATAACAATGAAAATAAAGAAATCATTGATGCGTTCGGTAAGCAGTATTTTTAACGTAGTCAGATACCTTAAATTATTTCATACATAGTTGAATTGATTGAAAGACAGACTACTAATTACTTTTTTTTTAAAAAAATCTTTAAAACTGCCTAAAATGCGGAAGATTCTAAAAACAATCTGTGCTCGAAAGTAAAAAAAAAAATTCATTTAATAAACCAACTAAAGATTTCTTATGCCAAAATAGTTTTCATAAAAGACATACAAAAAAAGTTCTTTTCATTTTCGTAAAAAGAGGCAATTTGTATTAAATTGACTCATTTTATGAAGGTTTGTTAAAAAAAAAAAAAAAAAAAAAGAAGAAGAAGCCTAAGATTTTTGATGAATATTAATTTCAAGTGTTTGAAATTTGCTTCAATACATATTTAGGTATATTCACTGCCATTAAATTACATTCAGTCAACTTTTGACATGAGAGATTCCCATTTTACTTTATATGCTACAGATGCGCAGTTATTTGAGAAACTTTAAAACTGAAACACGAGCCTTCCTTGAGATTTCAGCTTCCGTCATTTAATGCATTCTTCTAAATTGAAACCCTCCACCGGCACTCCCTAAATGAATTAAACGGAGCTTCCTCGAAGAGAAATGTAAGTGCTGAAGGGTGTGACATCATTTGTTAAAAATTAGCCCTGTTCCCCAGGTGGTAGCACTCATTCCCCCCAGCGTGTGTGCTTCGTTAAGATAGAATTCAAATTTGGCGCTTTATTTAATCAATTCCTAATATTTCTCTCTTGTCCATAAAATGAATTGAACAATGTTGCGAAATGGCTCTTTTATTTGTCCTCCTATTATCTTATTAAAGGAACGCTGCATCAAGGTCAAAGACATGGTAAAAGACAATTGCGCAGTTAAGCTTCTGTGATTCACACTTTATGGCACTTTTCAATCTGTTATGTTGCTGTTACTTATGGCACTTTACAAGCCTGCTGACCGAGGTGGCCTGGTGGTAAGGTCTCGACTTCGGAACCGCAGGGTTTCTGGTTCGGGACTCGATTCCACTGAAGAACCATCGTTTTAAGGGATCTCTTGCACGTTCAATCCGTCAGGCCAAACATCCTCCCACTAATGTGGCGTGGTGTGGAGAGGGGGTGCCAGTTCAGGTGTCATCTGACCGTGGTTCAAAATGACGAGGTCCGTCCAAAATAGCCCTCGTGTTGCTTTACAGCGGGACGTTAAAATAGCTAAACTAAAATTACAAGATCGCTAACAGATAGCTGTCAGCGATTTAAACCGAAATGTGCGTCTCTTATTTGTTGCGCCGACTAGGGCCAAGAGTAGGACTTGACAGTGATTGCTGCTCATTCAAATGCACAAAACCTTTTTACAGGGTGGCACGTTCGTAATACTCACAGACAGAATGCAGAACAATCATGCCCAAACTGGGACTTAATCCGGGACGCCCAAATCACGAGGAAGACACGCTACCCTTATGCCAGGACGCCGGCACCGCATTTTGTTCTTGGCATTTAAAATATTTCAATTGTTTAAAAATTTGTTAAATAATCTTCTATGTAAATAAAAATGGGTGTTTGTCTGCATGTCTCTTATGTCTTCTTAAACCGGTCATCCGATAGCGATGAAACTGGGTCAGCCGATTGCTTACGCCTACGGGATGGTTGTAGGAATAGTACAATCATCTAAAATTTAAAAAAAATTATTCGAATCTCAAAAATATCTATTTGTCAAGGAATAATCCGCAAATACCCACCGAGGAAACAATAGATTCTGTAAAAATGCTAAATCCAAGTGAAAGGTTCATATAAGTATGCAAATGTCATGCAAGTCCTTCTCAGAGGTAAGAACTTTATTATAGATTATGCGAGAAAGTTTCGGGGAGACCAAGACTGTGTTTTTTAATTTTAATTAAATTCTAGCGTTTTTCGCAGTAACTACCAATGCGTGTCATTTTGTGTAGAATGTTAATCGTTTTTGGTTAAATTTCCTTAAATTTTACAACAAATTTTCCTAGTTCTTAAAATGTATCATATTTTTAAATAATTGTGTTGTATTTACAGTATTTTTTATTATAACATCTAAGAACCATAATTTTGAATAGTTTTTAAAAAATCCAATTTTTTAAACAATTTTCTTCGAACGTACTCAAATACCTTCAACAAAACAAATATTTCAAATTGCAAGCGATATTTCCTAAATTATTTTTTATGCGGCAACAACTCTCCGAGTACCAGCTAGTATTTTATGAAAAAAGAATATAAATACGAAGAAGTATAGTAGCACATCAAAAAAGATTTTGTAGCTATTTTATACCTTTGTTTGAAAAAAGAATTGCAATGTCCATATAAATTATAATTATAATAGATACCATCTTCTCTTACCTTCTTGCTACTTTGCTTCCCATCAAATTTAGTTCTAATAAAACCTCATCTTTGCTGACATCTTTGAAACCGAAATCTTTGAGAGAATTAAAATTTACGAAGCCAGACTACCTTTCTGATTTCAATTAGCGTCACTTAATTACCTCCTCTAAATGAATCTCCTTCGCTGGCGGCCTTCTGGCTCATTAAGAGAAACTCACTTGGCGAGAGTTTTCGGCGCCGAAGTGTGTGACTTTCATTCCGAACAAGCTTTGTTCCGTTGTTGGTGAAAGCAATTCATGGTACCATAATCCACTTAATTCTAATTTCCTTTCAATGAGTTATGATGTTTTGTGAACTAATAAATTGTTTATGATCATTCCATTTCGAAATTTTTGATCAAATACTCATTGTAACACACTAATGGAAATTTCTGTTTCATTGCTTTATGCAGTATAATATATATTTTATAGTCTTTAATTTTGAATAGTATGTAGCTTGTTGGATTGAGTGGAGATAGAAACTGCGATGTTAGGGTTTGCAGTCGCGTATCTTAACCATTAGACAAAAGAGATCACCAGTGTCTAGTGGCTGTTACTGGCTTATTAAGATATCAATACAATACTCCCCTACTAGTGAGTCTTGGAGAGACGAACGAAATTTAGCACCAAGCGTTTTTGGTGAGAGTGTGAGAGTTGCTGTTTTCGTCAGGTGAGTCTGACGATTTTGCGTTGCTGATGGAGAGTGTTGTTTTTTCTGATGAGTCTAGTGAATCTGATGATTTGGTTTCGTTTGCTGCTGATAGATGGCGTGACGACAGCTGTTCGAGGTCACCAATGTCATAGTTTAGATTGAGTGAGGATCGAACCTGCGATGTTTTTATTTGTAGTCGCGTAACTCAAACATTCGACAAAAGCGATCGCTAGTGTCTGGAGGCTATTACTGGCTTTTTAAGATACTACTACAAGTATTATAAAAAAGTTATTCACGATTAAAGTTAATACAAAATCATCAGTATCAGTGCAAGACGGAGTTTTAGAGAAATAAGGTTTTGAATCTGGAGCCACGGCTTTACCACTAAGCCACCGCTGCCGAATATATAGAGCAGACAGTTAAAATATATTTTTAAAATATTTTCTTTTCGATCTATTGGAAACAAGACTGAATGCATATGCAGTCGTACGATAAACACTTATTTCGCTTTCGAGTAATCATGTCCCAGTACTGTGTCTATGAAATTCGGACCATTGCGACGAAACTCGTCTATGCAATGATTATAGATGAAAACGATATCCACATAATGCAAAGAAATATACGGATAAAATTAAATACATTGTTTTATCATTTAACTCTTTATTTACCGAATTATTTTGCCATCCATTTTTCAACATTTTTACATCAGTAGTTTATTTTAATTGCGGAATAATTCCAAGGAACCCAAGAAATAAAATGTGATGAACAGAAATATCTTAATTGATTTAATTGTTAATTAATTATTTTTAATTCCTACTTTTATCTTATTTCAACTCCATGTCATTTGGGTGACATCTCCATGTTCTTTAGAGTACCATCAGCAAAAAGAGTCACAGAGTAAAGATATAAGCTAGATTTGAATGGTACTTTCAAGTACCGTCAGTAAATAATGTGTTAAAGTTTAGAATTTCCGTCTAAGGTTTTTATATTCCAATTTTAGTTCAGTTTAGTTATATTAACGTCCCATTGTAAAACAACAAGAGGACTCTTTTGGGATGGACGTCGTATTTTTGAACCACGATCAGATGACGGGGATGACGTCTGAGCTGGTACCCCCCTTCAACGTGCAAGAGACCCCCTCACACGACGGTTCTTCGGTGGAGTCGAGTCACGAATCTTAAAACCTCCGGTTCCGAAACCGAGACTTTACCACCAGGCCACCGAGGCCCGGTTTTATATTTGTATTCACATAAATTGGAGAATTTCAAAATTCAACTGAATCAATAGATGAAAGAAATTTTGTGGTGGGTGTTGGGTCTAATGCCACTTGGTCACACCCAGCCCGAAAGAGCGGAGCTCTTTCGAATGAAGGCAGAGGTGTGTGTTGGAAAACTGAGTCAGCAGATTCATATGTTATAACCTTGGCGCCCACGCACTCTGCTGACGTCAGTAGATATTCTTTCCGCCAGATATTCAGATGCTTAAGAGATTTTGTATGAGATAGACGCATTACTAAAACGTCGGAGGATGGCCAAATTAATGATCATATAAGCGCGTTGTAAATAATGCATGTAAATAGTATCCATAATCATATTATGTCTGTGCCCTAGAAGAAATAAAAAAATGATTATACCGAAAGTGCACTCTTTTTCTTCAAACCATATTTACAGAGATGTTTTATAGATGAACCCGTGGCAGCAAAGGTAAGAGATTATTTACCTTTTATTTTATTGATTTTGGATTAGAAACTCAAAAGTGTGAGCCTTTCGTTGTGAATAAGCACCGTTCTGGTGAGAGGACGACTCTACTCGAACACACACGACACAACCCTTTTGAGGGGGCGGTCGAACTCATTCCTCCATCCGCCAGTCAGGATTGAGATCCGAATCAGAGACAGACTCTGTACCCCCAGAGGTATGGGAACTCGGAGGACCTATTGAACGTGCCCCCACTGCCATGAGCCAACACGGCGGTCTTTAGCCGAGACGAGGACAGGGCTCGTCACCTTTCGGTGGCGAGACGGATGCTCTACCAACCATGCTAGCGCGGTTTGGCAACTTACTTTGTAATTATGTATTAAATTTTGGTTTCAATCTTTCGTAGTTAAGTCGTTCCGAAATGTATATTCAATTTTTTATCTCTATATTAAGAAATAAGTAAATTCTCGTAAGCGGAAAATAAAAATCCGAGCATTTGATGTTAACAATTTTTGATGAGAGAGAGAGAAGAAATGATACCTCTATAATGGAATATGAGACAAAGTTTAGGTATATCGTTCTATTTTATTTCAACTACAAGAGAGGGAATATATATCATTTTTTATGAGATCATTGGTTATGATCATTATTGATTGATTATTGATGAGATTATGATCAAAATTTGCAGCGTAGGTATTAAATAATATGGGCAGTGAAATAAACGAAATGTTTTATTGGTAGAAAAATACTTTTTTCATTTACGTGTGTTTTTAGAAAAATTAAGAATTGATGGAAAAAATGTACATATATGTATATTCTTACCCATAACTTCTTTGCATGTCAAGATTTTGGTTCATATCATTCACCATTATATTCAATAACTTGTTTGTCAGGGAAACAAGGATTGCTGCATTACAATTTTGTGTATAATGTTAATCATTTTAGTTCAATTTCATGAAAATTAACAACTAATTTTCCCATTTCTCAAAATGTATTATGTTTTCAAATAATTGTTTTTGTGTGTATGGTGTTCATTATTGACAATACATCTAAGAACTATAAATAGTTTTTGAAAAATCCAACTTTTTGAAAAAAATTCTTGGGATGGAGTCGGATCAAATCTATCAAGAGATCTTGAAAGTAGACGATCAGATAAGAATTATTCAACTGCAATACAACACCCACGTCCATAAATGAGGGGTGGAGCAAGTTCAGGAAGAGAAGGAGCAAAAACAAATGTGACTCATTTGCAAAAACTGTTTATTAAGCAAATGGTAAAGATGCTGTACGTTTGATACCATTAAAAAAAATGCGATTTTGGGATCCTTGGATCAAATAACAAAAACAACAACAACATTTATAAAAACTAATATTGCATGGTGTGTGTGTGTGTGTTTGTATGCACATATATATATATATATATATAGTCGAATCCGGTTAATTGGACAACTGGGTTAATCGGACCAGCCGCTTATTCGGACCGAATCATAAAGAACCGAAACAAATCCTATGTACATAAGCCTAATACTATTCGCTTATTTGGAGCAAAATTCCGTTTAAACGGACCAAAGAACGTGGCAGGGAAGATGAAAAAGAAGCCCCAAGTCGCCTATGAACAGCAGGAGGTCCGAAAAGGAAAAGAACCAGCGAGGGGTGAGCAAGCACTTTGTTTCTTAGAACGGGCAGCTCGGTAGTAAGTTCTTCAAACGTTGACTGGAATTTGATAAGAACTTTTTTTATTGTGCTTCGCATGCTGAGTATCGTGTCGATAGTTTCGAAGAATTTGTTTGTAAATTTATTTTTCAAAGAATAAAGTTCATAAGCAGCAGTAATTCTAGTTTGTATGTTCGCCGTACGCGTGTGCCGCACAATAAAGGTCATAATGACATTTTAATATGTTATGTATTGCACGTCTTGTCCTGTAACATAGGGCATGTTCGTGTTATCGTACCATTCGGTTATTAGGACCAAAATGATCGCATCCCGATGTGGTCCGATTAAACGAAATCGACTGCATATATATATATATATATATATGTGCATATATATATA
>JAPMOQ010043684.1:274748-289385 GCA_026543055.1 Argiope trifasciata | reverse complement strand
TTCAAGCTTTGCAGAATTCTCCATATTTAACAAATTCCTTTTTGCTTACAAAAAGTGTTGAAGTAAAATCTAAAATATGTTATTCAATTTCTAGCACAAAAACAAGCAAAAAATATTGTAAAATGATACATTTAAATTCTTTGATAAATTTTTCACTTTCACACTTTCAAAAAGGTAGGCCTTATCTCAGGATAGGTAAACTGCAATATAATTTATTTCTGTGAAAATAATTGCAGCCAGAATTATTCAGTTATTTATTTATTTTTTTATTCGGATCTACAAAATGGAAATTTTTTTAATTTGTTAAGTAATTATACTAAAACATAAAGTATATCAATAGAAACGTCTTTTTTTTAAAGTTTGAATCTGATGTAAAAATGCTATTTAAAAACTTGCAATTATTTGTTTATAATTAAAATTGTAATTTTTAAAAAAATATTTTAATAGAAAATTATCACCGAACACGTAACTATGTGCCAAATTTGATATTTCTACATTCAACTATCTTCACTGTAGAATGTTTTCGAATTCTCACTTCCCCCTCCCTCTTCAAATATGCCCAGAACGTAACTTATTAATAGTAGGCTTGATTATAATGGGTGCATAGGAAAGTTCAATTTTTCGATTTGCAATAGCTCTCCATGTTTCGCCACTAGGGGCGCTGCTGTCATCGTCATTAATACGAGCGTAGATGCTTTACTATGCTGTTGCTGCTTTTAAAATTCAGCAGACTAATTTCACTCCAGCGTACATTTAATAGGCAGTTTGGCTAATAATACAGGGATTATTTTTAATAATTATTTAAAAGATTACCAGAAATGTGAACTATGGTCTTTTGAAATGTGTTATACAAACAGGTAGGAAAGTTTAAGTTGGGATGATAAAAAACAACACAAAAAGCATGATAGCCGGACTAAAGAACTTCAAATTTGTGAAGAAACACTACCCAAAATAACTTAAAATTTTTATTACTTGAACAATTATGTTTAAGTATGGATATAAATATGATCGGTAAACGTGAATACATTCCAGTCTGAGTACAAATCATTTTTGGGGAAATATTAGAGCACACTGACACATTTTTACAATAAGTTGTTAAAAATGTGTATAACCAAGATCCCATAGCCCACACACAATTTTTACAGCTACTTTTGGATAAATTGCTACAATAGAACGAATATTGTTCTGAGAATAATTTGTCTTCCTTTGTCATTGAAAATTTTCACTTGCAGCTGAAAGCATACAGATTTTAACACTACAAGAAGATCAGCATTCCATCAAATAAATAGATACATAGTATTTTATAGAATAAAAAGGTTCATTTTAGGGCTTCGATGTGCGCCAACTAAAATGACGTCCGAGTCGTTTGTGGATGACTTGTGACGATATGTCACTGATTTATAAAGATATTTGACGATTTAAATTACAAACAATTGTAAAATAAGAGCAGTGGCTTATTGGCCTTAAAGATGGTGAACAATAAAAATGGCTTTACTGTATTAAAGAGAGTTTTTAAATACGTGCACACTTGAACTGAATTAAATTTTAAACAATGGCCTTTTTTTCTTTTTAAGTAACAAGTTTTTTACTTATAATAAATATAAAACATGTAATTTTAAGCAATTCAGTATATAGGTCTAAAAGGTATGAAATAATCACAAATAATTCTGCCGATTATTACTTCATATTCTCTGTCAGTTATTGACCAGAAATATATAAGATTCCCACTTAATTCCTAGCTCCACCCAATATAATTTCTAAATGAGAACAAAAATAGACAGACAAAAAAAAAAAAAAAAAAAAAAAAAACCATCTTGTAGTAAAATTTATAAGCATTACATGATGAGGTCATTTACAGCGCCAATTGATGAAAAAATCTGAAATTAACATTCATATTTAGAAAAAAATAAAAAAATTCAGTAAATGTCAACTAAAAAGTTGATCGTTTTTTAATTTAGTACAAAATGGCGTCTTGTGCTCCTTAATGCTAAAAACGAAGCTCTCAAAATGTATTTTTTGTTCAAGAATACCGAAAGTTTGATTATTACTAAAAAGAGAAAAATAAGTTAAAATAAAATATTTTTATTGTTTAAATTCTCTTCTTCGTTTACGATACGGATTTGGAGAACTTTTTGAATTCAATTAGAATACTCTTTAGCATATCAGTTAGTGCATAAGCTGAAACAACAATTATACTGTTAGAAGTCTGCCAATATAGACAGAAAAGACGCATGCTTTACGACTAAGCTATTTCAGTTAGATTGGTATTTATTTATTCACAGTTTAAAACAAAGCAATTTCTCCTTTTAAACATTTCTGGCATCACAACTTAAGAAAGAAATGTGTTCTGCAGTTGAGTAGAAGCTTGTTTCCCTCCCTTATACTAAATTTATAACTTCCTATAATTTCGTAATTTTAGGAAGAATAGTGGGTAATCATTTATGAAATCGAATAGTGGGTTTCACTGTTAATCACCCACGATCAACTAGCATAAACAATCCTGAATCCGCTTCCTCATACGCTGACCTGACCTGCTTACCTGTCAATAGCCAATGAATAATTATTGTAATTTAACCTTTTTTTTTTTCCTTTCTGTTTGTTTGCTCTATTTCTTGTATCTTTTTGTCTTTCTCTCTCTCTCTCTCCCTTTTCCTTCTTCTCTATCATGAATTAATAGTATCTAAATTCAATAGCTTACCCATTATTTACATTTTAAATTACGCTCAATATAGGTTTGTTGTAAGTTTTGCCACTTAATTCATCATTCCAGTCAAACGGAAGATTAAAGGCTTCGAGCCTAGGCACTTCCAAAAAACCCCCACATCATTGGCATTTTCACTGTTCCCAGCAAGGTGACATTACAAGCGGCATCGTAGCGTAGTGTATAGCCATTTTACTTAAACAAAAATTTTTGATTACTGATTCTCTTGTTAAGAAGGGAGGAAACAAAGGGATTTAAGAGGCCCCCATGCTTATGTGCATCGTTTTGAATTGTACGGAATGATTTATTTTTTAAATTACAGCTAATCACCCCGTTACCACAGTACTAAGCCACATAAGAAGGGATTATCAACGTAGTGATCATTGGATATATATTCACATCCTAAACTTTACATGACGAAAATACAAATACAAATAAATACGAATCCGTAGAATTCTAATGACAAAAAATTGGTTTAAAAAATTAGTAAAACTATATTTTAAAATGTAATTCAATCATCTTTTGTGGTTCTAAGTAAAACGCAAATAATTATCAAGACAAAATACATATAAACAAAAGGGTTGGTTAAAACGAAACAAGTTTTGAACATCTTCCAAGAAAATAAAAAGTAATGCAAACATATTTGCCTTTCACATATTTCCCAATAAGCTTTTAAAGTGTAAGTTTTAAGAAAACTTCTTGTTCATGTAACTAAAATAATGTATGTAACTTAAGTTTTTAGGACTGAATAGTTTAAACTATTCAATTATACAATCAAATAGTTCACAAAAGTTATCAGGGAAATCAAGAGTGTAAACTCTTAGTTGCTTAAATTTGGCATTCTATGTGATGAGTAATAAGTATTAAAAATTTCAACTTACAGCAATGAATTATGTCAACAGCAATCAAATTCGATGAACCAGAAGGTGTGTACCAAGAGAGCTCTGCAAGAAAGAAAGAAAAATAAAATTACCTCATGTAAAAACGAGCTTCCATTCTTGAAATACGGAAAAGTTAACAAAATTAAACAGGAAAATCAACATCAGTTTAAAAACTATCATAAAATATGCAGCGACATGAAAGCCACTTCAGAAAGATCAATGCTTGAATATACAATAATAATAATAATGAAGAATTTTCTTGAAATAATCCTTATATTTTCCAGATATTACTTTCTCTCTGAGGTTATTTAAAATGGGTTCAGAAGACCCAAGTTTTATACCATATGTTATCAGAATATGTCAATAAAGCATGCAGTAACTTTTTTTAACAAGAAAAATATGAATAGCAAATGTTATGAGAGAAAAGATAAAAAGGTAAAAACGGCATATTAATGCATCTAGGTCCGATTTCCCACAGCAGCACACCTAGCGACAAAATTTTGAACACAGTCACTTCAAATCGAAAACGAAGAAAGACAGAGCAAAACTTCCAGTTATAAAGTCTCTATTTATTATCATGAAATGACATTTGACTCACAAAGATGATACCTCAAAATCATCGAAATCAATGCATTTCAATTTGTGTAAACGCTTGAAAGGAATAGAAATACACACAAATTAGGGTAAAAAAATTATAAAGATGAAATCTTGCTGAATGATACCAATGAGAAAGGTAAATAGATAGGAGAGATGGGAAGATTATTTTGTGCCTGTTATCATAAAGACGAATTGAACAAAATAATACACATTAACAAAGAAACTACTTGAAGGGCTTTAATTTTGGATATTCATCATTATATGCAATTCCAACTAATCAGAATAAGAGAAACATGAGAAGACACGCTCTTTAATTACGAAAAGTGAGAGAGAAAAATTTATATATACCTCTTCTCAATAATGTAATTAATTCAAAGCAATTTCTTTGTAATTCATAATCTAAACACCGTTTTAATAAAATTGTATATTGGGCTATCACTAATTTGCAAAATCAAATTTCAGTCCATTCAATGTACAGAAGAAATTAGCAAAACCTCAATCTCCTCCCCTAGAATATACTGGCTTTATACCTTGTGCTATATGCAGAACCCTCTATTAGTATTCAAGTGTCGTAGTTACAAATTTAATTATTAAATTAAGTCGCACAAATTATTTATATTTTATTTTATTTAACCCCCCCCCTTTCTAATAACTACAAACCACTCAGAAAATTTGCTGCATCTGCATTCTATATTTCCTCTAGAAATACAAAAGCTAATAACTAAAATATTTATAAAATCAAGTCAAAATAAGATCAAATTAAAAACAAAAACAATACTCGCAACGATTTTTTTAAACTCTCCGAGAAACAATAAATTGAACTAAAAATGAATCAAGCACAAAGGAAAATATCCTTTACAGACTGATGAGATTAAAGTTTAATCATTAAACAGAGAATTGAGAACATTACTTATGTCAACACAGCAACAAACATTAGTGACAACAAACATAAATAAAAGAATTAAAAGCAATGGAGGAAAATATAACTTTAAGAGAATAGTTTTTAAAAAATGTATCATAAAATTTAATATATTACAAAGAAAGCTTAAAATGTGAAAATTAATAGACTTTCCATTGTTAAAAAATTAATATGAATTTCGTTAGAGTAAGGCATCAATCATTCTGATTTTTTTTTTCATTCAATAGAGTATTTTATAAAAATAATGAATTAAACAGGGCTGGACATAGCGCAATTGGGGCCCTGGACAAAAACTTCTTTGGGGTCCCCATTCGAGAAAAGTGAGTTGAATTCCACCCTAGAAAGCCTTGGATTTAAGAAATATAGATTTTTGTGTTCATACAGTAGATAAATGAAAAAGCATGACATTGACGGATTTTACACTAGTGTTTTGATATATGACTTTTTAAAAGAAAATATTACTGATATTTTGATTTTAAAAAGCTCATCAAAGAAGGAAAACCAAAATAAACTTTCTATTCGATTAGGGGCCCAATTCTGATATGGTGGCACGTTGCATCCCCCCGTATGTCACTGAATTAATCAGGCTCTGAATTAAATAACCCAACTCATATTTAGATCGGAATATTTTTTTTAATGTGGATATTATCCGCTATGAAATTATAAATATTCCATATATTTTTACATTTGATACTCAAGAGAATTAAACTTAACAGGGATTAATTTCCTGTAAAATTAAAAATAATTTCATTGAATTTCTATACTGTAAAGAAGTAATGTCAATAATATATATATAAACAACATGTTTTAAAAAGAATGCCTTCACATGTTTCTAACGACCAAATTATTAAAAAAAACTGTATATGAAAATTTTCTTTTGTATTTTATATAAATTTTAATTACGCTATAAATTTTAGAAGGGGAAAAAAAATCAAATGTGTCAGTAGAAAATAACCTTTGAGAAATATCTTGTTTCAGAAAGGAGAATTAATTAATGGAAATTTTCTGTTCTTGAGTAGAACTTTAAAATAAACACAAGAAAATTAAAATAAAAATTAACGTCATCATGGTGATTGTGTTTCTTGTGACATTATATTCTTTCTCTGCATCACAAATAGAACTACAGCTAAAAGTTTTTTTTAACAAACACACAGAAAATCAAGAGTTGGAATAAGTAATCAGACATATTTTTAATGAAATTTCAGTCTCTATGTTAAATAAAGCAGAAAAAATTATACTAACAAAAAAAATCATTTGCATATTATAAAAAAAATAATCCTCAATGATTTCTTTCCTCATTCAAGACAAATGAAGCAGAATTGATACCAAAGTTACGACCGCTCATTGTAACAAGTAAGAGAAGAAAGGAATTTTAAAACATTTTGAATCTAAATTTGTATCTATTGTTTATATAAAGTTTTTCCATCGCTGGAAGAGGTTCCTATTACATCTGCACCAAAAAACAGCAAAATTAGTATTTGCTCAATTCTGAGAATCTAAACGAAATAAATTTTACATTCAACACAACCGTTTCAGTTCTGAGACTATAGTAGAGAGCATATAAGGCATCACACAAAACAGGGCAAATTACTTTGATTACGATATCTAATAATTTCTGAAGGTTTTCTTTTAGAGATGGAAAGCTCAAAATGCAGAATTCCCATACGTGTTTATTTAATTTCTATCAAATCATGACTGATTGCAAAAATGGAAATTTCAGCTATAAGTCATATAGAAATGGTAAATAACAAGTTTGCCTATAAAATAAAAAGGCAACAACTTGAAAACAATGCTGAATTTCATAAAATGGACACGTCAAAGAAAAATGCATGAGGCCTAACAAAGATAAATGAAACGCTATATTATTTTGCTCTAAAATTAAATAACAATGCGTTTGATGCTGGTGCTCAGTTTTAAACGAAAAACATCCATTTACAATTAAACATCAGTGTTCGCATATATAGCAATTCTAAGAGCCTTTTAGCAAAGAAAAAAAAAGACAATTCAATATATATTTTAAATCCGGTTACGATACGAACATGAGAAATTTTCATATTGGATTGAAGTTATCACCTTTAAAATTTCTACGAACACAGCACAGATTAGGTGATTGGCGATCAAGTCTTAACTTTCTTGTTCAGAGACGCTACGAGCAGTCTTGCAGCATACATAGTGACTGGCGTCATTTCATCACGAAAAACTTTACAAATATAAATTATATTAAATATTGTCGACCATCAGTTTATCATAAATATTAGTCAGACAATGACAAAACATATATTTCCCATCTTCTTACAATATTAATACCATATCTTGTTTTATATAACGAAATAAAAACATTCGAATTAGTGTTTATATGAGGATTAATGCTTTAAGATAGCCAAAAATAAACAAAAACTCAAATATGGAGACTATTGAAGTTCATGTTTTTGCTAATTCTTTACTTTTAGAATTATTCCTTTAAATAAAAATAAAACAAATTGGAAAAGTTTTAAAGTGATCGAACAGCAGTTTCAAGTTTTGGAAGATGGGACAGAAGGAAAATGACATTTCACATGACTCTCGTACATGAAACATCATCTGTAATTCTTGATAGATGAAGACCATACATGACCTTAAAAACAGGAGTATAATCTAATATAATACTATCAATATCGAGAAAAAGAGTTAAAAGTGAAAATTTTAAAGAAAAGGTGCAGTTCTAAATTTTGTGTTCACGCATTAGGAAAGGTATGGAGAAGGGGAAAGAAACTTGCATGTTTTTAAATCTTAACACTGCAACATACTACAATTGAAAGTTTAGAACACACGTTTAGAATGTGATAACTTAAGCTCTCGAACCATAGCGCAGTGAGAACCGCAAGAAAGGATACCGTGTCCCCTCAGATTCAAACTTCATATAAGGAAAAAATATATATATTATTTTAGTGGTGTGAACCAAATGTGACAACGATACACACCACACGAAATACATTCAGGCGCCCTCTATCGGCGACGAGCCTCCTAAATTAAGGCACCCCATCTCTCCTACAAAGTCAGGCAAGTGGATTATGAATGTAGTAATCTTTGGGAAGAAACGAAAAATAATAATAATAAACCTGGAAATTCATTGAAATCAAACTAAATATTTTTTCCTTCCCTTCCTTAAGTTTTAAAGAAAAGGTACAGTTTTAAATTTTATGTTCACGCATTTGGAAAGGTATGGAGGAGGGGGAAAAAACTTGCATGTTTTTACACTCTTAACACTGTAGATCAAAAGTAATATCTTTATTATATATATTCTTATCAACAGAAATAAAATCTCAATTTGAATTCTCAAAACATTCCATATTTCAGACTTCAATGATTTCATTTTTTAAAAATGCGCAACGCATCCTCAAAAATACAGGACTTAATATATGCAGCGCCATCTATATTCATTTCTATGTGCCAATTTAAATTCAAGCATTCACATAGAAAAAATATTACATACATTCGGTTTTTTCCCTTATGTTTTTCATTATAATTGAAAAAGCCTTCGAAAAACTATCTAAAAGTATGTCCTTCTCTTAGAATAACTAAAGCCAGCAGCCTTTAAATTTTCAGTATCAAGTCGAATTGAAGATAAAAATGGAATGTGTGTGTGCGTGTGCTGGTGCTCAACAGGTGCGTTGGACCTACAGCAACCAAATTTGGTACATGTACACCTTGGAGGTTAGGAATGATCACCTTAGAGCCCTTTTTTCGAATTTTTAATTAAAATTTAAGCGAAATTTCGACGTTTTTCCGCTATAACTTCCGAAAACATTATCGCACAACCACAATTTTTACATTAATTTAAAGATTTAAAAAAAATTAACTTTCTAATAGTATCAGTGTTTTAAAGTATAACTTAAGCCTCTATTTTTAACGAATTTTTAAAGAAATATTTTAACCATGTTTTTTTTTTTTTATTATTATTGAGCATGTGACTGGATAAAATAAAAGAAACATAAAATGTGATATTTTCTAAAAAAATAAAGGCAAAGCAAATGTTTCTATGATCGTTTGCAACATCAAAATCATTTATTCAATAATTTTTTTTTTTCCTTTTTCGCTTTCTTTTAAAAACATATTTAACATTTTGACAACATCACGGAAAGAAACATTTTTAATTTTAGGCCAATCAATGCCCGGAATTACTTCAAGGCTAATGAATATGTGACTTAATTGAAAATTTTAGAACGCATTACTTATGGCTAACCAGCTGGTCGCCAAAGGCGGCTAGTTAAAAATAAGAGAGCAACAATTTGCTATTCATTTTCCGAATTTATAATAAATACTTTTAACTCGATGGAAAATAATAATAAACAATTAAAATGTTGCAATCTAACGGACAATTTTAAAATATCCATCGTTCAGATAAAAAGGGAGAAATAACCGCTTGAATACGAAAGCCGTTTAAAATACGAAGATATGGTTTCGTCACAGAATCGTCAACGTCGAACTATGCACACGTCAGCAGGCAACAGTCACAAAACTAATACGGTGTTCACAATCCGTTCGATTGAGACAATTTAACGAAGCATAGCTTATAGGTACACCATCCTCTATCTTCCAAATCAAATAATTTTTGACTTAAATCTTTTTTTTTCTCCTATTTCTATAAGATAAAGAATGCTTAGCGAGGTTACCATGCGAAATATAGCGGAATGTTTTGGCATGTGCACTTGGGAATCTCTTTCCCCAGCAAATGATTGAGAATATATCTTCTGCCAACGGTAATGATATGATATCAATTGCAAAACATTAAAGGCTAAAATTCTTTGGTTAGAAAATGATTAGCATACTTCTAAACTTTTCAAATGATCCGGAAAAAATTACAGAGGGCGTTGGAATCAACTGAAACAAGAATACACAGAACATCCGCCCAGAAGAGTTTCTAAAAATTCTTAACAAATTATTAAAGCCTTGAATAGAAAAAAATTCTAACGAAAATGAACAAAGAGAAATACTCCATATATACGACTGCGTTACTTCAATGCGGGGAGGGAGGGAATTTTTTAGTAATCTGTAACACTAACGTAAAAACTCTTTACAGACAAAATATTTTCCATATGTGGAATAAAACTCTTGATAAGAATATTTATCAGTAATTTGCGTTCTAATAAGGAAAAAAGAAAATACCAGAAACATTTCGGAGGCACTGTGCGAGCAACAGTCGACTCTTCGAGCACGCGCAATATCGGATTTTATTGGCAAGGCAAGTGGATAAGAATATTGCTTTAGTGAACAGCAATTAAATCGATCACAAGAAGATGAAGGGAAATTCCAGTTCCCATTTTATTGCTTTAAATATTTAAATTTTATCAAATATCAAATTTGATTTAAAACAATGTTTTTTTTTTCATTGAATTCTGACTAAAATTTCGTTATAAATTTTAGATTACAAGCTTTCCTGCATAAAATTCTTGACAGAAAAAAAATTTGATATTTAAAATAAAATCGTGATAAGAATATTGATCAGCAATAAACATTTTAGAATAAATAGTAAAAAAAATTGTTAGATAATCCATAGTGCTTAGTGACAAACTGCTCCAAAAATTAAGTAGTCTTAAGCACCTAAGCCTCCAAAATTAAGCACCTTTGCATAAGTATGCGTATGTAAATTGCGTATTTTCTCAGTATAGTTACTTTTTCTTTCTTTTTTTTTATTGCTGTAGTACATAGTTTGTACTGAAACAAATTCTCAAAAATTAGCACTAAATTCTTATCTTTTAAAATATCAGATGTACACACACAATCTTCTGAACATCCTAAAAGTGATGTAAAAGCTCAGCATGACCAGAAATTTTGTATTTTATTTTTATATAAGCAAAGCCAATAACAATCCAACATGATTGCCATGGAAAGAGTACCAAGCAATTTTGTTTGCAATCTTATTAAGCTACAGACTAATTCATACCTAAGGCCATCATCATGCAAATAGCGAAACTGCCATGAAACTGATGAGTGAACAATGTCATGTTCTAATCAAGTTTTTAATATATAATGTTCCTAAAATTTAATGAAAGCCTGCTTTTCATAGCCTGCAAGTGTAAATTCTACCTTAAAAAATTACAGAAGAAACGGTATAAATTTTTTACAAAGAGTTAAGCACTTTTTAAGGACCTTTTCTGAAAGAAAGGGGGGGGGAAAGCACTCTTTAAGGCGATTAAAATAGTTTTCAAATTTAAGCATTTTTCATGACGCGACACATCCTGTAACAGCTTTCAGTATTAAATTTTCCGTGGGAAAAGAAATAGGAAATATAAATGTGTTTTGGAACCTTGTTTCAAACATTTTCATTTCTGTACTTAAAGGTGTTACGCCTCATATTTGCAGCGCCCCCTATTTGTATTTCTGTCCGGGTTTGAAGTTCACGTACTCTTTTTCACCATTATGCGTCAGAGAAAATATGTGTAATAACATTTTAGTTCAACGTATTAACCACTTAAACATAATCAAATGACAGATTTAATAATTGAAGTCTCTCAATTAATTGCGATTAAAAATTCATTCACATTTTGAGATTTTAAAACTACACGCACAAAAGGATCAAGGCGACAGCAGGAAAATATTAACGTAAATACATTTTGAAAAACGTATAATACAGTTTCTAGTATTATATAGGATGTTTAGAGCATAAAGAAATTTATACATTTCCAATTTAAAAAACAAACTGATAGAGCTTTTCATTAAAATAATGTAACTATTTGAGTTATTTGGTAGTTACGAACAAAGTTTTACAAATAAAAACGATAAAAAGGATTCATTTAAGTACATCTATCATTTGCAACTTTTTCGAAAAGAGTGTCGATATTAAAACTACATAATGGAGATCCTTAATGCAAAGGATATTCCTTCTAAAATTTTATATTTCGAAAATAGAGCTGAAATTAATTTAAAAATATTTAAAATATAAACAAAAAGCATGTAATAATTCTTTCCTTCTCAGAAATTATTTCCTAGCAAAATGGGGATGTTATTGGACAGCAGACTAAACACACAAACAAAGAGGAAGGAAGAATACTTCAAGTATAAATGGCTTAAGGACTGAAAATTTTCTGCCGTTAGTTTAAAAAATATTATTAAGAACGGAAAATATAATATCAAAAAATAGTTAATTCTTTCAACATATTAAAGTTATTTTGACTGCGAATCCTATCTCAATATGGCACAAGCGAAATATGATTGTCCCGAAGAGAAATTTTGGATTCCCGTTTCTCTCGCGAAAAAGAATCAGTTTATCTAAAAAGGTGTGTGAACCAAGTTGCAGTAAATACAAAAAAACCTGAGCACTAAATCACGAGAGTAAAAATAACCAAATATCTAGGAACAGCGCACTCTGTACAATGTATCGCAAATTCCCCAAACTGAGATTTCAACAATATTTTTTACGACATTATTTATTAAGAATTCGGGGGGGGGGGAAATCAGATTAGATGGAAAGTTAGAACAGTTCAATTCGGTAAGAAAGAATTATTACTTGCTTTTTTAAAAGAAAGAAATCAAATTACTCGATTAAATTTTGTATTATAGCGTTCAAATCATGTCAGAGAAAAATTAACCTTTAGACAATACGGTAAAAGAGTCATAATCTTCAAAGGAAACACAATTAAACGACTTGTTTCTTTACATATCCTCGATTTGTATTGACGAAAACTGCTCATGCAAAGAGATTAAGTTGAAACATTAAACAGAGTTTTGGAAGCTAAGGAGACCTAACTTGCATCAACTCAGTGCTTCTACATTTTCCTGACTTCAGGAAGAGGAAACTTATTGCGAAAATTATGGAGAAACAAAAAGTACAAAGCATGTCTACAATTATTGTGGCAGGTGGCAGCCTCAAGGGCTTTCAGCAGAAATATCCTATAGCATACAGAGGTTATCGTTAGGGGCCATTCAAAATCAGAGGGCCATCTACAGTCTATAGCCGTGATTTACGATTCCCCCACATTTTCTGAAAGTTACAGTACATACCTCATTCTCTTTGCAAGATCATCTACCCTCCCCCCCCCCCAAGAGCGTCACTTTTACGTTTAAATTGTCACGCAGAATTAAGACTTCCGAGGAAATAGAGAGTTTATTAATTGTCAAAAACTTATTCAAAAACATGAAATAATGAAGAAGTCGAGCCTCGAAAGTACTCGGATATAGAGCATAAATGCGTCATCAAGTTAGGGCATAGTTTCTTAATAATCCTAATTCAGTTGCATCATCAGCAAGAAAGAGAAAAAATGATTTTCCAGATATTAAAACTACGAATGATCAAATGCAAAACAATACTACAATTACACAATAACTCTAAATTGCAGTATGTTGCTAACAGCATAAATTAGGTAACTAATTTAATTGTTTTTCCTTTCTGAAACTTTTCTACTCAAAATGGTATTAACTCACGACTGTATTCTTTACGTTTACCCTTGACGGAGAGAGGAGGGGAGAGCAAACAAAAACATACAAATATAGAACAGAATTCAGACACGGTTAATGAAATGCATCCTTGCATATATATTTTAAATCCTTTTTTTCAGTTCACTTTTCCATAAAAAGAGAAGCATTTGTATAAAGTATGACTTTCTATAAAGTGGAAAAAGAAGGAGGTTTTTTAGGTAAATATTAAAACAAAAACACAAATAGCAAGAAATGCAGATAAAACTATTCTTTTTCATTTCTCTCACTGTACGTCCAGCAAAAAAGAATATATTTCAGAATATAAATAGGGTAATATGGCAGAAGAAGTTGAAAAGAGAAAGTTCAAGACTGAAAATTTAAATTGGAATGTAGAGATTCATTAATTTCAACATGTATTCCTTTTTCCATTACACTAACTAATATATTTTTTAAAATTCTATAAAATACATCGAATTTAAGGATCTAGCAAAATATTATATGTCAACGTTTTATAGCATTCTACTAACGTGAAACAGGAATTTGATAAGGTTCATATTCGTAAAAAAATAATAAAATGGCAAGAGATTATAATTTTAGAAACTCAAAAATGGAATAAGGATATTAGATAATTTTGAAGGATCGAAACTTTATTGGTACTTCAAAATGAATCTATCCTAAGACCATGAAAAGACCAGGTCTGTTTTTGGACAACAAACGATCGGCTAGAAAAAGGAAATAGGTGTCACCCATACACACTAACCTAAAAGCCTATCCTTTAATTTTGCGGAGCAATGTCAAGGCACTGCCCCGGCCCTGAAAAGGGCTTCAAAAGTACGATCGCTTGTGCGGTCCACACTCAGTGACATAGACAAACCGAGCATCGAAGTAGTAGACGACCCTATGGTCATCATCCACACGGAACGACCGTAATCCCGCCATCTTACCTTTCAGCTTCTTGCCGCTGTGGGGATGAGCACGTACCCATTCTATAATGCGCCCGTACTTTCGGCTGTTTAACCTGCCTAAAGAACGTAGGTACGCACGTTTAGAACGTGATAACTTGAGCTCTCGAACCATAGCGCAGTGAGAACCGCAAGGAAGGATACCGTTTCCCCTCAGATTCAAACTTCATATAAGGAAAAAAA
>JAPMOQ010043684.1:224829-252880 GCA_026543055.1 Argiope trifasciata | reverse complement strand
AATCGATTTAATAGAAGTTTTTGAGCATTTTGATTCATTATCTTACGGCTTGGGCAATGGTTTGAAGAATTTTATCTTGCTTGACAGTTTTTAAAAGCTCCTTCCATTCGCACTGATACGCAGCAGTCGCATCAGCAATTTGCCTCTAAAAAATAAGACTTCGTTCCATAGACGGATCAATGTTCATAAAGAAATCGCAAAGCTCATTTGCCATTCTTAAACCTTCACTAAGATTTTTCCAATTAAATGTCACGTTTCCAGTGCTTGTTGAAGCCTCTTCTTCAATGGGCTGTGATTTTAACATTTCCTACAAGTCGGTTTCAGTCCTCGGCGATATCATTTAACAACATACTTCAGGCAAAGTTGTAATAAGATCTATTTTACTTTTTTATTAGTCCATTGGACGGCATTTGCTAAGGATATTGGGTTGGAATCCTTTTATTATAATATATGTACTTATTAGATCCGCGAATAAAGAAATTTTTAGCCGCGAATACAGGAATTGGGTCGCATTTTTTAAATCCGCGAATAGTGAAAACGCGAATGAAAGAAGTGTGAATAAGGAGCTTTTACTGTACATCTAACGATGCCATTTTCCATTGCTTACTTTACAAAGTCACACTTCATCTAATTTTTTTTTAAGTAAAAGTCTCACTTTTTCATTATTAGTATTATTATTTGTAAAGTAAGATTATATTTAACAGTTGAAGCAAAGAGTTCAGACAACTAACTATATTACCCATCACAACTAAAAACTATTGGACAATCTCAAATTACAACAGTAATTTTTCATGTAAATGGTCAACAACTTCCTCAATTTTTAAGTTTTTACCAAAGATTTTGTTACACTAATGGTAAATTTATCAATCTTAAAGAGCCTTGAAAATATATTTTGAAAAAATCATCTAGAATTAATCCCCATTTAGCAAATGTTATTTTTCAAAACAACTAAATCTCTAGAATAGTATAAATACCAGGAATGCTGGAATACTACAAAATAATAAGCGGCAACATAATAACGAGATTACACTTTCCAAGGCCTGAAATGGATCTCTCTCCTAAAGATATGAAGGAATATTCCAGTGAAAAATATGTGGAAATATCTCTCTTGCAGCAAATTTGGGACTCATATAAGCACATCAGTACTTACGTCTTTGTGTTCTTTTAAATAATTTTGGATTTCGATGCTAACAAAATTTTTGGACCACAGGAATTCATCTCCCAAGAAATCAATCAGATTAATAAGTGACAACATTTCATTTATACTACCATTAACACGCAACTATCTTAACTAAAAGATGCAAGAGGAAATATGAGATAAAGTGGTCGAATGCAAGCATAAATACAAAACGAGCATTCCATCCATTAAAACTGTAACCGCCCAGTTCAAGTTCTAGAAATTCTTCGGCATTTCTAGAAACGAAAACAACGAAAAATCAGGTAGAAATTTCAATTATAAATTTAATAAAACTGAATATTATTTTATGCTTGCATAGATGTTATAAAAATTATTATAAAATAAATTATTTTAAACTAGCCGCCTTCGGCGACCAGTTGGTTCGCCATGAGTAATGCGTTCTAAAATTTTCAATTAAATCACATATTCATTAGCGTTGAAGTAATTCCGGCCATTGATTGGCCTGAAATTAACATTTTCTTTAAGATGATGGACTGAAAGTTCTAAAAGAACACGTTTTTCTAATAATATTCTTTAATTTCATAAATGAGTCAGATTTAATTATTGATTTAGAAAAAACTGATTGATGTAGCTACTTTTATTCAAAACATTAATAAAAATATTTTGTAAAATATGGCTCATAGAGCAAAGTAAGTGTTAGGTTCACATAAAAGACAGCGATGATAAAAGCAAGCATCGCTGAATTTATAATTTTTTTAAAACTTGTGAATCAGGCATCTTCCATACAAAAAATCGTTATTATGAAAACACTACCATTTGTGATGTTGAAAAAATAAATGTTCCTTTTCTGATTAATGAAAATATTTTACTATTTTAAACTACTTTCTGTTGAGTCTGTGACTCAGAAGTACGTTGGTAAAGTATAAACAGGTAAAGGAATTTAATACCGTTTATAAAGTGAACTTCCTTTAAAATTTGGCAAAGATTTCGGCGAAACCTTGGTTTGCCCTAACAGTAAGAAGAAATCTAAAACTCATTATTCATAAATGCATTGTTCGACTCAAGCTACATAAAATGTAATTATTTACTTCATTTAGATCAAATTAATAGTATTAAACAATATATATGCCTATTAATAATATTTTACAAATTGACTATTGGACCGGAATTTGAATGCATATCCTGTATAAATAAAGATAGTTTATTGAATTAATGATTGAAGTATTGCAAACGATCATAGAATCCTTTGCCTATTAGTAAAAGACAGATTTTCATTGATGTTTCATTCCACTAATGAAAAAATAAAAGTGAAGTACCATGACCAATTAAAATTACCAATTTATAAAAAATTTCCTTGATTTCCTGAAATTCCCTGACCATTCCTGGTGTCCCAGTTGGCTGAACATCACATTATTATAAGTATAACAAATAAGTATAATATAAAGTAATAAGTATATTATAAGTATTAACAAAATCCCATGAAAATGTCAATATTGCATTTAAAAATAATTATCTATGACGCAAAAATTAGAATTTATAAAAGAAAGGCTTTTCAAAGAACTGTAAAAAAAAGAAAAGAAAAAGGATGTGTCATAAAATATAGACTGATTTTATGTTGAAGATAGTATTGTAGAAAGATATTTTGATTCAAAGCAATTTAAAATTTAATTAAGAATGCTAAGTATTTTTATTGAAGAATAAACATATGCATTGAAAAAAAATCCAAGATTAATTACTACCAAAGTTGGCAACTATATAAACTAGTAAAGTTGAAACACAAAACTGGTGCTTATAAAATAATGATTAATATTTTCATACCAAATTTTGAACTGCAGTTTACTTTCACATCAACTGAATCATCCTAATTTAGTTTAGAGTAATACTTGAAAAAAGTAATAAAAGAATCATAGAGGAAATTTTTATATGTATGTACCAAAATATGTACATTTTCCGTATGTTGCTACCAAACTTTCTAATAAAAATAATAGTTTTTCTGCATTTATTTTTAATGAAATAAAAAATAATATTATGGAGTAATTACTAAAATATGATGGAATATTTAAATTGCAAACTGGAAATAATTCGAAATCTTCCCGAATCTTGTGCAGAAAAACTTTATAAGTAGTTGCTGTGCTTGAATGTAATCAGTTAACAGTAGAAAAATTAATTATTATATAAAATATCATTGTAAAAGTACAAGTTGATATGAACTTACTGATAATGTTTTCCTTCTGCTAAGCAGGTAATCCAATTAGCTTAGCAGCAGGAAAAGGTAGTTTTCTCTTAAGTTAAGTTCATCTTCATTCTTCAGAATCCTCAAAATTCTGTCATCAGGAGTCCCAAAAATGAGGTAAGCTGTAAATAATAGTATTGAATTTATTTGTAAATTTAAATATATATATATATGAAATGATGAAATGGTATTTAAAACTTTCTTGTGAATTTTGTTAGGATAAACATTCATGAAAGTAATAAGTATTAATAAATTAAATTTAAAAAAATTAAGTCATGAATATGATGTGTAATTTAATTATTTTATATCTATGAACTTATTTAAAAAATTTAAGTAAAATTAACACTTTTTAATCGAGTAACATTTAATAATTTTAAATAATACTATATATAAGGTTTTGAAACATTGAATTATGAAAATAAAACTTTAAAAAACTTATAAAAATGGGGAGGAAGCAATAGACTTGCGTATCATTCTTTCTTTTTCACGATCTGCATCTATCATTTATGAGCTGCATCTAATGGTAATAAAAAAGATTGGTATTTAGTAATAACATAAGACAGTTTTGTCATGAATTCTTGAAAAGTAAAATGCCATGTTAACTTAGCATTAGATATTTTCCATTATAATATTTGATCCTTTCCAGAGAAATAAAAAAACATGTTTTCAAAAAGCAGTTTATAAAGTAGCATACAGGAAGTTGAATTAAAATTGTTATTCTTTTCTTTTTTTTAAAAAAAAAAAGATTCTTATGCAACTAAAATTTTTAATAAATATTAATGATTTGAAATGTAAAATCTGTATTTATTAAATTATAATTCAAACCTCTGCAACCTTATAAGAATATTTAAGAGTGCATGAATTCTTCACATATAGGTTTGATCCTGTTCTTGATTTATTCGTCCTATTATGACAATGATAAATACATCGTTGAATTCTAATATCTATAAGAAATGCATTCAAGATACAAAGTCCTAAGTACTTTTAGAATATATCTGAACAACTTGAAACATTCCTCATAAAATTTTCAAGTATATAATTTTAAAATGCATACATTAAGTTTTTATAAAAATCGAAAAATTTGTAAAATGTGAAGATAAAATTGCCAATAAGTAAATGATTTTATTGCATCTAAAGTTTGAGAAAGAAAAGAAAAAAAAAAACGAATATATACAATGAATGGGGGGGAAAACCCAGTAATTTAAAATATGCATAACATTAAAATTCAGAATTCATCTGACTAATACTAAATATTATAAGTATTATTAAGTACTAAAAAAAATTAATAAAAGAAACATTAGTAAATGTACATGCATATGTTTGAAAAATAAGAAATGTTTTGCTACTGTTCGGAATATTGTGTTAATGATTGAAAAAAAGGACTTAAATGAAATTCATAATCAAAAACATTTATTATAATATCTCTTAAGATTCTGAAAATATGACAAATTCTCTGTAGTAATCACAATAATGATTTGAGGAAATCATCAACCATGTCCAACTTGTTTCAAGTTTCAGAACACAGTGTCATCGGCCTCAAATAAATTAAATGAGTTCTTTTTTTTTTTTTTTAATTCCTCATCTGTATCTTTCCTCTTTTTATAGAAAAATATATTTATATACTTCAAAATCATAATGAAGAAGTTAGAAAATAAATATTTCATAAATTATTAATGAATTTTGAAAAAGAGGAAAGCTTTCAGATGAGGAAATTACCCTCAGCATCCTGTAACAACAGGATCAACACCAGAACGTTTTGAAATGTTTAGCTTGACTATTTCTTCAGCTACAGTAGGATGTATACCAACAGTCTGTTGCAATTTTTTCATAGTTATTCCACAACTGCAGAGAAGAGAATATATAATGAGAACATATAATAATAAAATTAATATTATTTCACATTATCACAATTATTCCACTGAAATCTGCTTATAATTTTTTAAAAATAAATACAAATACTTAATTTAAATTCAGAAATAGTAAATTCATAAAAATTACTATACTAAATAATGCACAAGCACTAGTACTCAAGGAATCAATTTAATTTTAGTCAGTTTCTCTGAATCTTTTATAATAATAAATACTAATATAGTCTTAAAGGAAGAGATTTCATGAGCCAAAAGGAAGTCTTTGTGTAAAAGAACATTTATTATTAATTTTAACACATATTTACAAATAACAAAGAAGCAGATACACAATTGACAACACACTTCTTCAAAATTAATTTCGTCATGTTACTACTATGTGATTTAATGAAGATTTCAAGCCCATTTTTGCACACTATGGGAAGATAAATATACATTAGCAATCGTTTCATGATCCTCAAAAATGGATTAGCAACCTGCAATTTAAGAATTCTTGTTTCAAAATGTATTTGATTACCACTAAATAATATGAAGGGAAAAATTATAATTATAGAATATCTTTCTCATTCCAAATAATCGCATCCATAAACCAGCAGATGTGATCTTCTGGAAAAATGCTTGCCACTGTCAAGCAATATTTATTAAAAAGCCTACTAAAATGTGATAATTGGTGATTAAAAGCAAGGGTATAGTTAATACATAAGTGAATGAGTATTTTGGATGCCTCCCCCCACCCTGTTGATAGATTAAAACCAAATTTGACTCACAGTTCCAATGATAATCACAAAATAACAAACGAAATTTCATATATTTGAATCATGGTGTTTACATGCTTGTGAAAGTACAAAAATCCCTCAAAGATTTAGATCTAAATCTGATTAAACTACACTTTAAATGTTAAATCTGATTATCAAATTTCATAATTCTAATTTTTCAAGTTTTGCACCATCATATTAATTTACACTTGGACAAACATACAAAAGCTCTCTGAATGGATTTTATTTATAATTTGAAAGAAATCTACATATTTGAAGTAATGGCAGTATGTGAAATTTCAACTATCCTTCAATACTGTTACCAAGTAATCATTAGTGCTTCTTACATTATCTTGCAGATAATGTCGTATGAATAATATTAAAGAATAGATATTTCAAAGAATTTTAATTATTTATAACAAATATTTTCAATTATTATATAAGATTATTTAGTACAGTTTTATTACTTACAAAATAAACAAATGAAATATGGAAAAAAAAGCATAAAATGGTTTTGCTGTTCAAAAAATTATTCCTTAAGCATTTACATTTATTTATTTATTTGCATTAAATAGCAAGCCTCATTTTAAAGTTATAATAACTCAATTCAACATGATTATAAATAACCATATACATATTTGTAATGACAAGAGATCTAAATGTTTTTGTATTCATGTTAAAATAAGATCCCATCTCCCATCCCCCCCACAACCATGCTAAAAACATATCTTCAATGCCAGCATAATTGAACAAGGTTTCAGAAAAAGGTCTCTGTAATTTGTCCCTATATATCCACAACTACAAAGCTTTCAATTAATTTCTGTAGCAATCACAGAAATTCTGTATTTGTTGGAGGATATGTAAATAGCTCAAAGTATTTTCAAGTTATCGTTCGAATATTTTGATGGTTGCAATATTTTTTTTTGGATCTTCCATATACAATAAAATAAATAAAAGTGATCTAGAAGTACTGATTGATACAAGACAAGAAAAATCAATGAAAATATCTTTTCCCTGATACTAAAATTATCTAAAATAGAAAAAATTACGGTTTCTTACTTTATAGCAGCACTAAAGCCTTGAATGATTTCTCCAGCATTGGGGCCTAACAGATGCAATCCTAAAATCTTTTCTTCAGAACTTCTAGAGCAGATAGCCTGAAAAAATTATAAAAAATAAATAATTCAAATTTTAACTCCCCTTTCATTTATTCATTAAATATTATGATTTGAACCAACCAAATAGCTTTAAGAATTTGAAACATTAATCATGGTATTATATCTATACTTATAATAAAGCTCAATGTGTGTGTGTGCGTGTGTGTGTGTGTGTTGGCGCTCTACAGGCCAGACCGTTGGACCTACAGCTACCAAATTTGGTACATGTATACCTTGGAGGTCCGGAATGTGCACCTTGGAGCCCTTTTTTCGAATTTTTAATTAGAATTTGAATTAATTAAAATTTAAGCGAAATTTCGACGTTTTTCCGCTATAACTTCCGAAAATATGATCGCATAAACATGATTTTTACATCAATTTAAAGAGTAAAAAATTAGCTTTCTAACGGTATCAGTTTTTTAAATTTAAAACGTAAGCTTCTATTTTTAACGAATTTTTAAAGAAATATTTTAACCATGTTTTTTAGCACGTGACTAGATAAAATAAAAGAATGCCGGAAGTTCAAATAAAAAAATTATCATCGCAAATAAATCTAAAGCAATACAACTATAAGCACGTGACTGGATAAAATAAAAGAAACTTAAAATGTGATATTTTCTAAAAAAAAAAAAAAAAAAAAAAAAAAAATGCAAAGCAAAGGTTTCTTTAATCGTTTGCAATATCTAAATCATTTATTCCATAAATCATCTTTATTTATAGTAAACCTGAATGAATTTAGACAGGATATGCATTGAAATCCCGACTTAATGGCATATTTATGTAGTCGTTTGCAATATCTGTATCATTAATTTAATACTTTTTTTCCCTTTCTCGCTTTCTTTAAAAAACACATTTAATATTTTGGCAACATCATCGAATTTTTTTTTTTTTTTTTAATATTTTGGAAGCATAACCGATGGTTAAAACTGACTGATTTATAAAATTAAAGAATATTATTAGGAAAAGGTGTACTTTTAGAACTTTCCGTCCATAATCTCAAAGAAAATATTAATTTCAGGTCAATCAATGCCCGGATTTACTTCAAGGCTAATGAATATGTGATTTAATTGAAAATTTTAGAACGCTTTACACATGGCGAACCAGCTGGTCGCCAAAGGCGGCTAGTAGAAAATATGTCTCACCAGCTGATATACTTAAGCATAGAGACACCAAAGCTATATCAGTTATAAATATGCATAAATTTTGTTTCCTTGGTAAGAAAGAAGATGATAAAATAAAAAACATATCTGTTCTTAATATGTTATGTAAAAATATGTTTTGGATACTATTTGCAAATGCAATGATTGAACTTACAGATATAAAAAAAAGGGATAGATTCTCTAGGAAGAAATTATAACAGTAGTTTAGCTTCAAGGAGTAATCAAACAATTAGAGATACAAACTGGAACATATTCAAATTGGAAAGTAAAATCTAATATTTTATTCCACAATTTAAGATAAGGTACAAAATTATAATTGTCAGTATCTTGAAGAAAGAGAGTTCCTCTCTCCCAGTATTTCATTCATACTATACAACTTTTACAATTTACAATATTGTTACAAGCCTGTAAAGTTGCTTCTCAACACAGTCATCTGTATGAAGAAGCTATCAGGTGTCTCATCAAAGATTACAGCCTTTGACAACAAAAGTTGGTGATTTGGCAAGAAATTTGTTGACCTTGACAACAAAAGGAATTTTTTAGAAAAACCCAGATAGTCTACATTTTATCTGAAGCTTGGAGAACTGTCCAAAAATTGCATCATTTCCTGTCAGTGACATCACTTCCTATGGAAAGACTAAAAAGGCAAGCACTCATGATCAAGTGCAATGGAGTATTGGAGCAGAGAGGAGTTTTGGACAGTAGGCAAGTTATTGAGCAAGCGATTGATTATGTGTTGTTAATGTGATTAATTGGATATCTATTGCTGACTGATGAAAGCTCTATTGCTTTGAGTTACTTTAGAGTTTTAAAGTTCGTTAAAAATAAAGAGCTTTATTTTTGTAAGATTTTGCTTTACTTTGTAAGTATTTTGTAAGAAACACACTCATGAGGGGAAAACTTCGTAACAATATTATACATTTTTGCAATGCATTTGAATTAAAATTCTTTCCCTGAAATGGAAAAGTTATTGAAGGAAAAGTTGGAACAGATATTTTAAAGTAAACTCCAAATAAATCTAGCAGAAGTGATATACCCAAAATTTTCTTTAATAAATTCCTAAAATTATATATTTTCTTATATTGCATTTGAATATTCCACCCATTGCAATTTGAGTATAGTACTTGAGTACTTGCTTTTGAAAATAGAGATGGACAGACGATCAGATTCTTTTTGAATACGGCACAAAATCTGACAAATGACTAAACTATAGATGTTAAATCTGTGTATTGAATTTTATTCATCCAACTCCCTTCAGATTGGTTCCCTCTGATATTTATCTAGTTAACTTATATTCGAATGACCAGACAGACAAAGTTTGATATAAAAGATGTTCGGAATTTGATTGAAACCTATTAATGAAAGACTTGACTAAATTTCATCTGTTTAGTTTAAACCTTTTTTAAAGTTATCTTTGTCACAATATATGGGCAAACAGACAATGGCAAAAATGTGATTTCCAATTTTGGAAAGGTCAGAAAATATGAAGATTCTTCAAAATCTTGAATTGATAATGATACTTTCTTATACTTTGTATATGAGAAAGTAAAAATAGATAAAATAGTTCCGGTTTAACGGATCTGAATCAGGTGGTAAAACAATGCAGTTTAGATTGTGTTAACAAAAGTATAGAGATATTTGCATTTTCTGGAATACCTGCAGAAAGGATGAAAGAATTATAATTGTATTTTGACCATGTTGAAATAGAGTCGAATTAGTGGAAATAAAATCCATATTTTATGTCAGTTCAAAGTCATTAATACCTGTGGCATGAACAGGAATTTCAAATGAGATCTAGACCATGAAGTCTATTATCATCGTACAAGGTGTATTTTAGCTTTCTTTTATAAGAATATTGTGTAATTCCTGTTAAAACATTCAAAAAACTAGTGGATATTTTCGCTCATTGAGTAGCAGCTAGAACTGGAGCAAACAAAGCTCCATGACATATAAGTTATTGATACACAAGCAGGATTTTAAAATATATATAAAGGTCATTCCATGTCAATTAAACAGTTTTTTTTTTTTTAATTTGGCACAGGTGTAGAAGTGGTATAGACTGCAAAAAATACAGATATGTCGAGTAGCTTACGAATTATTGAGCTCTAAGGTTCTCATTATTGGTGCTAAACAGTATTGTTTAAATTCTTGTAAAAGTTCTTAATTTTTATCTTTATTTCTATTATAATTCTTAAAAGTTTAATCATCTTCTTTTCTTAATTAGGTTTTCAGCTTGGAATATATACTATTTTAGGAATTTGCAATAATATGAAATGCCATATAGGTTAAAATGAAAAAAAATTCCCCAAATTAGATCTAAACTTTTAATTTCAATTTTTTAAAGCACATATTTTAAAATTAATTCCATAAATATAACAACATTTAAATAAAACATTCCAACAAGATGGGGATCCTTCTCATATAGCAAGTATAGCTTAACAATTGCTGTGAGGACATTTCATTGAGGATTGAATTATCAGTCGTGCATTTCCTACAAGATGGCATCCATGTCACCGGATCTAACTCCTTGTAATTTTTGTTCTTGGGATTACCTCAAAGATAAAGTGTAAAGAGGAAACAGAATATCAAGTGAATTTGAAGAATAGGATTCTTGTGTACGTATGTGACACCAAACAAGATTTGCTGCATGTCACTGAGAATCATGTTATAACTTGATGTAATATGTTAGCCCTGAAGCAAGGTGGGCACACTGAAAACCATCTGTGAAATATTTGTTGCTATCAATGAATGCTACCATTGACATTTCTGCAATAACAAAAGTTTGTGTTGTGTAATAAAATTTATTACATATTTCACATTTTTTTTTAATATTATTGGTATCACACTCTATATCCATTAAATTAAACCAATTACCACATTTCATTTAGCAACTTTCTGTAAACTTATTTTTTTAAAAATATTATTATTATTCTACTAATTAAATTGAAAATTTTCTGAAATAAAATATGTCCCCCAAATATGAAGTCGTTAGATTAACTGGTTCTCTCGCCAAGGCATCCAAAACAATTTAAATTGAATCACCCTGCATTTTGGAAAGCATATTATCTATACTATTATTAGTTCTGTGGTGACCTGGTGGTAAGGTCTCGACTTCGGAAACACAGTGTTGCAGGTTCCACCAAAGAACTGCAGTGTAAGCGGGTTTGGTGCACTTTAAATCCGTTGGGGCTGTTGCTACTTGGTGATAGGTAGGATCGAACCTGGGACCTTACGGATGGTAGCCAGATGACATGACCACAAGACTAAAAGTGATCACTCAGTCTTGAGTATGTTATCTGGCTTATAAAGCTTCCCCTACAGGGCTAAACGTCCACCCGCTGGTATGGTGTGGAAGTTTGGAGAGGGGTGTGCCAGCTCGAGTGTCGTCCTCGTCATCTGACCGCGGTTCAAAATTACGAGGTCCGTCTCAAAGTAGCCCTAATATTGCTTCAAAACAGGATGTTAATATACTATACTAATATTGCAAATGTGAAAATGTGGATGGATAGATGGATGGATGTTTGTTACTCAATCACGCCAGAACGGAATTGGATGGAATTTAGCACAAAGATAGATTATAGTCAGGAATAGAACATAGGCCATTTTTTATTCCTGTTAATTGAGTGGTTGACTTTTTATTAATTAAAAACTAACTTTCACGTGTGAAAAATAAATATCAATTTCATCAAACCAATGAAAGTTGTAGCGTCAAAATATAAACAGGATTGAGTTAAACTTAAAAATATCTCTTTAGAGTTCTTTTTTTCTCCCCCTGCCCAGCAACTAATTGATTCATTTCATGCAAGTCTCTTTAGGAATGCATTGAATTTCTTTTCCAAATAAATTAATCTTGCCAAGATTAATATCAATATATTCACTTATCTTAATTAAAGGTAAATCAAAGGTAAAATATCAATTTGATGATTCTCGAAATTTCGAACAGGAATCTACAAAATTAAACTAAATGTTAAAAAATATTTTTTTCCAGATAAAAAAAAAGCTAATTTTGCGAAGCATAATCGTTGCCCTCGATAGCGATTTTTTAAAATGTTTTATTAAAGGATTTATTTATTACTAGCCGCCTTTGGCGACCAGCGGGTTCGGCAGGAGAAATGCGTTCTAAAATTTTCAATTAAATACTTTAGTGCCTTGCCCTCTTTATAACTTCTCAGCCAAATATATTTAAACTTCGATAGTCAAGTAATTCATATTATTAGAGAAGCCTTACGATTATTTGTTAATTGCATTATCTATCTCTCCGATTCGCAATAAGCTGTCATGGAATTATGTCGAAAATATTACATTTTATATTTATTCCATAACATAACGCTTCTTTTTAAACATGTACTGAAACACGTAACATGCACTTCCCTCTGTTCAATTTCCATAAGAGTTAATTTAATTATTCTGTTTAAGTTTTTATCAAAATGACGGCAATCACTGGTACACTCTTAACGTACTCATTCAGGTTAAATTCTACTTTCATATTGTGAGAAAATAATTGTTGGAAAATAGGATTATAATATTTTTTTTAATTCATTAAAAATAGAATCTGAATTTATTGGTTAAAACATTGTTATCAATGAAAAAAAAATTTCAGATGATTTTAAAAAAGTTTTATGCTGTAATATTTTCAAGAGTTATCGAAGAAAAATTTGCAAACGATTATAGAAACCTTTTCTTTGCATTTATTTTTTTAGAAAATATCACATTTTATATTTATTTTATTTTATCCAGTCAAGTGCTAAAATTGCTATTTTTTTTTTTTAGATTTAATTTGCAATGATAGTTTTTTTTTTTAATTTGAACTTCCGTTAATAGGATGGCAACAACATATAAAAGTAATTTTTTCTTCCTTGACATGCTCATGCAGATTAAATTTTATTGTTTGCCCGAAATATATTGTTGAAAAACATGGTTAAAATATTTCTTTAAAAATTCGTTAAAAATAGAAGCTTAAGTTTTATGTTAAAATACTAGTATCATTATAAAGTTAATTTCTTTAAATCTTTAACTTGATATAAAAGTCATCTCTGTACGATAATATTTTCGAAAGTTATAGCGGAAAAACGTCGAAAATTCGCTTAAATTTTAATTCAAATTCTAATAAAAAAATTCGAAAACGGGCTCCGAGGTGCACATTCCCGACCTCCAAGTACCAAATTACCAAGTACACATGTACCAAATTTGGTAGCTGTTGGCCCAACGGTTTGGCCTGTAGAGCGCCAACACACACACGCATTCAGCTTTAATATAAGTATAGACTAGCCGCCTTTGGCGTCCAGTTGATTCGCCACCCTTACTTTTGTTTAAAATTATCAGTTAATTTTATGTAACGACATTATCAATTCAATACTTTATGTAACGTCTTCTAATAGTTTACTTCATCAAAATACTTTTAAGGTCCAAATTTTGATAGTCACACACACATTATATATATATATATATATATATATATATAACCATGTTTATTTTAAATATAGTTGGTTTATTTAATAATATTGTAAAAGTCGCAAAAAAATTTCTTTACATTTTCTTTTTAGAAAAAAAATATTTCATATTTATTTTATTTCAGACGGGCATGTGCTGAAATTTACATTTTTATATGTTTAATTAGCAATAATTATTTCTTTTTTAATTTGAGTTTTTGTCATTCTTAAGGTATCATATCTGTAAAAGATTTCTCCCCCCCTTTCACTTGTAACGTGCTCGTTCAGATTAAATTTTATTGTTTTGTCCGAAATATATAGTTAAAATATTTCTTTAAAAACTCGTTACAAATAGAAGCTTCAGTTATATGCTAAGATATTGATATCATCAGCAATTTTATTTTTTTATCTTCAATTTGATGTAAAAATCATGTTTCTGCGATAATATTTTCGGAAGTTATAGCGGAAAAATGTCGAAATTTCGCTTAAATTTTAATTAATTCAAATTCTAACTGAAAATTCGAAAAAAAGGGCTCCAAGGTGCACGTTCTCGACCTCCAAGGTATACAAAAATCAAATTTGGTAACTGAAGGTCCAACGGTCTGGCCTGTAGAACAGCAAAACACACACATATTGAGCTTTATTATAAGTACACTGATGGAAAAAAGAATACCAACACCAAGAAAAAATTATTGTACAGTAATGAAATTTTAGGAATACATTTGTCTAGGTAACATATTTAATTGATTAAGGTTTCAAGATCACAGGTAGTGTAACCGGTGTAACTGCCAGAATTTTGAATGCAAGCATACAAACGTGCATGCATTGTGTCGTACAGGTGTCGGATATCAGTTTGTGGGATGGAGTTCCATGCCTGTTGCACTTGGGCGGTCAATGCAGGGACGGTTAATGCTGGTTGTGGATGACGCTGGAGTTGTCGTCCAATGATGTCCCATACGTGCTCGATTGGAGAAAGATCTGGTGATCTAGCACGCCAAGGCAACATGTCAACACTCTGTAGAGCATATTGGGTTACAACAGTGGTATGAGGGCGAGCGTTATCCTGTTGGAAAACACCCCCTTGAATGCTGTTCATGAATGGCAGCACAACAGGTTGTATCACTAGACTGACGTACAAATTTGCAGTCAGGGTGCGTGGGATAACCACGAGAGTGCTCCTGCTGTCATACGAAATTGCTCCCCAAACCATAACTCCAGGAGTAGGCCCTGTGTGTCTAGGCCGCAGACAGGTCACTAGCAGGCGTTCACCTGGCCTGCTTCTAACCAACAAACGGCTATCACTGCGACCAAGGCAGAACCGGCTTTCATCAGAAAACACAACAGATCTCCACTCCGTCCTCCAATGAGCTCTAGCTTGACACCACTCACGTCGCAAACGGCAGTGGTTTGGTGTCAGTGGAATGTAATGTACAGGGCGTCTGGCTCGGAGCTGTCCTTGAAGTAACCGATTTGTAATAGTTCGTTGTGTCATTGTGGTGCCAACTGCAGCTCGAATTTCAGCTGCAGACGCAGTACGATTAGCCACAGCCATACGCCGAATACGACGGTCTTCCCTCTCAGTAGTACCACGTGGCCGCCTGGAACCTGGTCTTCTTGAGGCAGTACCTACGATTGACCATTGCCGCCAATACTCGTGCACAGTGGATACATTCCTGCCAAGTCTTTCAGCAATATCGCGGAAAGAAAACCCACCTTCTCCTAGCCCTACAACACGACCTCATTCAAACTCAGTGAGATGTTGATAATGGCTTCTTCGTCTTCTCAGAGGCATCCTTGACTAACATTAACCCACTACGTCAAATCTCAACTGTAAATAACGATCACAAACCTTACAGCGCTTATTTAAAGCAAACCTCATTTGCATGTTCATAGTGTCGCTATTAGCGCCACACTTACGAGCGTAGCTCGAAATTTGAATCGACGTCATCTTTCAGATGTATAAACACGCCTACCAAATTTCGTTTATCTAGCACAGCTCGTTCCTAGCGTTGGGATTTTTTTTTCTTTCAGTGTATATATAAATTTTAAATTGATTATTTGAATTTTCAGTGAATAAATCTGAAAAATAATTTAGTGAAAGAATCTGAAAAATTACTCAAATTTGACGATCATAACGAAATCCTATGTTTTACTAGACAAGATTCGGGAAAATTTATATATATATATATATATATATAAAATTGCACTCAAACGCGGCACTTTCGACTCTAAGCAACATTTGCACTTAATTTGGCAACGGTAAGTCAAACTTCCTGTCGAGCAGAGTGCAAGCACATATATTTGCGCTTTAATAAGCAGCAATTGTTTTTTTTAATTTAATTAAAAAAGGTAATTGAGTTTATATCTATTAATATTTTAGTACAGAAAATTAATATTTCGCGATTAATCCGTAATCGATTTAATGCTATAGAAATTGTTAAAAAATATCCAATTACTATTTGTTTAATCTCACTTTTTATTTAGTTCTGTATAAAGTATGTCAACAAAAACAGAAAATATTTAAGTTAAATATTTCAAAGCATTCTATAAACTGATTCAAGTTTTTAAAAAACATTACATTTTCGTTATTATTATTATTATTGATATTTAATTTTTTTAATGACCGTGTTACAACTTGGCTTATTCCAGAATTGAATTCAAATGTAAACTACAAACTAACTACACTAAAACGGTAGGAAAAGGAAAGGGGGGGAAAGTATATTTTCCAAAAATATGTTATGTTCAACAATTATTTATTTACTTTTGTATAATAAAATTAGGAATCTACAAATATTATTAAATTAAAATGTTACAGTTCAGTTTTCGCGCTAATTTTTGCCCTGAAGACCGTATGAATTCGGCGCTTCGTTTTGAATCTCTGCGATAATTAGAAGGTAACTTATTACTAGATTTCATTGAATTTCATTAAGGATGCAGCAATCGGAAAAAGATGCAACTTGAAAACGTTTTTTTAAGTAAATCAAGAAATAATTATATAATTTTATTCATCTAAAAATTTTAAAGTACCAATTCCTTATTTTATGTATTTTTTTTATACAACCATATATTAATATGGAAAGTGCTTAAATCAGGAAAATGCAGTTTTTAAGATTACAAATAAAACAAAAAGAATCATTAAGCCATGTTTTATGCAATAATTATTCCAATTTTTTTAAGATTGCTCTGCTAAATAGTAACATAACTACTAATATGTTCTATTACGTCTTATAGTCAAATTATAAATAATTTTAAAGGCAATTCCAGATTTTTACTATAACATATGTCCTTCATTTTAAAACATGTATTATATTAATTGTTTTATTTCATTGCATTTTGAAAGTTTTCTTGCTTTCTTTTTCACCTTCAGAAGCTGATTTTTGACCCCCAACCAACTTTCTTTGCTAGGACTCAAGTTTATTTTTATGTTCAGTTATTGCCGTTAAAGTCAATTTTGTATTTTCACTTCAATAATTTAGTTTCTTTTTTTCTTCTATTTATAAATCTCTTTAATATAACATTACTTATAAAAAAATTTAAACACATAATTACAAAATAAAAATATTTTGGACTTCAAGATTCAAATTCTGTATTGAGGTAAGGCATAGAAAAAGAGGAAATTAAAGTCAAGAAAGCCTTGAAATGAAAGCAAAATTCCGAAACTTAGCAGTTAAATATATGTTATAAGGAGGAGGGGAATTTTTATTGTATTATTATATATTATGAACAATTTCTTTTAAATTTATTTAGAGTCTTACACATATTTCTGTTATAAAATTTTCCAATTAAAATAGGGAATGGAACCTTGTGTAAAAAAAATGAAGGAACTAAAATAACTTACTTTGATATAACACTGACTTGAATCTTCTTGTGGGACAGAATATTCAAGTGGCTTGTAAAAAGCATGATAAACTTCCAGATTACTTTCACCGTACCTTTCTATGGCTTTTTCTTCAGGTAATCCAACACACCCATATTCTAAAGGTGTGAAAACTGTAGTTGCAATCTATAAAAAGAATTTAGAATAAAAACTTTTCAGCATTTAAAAAATATAATATATTTAATATCTGATTAATATATATAAATTTTGAAATTAATTATAAAAAAGACTTCTCATTGCCCAACATTGAATGTCCGTTTGCTTTTTTACATAGTTAATATTAAATTATAAGAAATATGCAAAAATTCATGTTTTAGAAGTTTAATATTTTAATAGATTAACTTAACTGGAAGTAAACTTCATGCCAGTAAACATTAAAATGGAAAATTTCTTTAACATCCTGAGAGTACAGAAATTGCTTCAGTCCTGAATCATGGCAAATGATGAAATTTAGTGATTTTTAATAATTTATTTCTGAAATTAGTAATAGTTTTCAAAGAAATTTTTTAACTAAAAATTTTTAATGCGTTTTTATTTAATGAGAATTGATCATTTATTAATATGAACTTAATATAACTAATGTTTATTATCATAATTCTAAATTTAAAGGTTTTAATTTCATGAAATATATGTTTTTAAGAAAAACTGCAAGAAAATATATGAATCCACACTTCATAAATACTAAGAATTTCTAGCATCATGGAAAAAAGAATTTGAAAGTTTCTTCTTAGTCTAAGGACATTTACCTCTGTTGATGCCTGTTGCAGTCTAATGGATAATTTTCAATTTAAAAAAAAAAAATTAAGCAAATTTCTGAAAATGTTTTTAGGATAAAAAGTAATTAACAAACAAAAGTCTATGTATGTTAGTTTTTGCGCATGATAAACATGATAAGTCATATTACCGATTCTCAGACCTATCCAAAGGCACATAGATAAAGAAAAACTGAATGACAAGACCGCAGCAACAGCAACATAGGCCAGAAATGAGGAGTCATCCTAAGTCTCAGCCAGTTGAGTCCTAAGGACTCTCACCGGCCAAGGTACAACCTTTTTCGAAGGAAGTACATCCTGTCATTGATGTGAGGAGACAGACCCCCTACCTATTTATGCACCCTCTAGGGTGGCAAGATACAACCATCATGTGGGGACCATCTCATCTTCTTTTTAAGATGTCCTCTTAAGACATAAGAAAAATGATAAGAATCAAACAGTCTACACTTGGTGTGGATATTTACAAAAGGAGCACAAACTGAGGAGTCACTTTTTGTTATCTAACCATAGTTCAATATAAAAATGTTCATCTTAAAATAATTATCCAGTTGTAAAAAAATGAATGATAATATCTAAATAAATTAATTAAAATTTTTCATGATAATGAATCAAAGGTATTTGATTTCGTGAAAATTATAAAAAAGTTTCTTTAAAATCTGTTTACATTTTCATAATCCATAGTTTCTTCAGAATTACCAAATAGCCTATGTGCAAGTAGTCTCCCAGCTTTTATTGCGACTGGAGTAAGCTCTGGTTTTTCCTGAAAACAGAATATAATAATTAACATACAAAATATATAGCAGCTGTGTATTTTAAGTAATAATTTCCCATGAATAGGAATAAAAAGTATTATTTCTATTGAACTTGAAGTATAAAATTTATTGTCATCTATAAGAAAGACGGCACCAGACAGTGTTTATTACCCATCACCTTTTTTTTTATCTAAAGGTTTTATTATTCTTTCAAAATATCTCAAATTTTAAACAATCACCATTTTAAAGAGGGAAAAAGATGATGAGGTGAAGTATCAAGGCAAGGATGACTGACTCTTGTGACATAAAATGATTCTTCACCTTCAGTCCACATGAATAGTTTGGCAAATGTCACTGACAACCAGGACATGTAATGGTTTTCACACCACTCCATTAAATATTTTTTAATTAAGTTAATAGCATAATGACTCATAGTTTCAAAATAATATTTGATTCTCATGGTACCCTAAATACTACATATCTCCTTGCCCTCTTCCTTTTATTCCACAGAAGAAGGTATCAGTGGAAAGGATATCATACACGACAAGATAATCAAATAAAAAGAAGCAAATATTCAATTACTGTTAACAATTTTAATTATTTATGAATTATCTCTGATTGCCTAGATGTTAGTAAATTTTTTGTTGTGTTTATTATACATATGTTGTTTCTTGTATAGTATTTAATAGATAACTGTTAAACTCTAGTCAATAGGAAAATACCTCTCCTACTGGCTAGAATTGTTCATCAGTAATCAATGAATTAAAAATATAAAAGTAATAATTTAAATATTATAATGTATATTAATGTAATTATGAAATTTTGGTATACTTGTCTTTGGTTTTATCATCTATTCTATATTAAAACTACCTAATATCTGGGTTTTTTTTTTAATTCAAAAAAAAATCCTTTCCCTCAAAAAAAAAAGTGAATTGCTGAAGGAAATTTAAAATTAAGGCAAGAAAGTGAAATAAAAGATATTGAAAATTAATAATTAAAATGTTTCCCGATAATATATATTTAAAAATGGAGCCAATAACACAATGTTTTGCAACTACTACCACATAATATGCTTAATATTAATTAATTTAACATTTGTTGTCAATATAATCATAAAATTATGTGATCAAATTTGAAACATCCATCTAACACTTTAAATTGTCAAATGACAAACATTTTAGAAATAACAGTCAGAAACATTTTAGAACAAAATAATTGAACATGATTTTGAACAAAAAAAATAAAATTAATGAAATAATTAAAATCTAAGTATGAAATATTAAAAATACAGAGTCACTTTAACTCAATATACAATAATTTAAATTTTTCACTTTCTTGCTAACCTTTAATAAATAGTTAATGGTATTCAGCACAACATTTTTTTTAGTAAACATTCTATAAGTACAAAAGTGAACAAATTTATTTCATATTGGAATATATTTTTAAGGAGAAAAAAAAACTTTTCAAAAAATAAATCTAAATAACTGAAAATTACTTAGTTCAAAAAATATCATTGAGAGTATATATTATAGCAGAGCTGAATATGTAATAAAATTTAATACGTACATGCAAGACATCACCAATTGCATAAATATGGGAAACACTTGTTTGCTCATTTGAAGCTAAAACCTTATGAGAATCAGGATGGATATCAACACCAACTTGTTCTAAATTCAAATACTGTGTTTGAGCTTGCCTGCCTATGAATATAAAAAGATGCACATTAATTACAAATTTTTATAACTAAGAAGCTTTATTAATACATGCTTTGATTCATACGAATAAACCGTCAATTAAAGAAAGGAAAAAAAAGAATAAAAAATCTGAAGGTCTAGCATTAAAAAAAAGGACGTGGGAAAAAGAAAATTCCCTCATTTGCTAAAAATTTTTAAGGTAAAATTATGAGCAATCATTTTTTATTCTATTTTTTTCAACGTTTCATTTTCTGAGCTAAATAAGTCCTTAAGCAATGAATAAGGTATCATCAGTATGTCTCTCTGTCCAGCTCAATCTCAATGTATGTATGTTTGCATTGCATTAAAAGCTTGATTCAAAATTTAAGTTTAAAGAAAAATTCATCATTCAAATACTAACTAAGATGGCTTCTATTGAAAATTCAATAGAGAAATTTCTTTTTCCACCAGAATTAAGTAATAATATATTATCATAAGATGCATGCTGTGTTATTTTTATTCAACACTTGCTTGCAAGGAAATTTTGTTTTATAAGTCTTTTCTCTCACTTTCTTAAATTTTCCCTTTATTTATCTGGAATTATTACCTGTAAAATTTATTAAATATCATAAAATGGTTCACATGGGGGAAAAAATGAAAGATGTAGATCTCAGTCCACTGTGAACGTCTCTTTGTTTTAAATAAAAATAAAGTCACAGTTTTAAAGTATCTTTTTACATACTATTTTTCATCATTTCCATGAGATAATAGATTATTTCAATTGCTTTATATATATATATATATATATATATATATATATATATATATTAAAACTTTTTTTCAGATTGAATAAAAAAAATTTTATTCTAAAAGATTGATGACAAATCAGATCCCTAACATTAACAGCATGCAAGCAAGAAAATGCTTCTAAGAAATTAGCATTTAAAAAAATTGAATCAGATTTCTTTTTTTAAAGTAGAAAAAAAGATGATGAGGTAAATAATACTAACTCTAAAACAGGAAATAGAAATTTCTTCATAAATATATGCTCTACTTCAAACGGAACACTCACACATTTGAAACACTTTCACATATGGATTTCAGAATGAAATAAAATTATTTGTAATTTTGAAGAACACTTACAGTTTTATATACTAAGAGTTATAATAGCTCCATATAACAAAAAAATTCCAGTGAAATGCTATTTAAACTAATCTAGATAATTGCAGATTTTTAAACCTCTCCATTTTTTTTATTCCCATTACACAAACAATCATTGCATCCTCAATCATTCATGTGGCAAATTGTCAATAATAAGCAACAATTCCAGAAACTAGCAAACTACAAGCAGCTATATCACCAAACATTTTATAGCATTTTCTTTCTCACTTAACGCTATAAAAAGAATTTCATGGCAAAATTTATTTTTAAATAAATTAAAATTCAGAACAGTTAATTCACTGTACAAATTTATAACATCACTTGATCTAAAATATCACTTTCAGTTGTCATTGCCTACAATTGAAATAGGTCAAAACCAATGGTTTTTAAAATTGAAGAACATGTTGAAAATAGCAGCAACTAACAATTTGTCTGAAATAATCACTGTTATCATGATCTGAATAGACACCTATTAAAAATTTATAATCAAAAGCAATTCAGAAATATATATATATATGCAAATAAAAAATGCTGTAAAATTAGTTCAATATTACAAATATCTAATTCTAAAAAAAATAATTTATAACTCTAAAGAAACAATTTAAAAATCTTCCTGATTTTAATAGTTAACAACTGACTGATTCTCTTCAAATGAAGCATCTTACAGGTTCTGCACTAATGATTTAAAAAAAAATATTTTTAAAAGTCATGGAAAAAGTTCTAACATCAATATCTTGGTAAACCATGGGTAGATATAAAAATAACTTTCACATAGTTAAATTATAATTGCAACATGATTTACTGTTACTATCATCTATTTAAGTTTGATCATGTATATCTAAAACTTCCTTTGTACTTTGCCTTTTACTTCTTTATTATTTTAAATATTTTACTTTTTTATTATTTTAAATATTTTACTTCTTTATTTTTTCAGATGTCGTAATCCCGGCTTTTATTTTCAGTAGCCATAATTTCAAAGTATTTTAATACAAAAAGGTAAGTGAATACAAATGTTCTTGTTTTTATTAAAATGAATCCAATTTAATTCATCAAAATTATATATTCTTGTTTCCAGATATGTTAATTGCATGTGTTTTATACAAACAATTATTTGTATTGAAAACGGTAAACTGATTCAAAATACTTCACTAAGGTAGTTTTTGCAAAAGAATTCAAATTTTTAATGATCTAATACTGAATAATTGTTATATCACAAATTAGGTAAATTACAAAGGATATTGAATTTTGATTGACAAAGTGAAAGTATAATTTACTTATGATGAACTATAAAAAAAATATATGAATATTCCATTCAATAGCCAAAATTACAAATGATTGTACTGTGTTTTAATTGCTTTTGTATTTCATATGTAATTTATACATTTTTTATTTCATTAGTTTGTATTTTTTTCATTGAATATAAACAATGATTTTAAAAAATATTTATAAATAGTGCAAAAACAATGGAGTAAAACTATTAAGATTCATAAAATCCGCTTAATATCATTAAAAATATTTGACTTGTTCAAAACAATTTATAAAAAATAACTGAATTTCCTATGCCTGAATGCTAATGTTCAAAATTAAAATCAAGTGAAAATGATGCTTCAAAATGCACTGAGGTTATTTCCTCTATAATTATGATGCCCACTGTAATCATAACCCTGTTGCTGATTTCTAATTCATTAGAAACAAACATATACTATGAAAATACTTTAAATGGTATAAATAACAATATTTTATGTTATTTAAATCTTCAGGGGGAAAAAAACACCCTTGAAAATCTAAATTTTTACTGTCTTCTGATCCCATCAAATATTATTATTAATATTATTTGGGAGGGGAGGATTGAATTATACAGCTTCAACTTTTCATGGTTTTCGGATATTGTAAACCATTCCAATAGATCTCTTGATGAATATCTGCCAATCAATGGTCTGAGCTGTGGCAGATTTTCACTCATTCAATAGCTTTAAATAAATTAAAAATAAGTAATATAATCAATTTTGTACAAAAAAAAATGAGGCTATTTCTTAAAATTATACATTATAGAAGAAATAATACCCATGTGATTTATGCAAAAATTTATTTTCATATTTAATGAAATTTTGTGCTTTTTTTCCCACAAATATATTTTAATGTTTTTTAACTATTCTATAATAGTTTTATTAATATGATGTTTACAGATGATTCGTTTCACACGATGAAAAGTAAAATTTTAATACTCATTTGAAATAAAATCTCTTATCAGTGATTTTGTTAGATTCCTGTGAAATACATTCACAAAAGTGTCAATTTACTATCAAATATGGCAAATGTATTTTTTTGTTCCTTTTGTGTGGATAGCTTATAAATTCCCATTCAATTGTGTGTTTGTGTGTGTGTGTGTGCGTGATTGCATGAAACTTCACTTTTGAGATTGCAATTTTTAGTTTTGCTTTCGGAAACTCAAGTTCCATCTGTTTAAGGCCCGAATCTCAAGTTTCATCTGTTTAAGGCCTGAATCCAAAAATGTATATTATTTTAATCGAGGGCAAGACAAAACTATTTTTATAATATACAGAGTTCTTAACTAGTCAATGAAACCACTTATTGTAAATGGAAAAAATCCAACAAAAGACTAGAATATATCACAAAGATGCATTATTCTTCATGATATATACCTTTTACAAAATATCTTGTCAAAAATGAAATAGTATTAAAAGTTTCTATTTAAACATCCAAATTCCAGAATTTCTGAGGCAATTACATGAAAAAAAATGTAAACTAGATGACAAACATTTTGCATATTTAATACCTCCGATTTATTAGAAAAATAAAATTTAAATATTCAGCAATAATATCAACTAAAAGTAGTGATTTTATTGGATATAACTTTCAACATCTACTGATTCATTCAAAACTCAACTCCTGTACTAAATATAAATAGCTTGTAGCATTAGAATAAGCTTGTTTTTGTTGATGGAATTGTTTTTCATATTTGTTTGAATGTAAAATGTATTTTTCTTTTCTTCTTTAAAATGGTGCGTTCTTTAATTAATATAGTTATACCTGTAACTGGTAGTAAAAGCTTGTGGTTTGATGAATAGAAAATAGAGAGTGTTGTAAAAATAATTTCATGGAAATATTTCATTAAGCCTAGCAGCCAAAAGTAAGATGGTAACTACGAACTTTGCTCATACTGAACCTTTGAACAAGCCAAGTTACAAAATACAGAGAATAAAAATTAAAGTTCTGTTAGGCACTACAGATTTGTTTGGAGAAACAAAATATTATAAACTCAAGAAAAAAGACAACATCCAGAAACAGAAAACACAGTCAAGAAAAAATAGAGGACTGGAAATAATCATTCTTAGCTAGACTTCTTATTCTTTTATTATTTATAAAAAAATATAAAAAACTGGAGCATATTTGAAGGGAGAGCAAAATATGTTTTGACGAGCACAATAGAAAATAAGAAGAGATAATTATTATTAGGTCCCATTTATTAATAAAAAATTACTAAATGAAAGTATTGATAGGCATATAACAAGAATCCAAGGAATATGTTACCAAATAAATGAATGGGACAAATCAATAAGTGAAAGCAACTGGTTCGATAAATTATAGAACGTTTCATTATTTCTTGTGATTAAAAGAGGCAAATCATAAGCTGATTTTACACTTCTAATGAATTTGTAAAGAAAAATTCTGAAAGGAAAACTAGGAATTCAAAGTATATAAAACTGCTGACAGGCATAAAATCAAGCCTTGTTATATTTATAATAAGCCTGAATAGATATTTCAAAAAGGTTGTTAATTTTTAAAAAAGACAAAATGGTAAATATTACCATAAGAAAAAAAAAAGTTCCAAGAGCAAATATATTCAATTCAAAAAATTATGATCATCACAGAAATGAGCGTGCAATAATTTCTTAAGAAGAGTCTGACAGAACAGACTTTGCCTTCAGCTGACATGAAAAATACAGATGATCCTCTGATTGCCATTTAAATTCTATTTGTACTATTCATATAACACCTTAATAGAGAAAATTTGGATAGTAAACAAGTAAGTAGAAAATAAAATTATCAGCGTTGCAGGAAGGCAGATATATTGGCGCACTGAAAACAAACACAATCAAAGCTAAGATGTGATTTTCAATTAATAACAAGTATAGTGAAATATAGAAATTAAGTTTTTCTAAATGAGAAAGGAATATTCATAGATAGCAAAGATGGTGAATTAATTAGTAAGGGATTCCTGAAGAAAAACGTGCGAACTTAAATTTGATTCCAGGAAAAATTAAACAGGAAATGAGACTTACTTTAAAGTCAATAAAGAAACATTGGAAAGTTTGAACAAACCAATTTTAAAGATCATGTTGTCCAAGCAGATGATTTAAAGTTTGGAGAAATTGGAATGGGAAATATAAATTTGTGATTCCTGTAATCAAAGAAAAAAATGACTTGCTGCCAATAGGAAATTTTAAAATGGACATTAAAGTTTTTGTACATTGATTTATGGAAGACCAATGAAAAATAACATCTTTACATAGCTAGAAATATATTCTGACAGTCGTTAACCAATTTGTTAGAAGACGTTTTATTGAATTTAATTTATAAAAACCAAAGGTGAATTGGCAAAAGTATTACTACAAAAGTTAATAAATAAGAGTAAAAATGAACTGAATTTGACAGTAAAAAGAATAAAGAGCAATAATGGACCAGAATTTATTAGTGGAATTAATCAATACTTTGTATAAAAAGGAACAAAACAAAAAAAACTTTTATTATTTACCAAAGATTAATGGAATTGCCAGAAATCCAACAAAATTTTATAAGAGCTCTCTTAATAGACAGGGGACTCTCATCTAAAATTCTTGACAATATAACATTATATTATCACATGCACAATATAACATTAATTAAAAGTAAAGATAAGACACCTGTGCAGCTGTGATATATGAAGAAACCCTTGTATGATATCTAAAATCTTTCCATTGTGTTGCATTCTCTGAAGTACTTAATAACAAAAAACATACACTGCAGCCAAAATCAAAGAAAACAGTGTTCATTGGTTATCCAGAAATTTAAAGGTTTATGAGATATACGATACAGAAGAAAATAAAATCATGGAGCATCTGGTGCAATATTCGATGAGACAAGAAATGGGTATTAGTCAAAGGAATTGCGAAAGAAAACATTTAAGTAGATGCAAACTGAGTGTGTATGGAGTAATTCTAAAAGTGAGAGAATTGATGAACAATCTTAAAACTTGCTATTTAAGAGCAAATAGAAAGCACAATTTGTACAACTCATGATTAATAAAATATGAATCGGAGGGGTTTTAATATTCATTTGAAAGATTCCCTTCAAAATTTAAAAATGTATATGCTGGCAGTGATATTCAAGAAATATATGAATATATAACTATTTTATAAAATAAAAACAAATGGAAAGGGGTCACAAGTAATAATAATAAAATCAAATTATTTGAAATACATAATGTATGAAAAAAATGGAACAGCAAAAAAAGAAAAAAAAAATCATTGGTTATGCAAAATAGAAGAACAGGAATAAAAACTTTATAAGTTAATTGTAGTTGGATGCGAACATAAAATACAGATTTTGAAGTAAGTTTTAATCTTGTTATGGAGTGGGATGCAATATCCTTTGGAAAACTGCAGCAATGAAAAAGTTGATAGTAAAACTGCTTATTTGAATGGAATCCTGAATGAAGCATTATGTATGGAACCACCAAAAGGCTATGAGCTTAAAAGGAAACAAATTATTTAAAATTCAGTTATATTCTAATTCACTGAGGGTTGAAAAAATTAAAACTCAACCCTTCTGTATAAACTAAAAATGGAGGTAAAGAATTTATTCACATTAAAATATACACAAATGATGTTTTATCAATCTCATGCTCGATAAAAATACTAAAATTATTGATAAAATCAAAAAAATAAATAGAAGTAAAAAATAAAAAAAATGTAAATTTTTTAGAATATTGAATCTAAAAAACAGATGAAAGCATTATCTTATTCTAGAGAAAGGATATTACATATATATATATATATATATATATGTAATATCCTT
>JAPMOQ010043684.1:91977-224729 GCA_026543055.1 Argiope trifasciata | reverse complement strand
ATATATATATATATATATAATGAAAATATTAACATGATTAATGGTAATTCAATGAAAACACATAGCCTTATCAGAGATACAAGTTTAGATCACTATGATGATTCAAGGCCTTTTCCATCAGAGGCTTAACAAAAGGCAATTCAATCAATAATAAATCCTGCAATTTGAATTCAATCTAATAATTCATTAATAAATTCGGTAAAATATCATTTATAGAAAAACAACTGACAGCTTTTAACTCAATTCTAAGACATCTGAAAAGAACCATTAAATTTTAAATACAGAAACATTTAAAATCAGACTCAACACCTGGATTATCAAAAATTTCTAGTTCTGCAGCAAATTCAAAAAAAAAAAAAAAAAAAAAAAAAAAAAAAAAAAAAATCCCCCAAATTTGATGAACATTTTGTTGAAGAAACAATAAACAAAAACTTGTGTTTTTGTTAGCAATTGAGTAATAACTGATTACAGAATTCGATTACATATGTACAGTGAAATTGTGTCTTTTATTCTGAAAGAGTAAAATTAAAGTCATCTTATTGAGGCCTTAATTCCAGTTGAAATGGACAGTTGGGGACTAATTATAGGATAAACAATCAGGCTGGATATATGAATAGAACATTTTATTTCATCAACAATAACTTTGAGGAATGTAATATTCTGTATGTATATAAAATATTACAGGCCTGGAAGATGTTTTTAACAAAAATGTTGTGAAAAGGCTCTTTAAGGAAATTTCTGGTTAATACTGATTTAGACCTTGAGAAAAAGTATGCCGATGATGAAACTATACGAGGTGGGATAGCTATTTCAACATCTAGCAGTACATATGTAACTTCATGTGACAGAAGTTTTGTATTGGGTAATTTGATTGTATTTTACATTTGTTTGCATTTGAAATATGTTTTTTCCTCCTTTCTTTACAATATTGTCTGCTTCACTTAATATAACCCATGCCTATCGATTTAATTTCAGACTGTTTCGGCCAAGCTTTATTTTCTGAAGAATTCTTCTGTAATATACATCCTCAGAGGTCAAATCAGACATATGGCACAATTCTGTCTACATTCATGAAGTAAGTGATCTAGATACCTTGGCATGGGAGTTAAAAAATAGAAGTAAGTAGCATTTTTCTAGTCGATGGGTCATAAAAATTTTCATGAAAGATTTTGGTGATAGTAAAATTATTATTTCTTGATTCCAGAGCAAGTCAACATTTCTGATGAAAAGGTTACTTCTGCTTTCTATTTATATTTTAAGTCTAAAAAAATTTCCAAAAGTCTTGTGTTTAAATACTTTTTACAATAGAGCTTAAAACAATGAATCCAAGTAATGGTTTATAGGAAAAATAATTTTTTCCATAAACCATGAAGAACATTTCGGAAATATGTTCCAACTGAACTAGATATTAATTACACTTCATTTACAGGGCAAATATCTATGTTTAGTTAAAGTAAGTTAATTGTATGTCTGCCTGAGAATATGATTGGAATTGGAGACCATAAAAATAGGTTTGATTTTATTTATAAGGCTGGGCAAAGTTCTTGATTTGATCTCTGGAGGCATTTGCAGAATAATTAGTAGGTGTCAAATGCACAAACTGGCTCAGTTTTCTAAATTTGTCTGTCATTTAAAAAAAATCTGATATCTTTTTTTCAGGAAATTAAATGTTTATTTTTTATTAACACATTAAAGGTGGGAGTCGTAGTACTACGATTTGATCCATGTTACCTAGCATACTGTCATCAAGATCCCCCACCTTTAATGTGTTAAAAAATCTGATTTTTTTTTTAAAGGAGTTAGATATATTCTAACTCATTTATTTTTTGAATTAACTCTATCAACTGCAATAAAATGAATGTTATTCCAGGGATATTGCAGTTGTATAATTTCAGTTAGACCATTTAGATATTACTTCATATCATCTCATTTGTTCAAGAAATAATGCCTTATAATTTGTGTATATATAATGCCTGTTTATTGTGTATATGAAATACTCAAATACAGACCATTGCCATGATATCATGGTGCTATTGAAGTTATAAATGAATATTTCATCTATCTTTTGAATTTCACCGTATTATAACATAGGTTTGATTAATGCCTAATTAACTACTTAGATATGAAATAAAATCTTCGTTTTCTACAATGAAAAAAAATTATGTGATTAAGTATTTGACAAAAAGATGAAAACGGTTTGAATTTCAGGAAAACCATGTGATCTATTGTTAGAAAACAAGCAAAAATTATTTTAAAATATTGCCAAAATTCAACATAAGTCCCCAGGATTAATAATTTGGTATCATCAAAAAATAATTATTTAAATTCTGTAACTGTCAAAACCCATTTTTCTATGATAATATTTTCAGAAGTTAGCGCAGCAAAATGCAAAAACTCAAATTATTTTTTAATTAATTAAAATGTTTTTAAAAACTCACCCTGAAATGCAGTATTTCCAAGGCATGCACATACCATATTTGATAACAATCAGAAGCAGTTTGGCCTCTGGAGCAGCAGCACATAGTCATGGGCATGCTACTAGAGCAAAGAGAGCTAGTACTACTATATCTTTATTAGTAGACCTAGCCCTCTTTGAGGTGCTGGTTCGACAAAGATAATTAAATTTCTAAAATTTTCAATTAAATACTTATGTATCATGAATTCTTACTAGGTTCTTAAGCAAAATATTTTCAAGCTTCAAATTTCAATAGTCACATTATTCATATAATTATAGAAGCTTTATGATATTTTGTTTATTGCGCTATATATCTTTTTAATTTGCTATCAGTTGTTGTAACATTTAAATTTGAAATAGAAGAGATAAAACTTCAATAAATAAGAAGACATTTTTGTAAAAACTAAATATTTTTTTAATATGTCTACCAAAAATAGAATCCTTTAGTACTGTAATTTTATGTTCGCCATAAACCATGTTTAGTAAAAATATTTTGACAATCTAACGTTTCAATATTCTGCTATTAAGCCTGACCCACTTATAAAGCTTTGACAATCAATATTTTAAAACAAGTCAACAATTTCATTATTTACAACAATGTCTTAGGGAAAAGTCCAAGCGTTGATTGGCATATTTTCTTCAAGATGGTAGATGGAGATGTATAAAATTGCACATTTTTATTAAATGAAGACATAAAAATTTTCTTAATTCAATCAATTTGAAATGTAAAAGAATGGAACCTTTTTAAATTAAAATATTAAGATTTCAAGAATATTTTAATAAATACGATTCACAAAACAAAGAATTCATAATTCACCAAAAATACATAGCATATAATTAGTTATTTCATATAATTAGTTATTAGCTTATTTTTATTAAATTTATACACCAATAAAGATTTCAAATTATTGACTAAAGGTACAGTGCCTCAAACAATTGAGAATACACCTTATTTTTACTAGACAAATTCAACTTTCAATATAAATAACATGACTTAGAAGTGCAAACATGTTTTTATGTTTACATATAACAAAGAATTTAATTTAAAGTAAAAACAAAGAGAAATAAATGAAAAATTTAAAAAGTTTAGAAACATTTTATATAAACAAATGCAGATTTTTAACACAAAACAAATTGAGAATACACCAATGAAATTTTTGTACTATCTTGCATAGAAAGTGTCAATATTTAATGGCACGTCTTTTGGCTTTTATAATGGACTTTAAACGTTGTGGTACCAATCTTGACCAACTCTTGGTGGTATCTGAAGATATTTTACCCATTATCCAAGCAACATTTGTTTCATATAGGTTTTGTTTCTAATTTTGTGTTTTTGGAACACTGTGGCCCACAGATATTTAAAGGCAGTGATGTCGGAATACTAAGGTGGTATGTGTAATAGTTGTTTACAAAGAAAAAGACAGCATTTGGATGTTATGTGCATTATTGTTATGTGTTTAGGGCTATTGTTCCACGGGAAACTGAAATTTTCATCTAAATCCACATTTTTATCACTTTCCTTCAGATTTATACAATGGTATGGGTAACCCAATTTACTACAGAAATTTCTCAAGTCATAGACAGAAGTGCAAGTGCTGAAAGTGCTCAAAATATAATTTGGTAAGCTGGATATTAAAATAGAAATGTTACAGAGAAACCCTTCATCAGTTTGAACTGTTGAAGTTTAAAAAAACTCAACTGTTCAAATGAAGGTTGAAGACAATAAATTTTGGATTAAAGTTATATTTAGTGATGAAGTAAAACCCAGCATTTTTGGCAGTGTCAACCGTCGCACTGTGTGGAGAAGCATAATACTGTTTTAGTTCTCAAAAATTTATGTCCTACAATTGAATATAGTGGTGACTCTGTCATGAAATTTGGGGTAGAATGGCTTCATCTGAGGTAGGAAATTTAATTTTTATAGATGACATTATAAATCACTAGGTTACTTGGAATACTCACAGCTTTCTAAAGGAAAGCACTAAAAATTAGGGTTAGATGAAAATTTCCCTTTCCAGCAGGACAACGACCCAAAACAGAATGCAAATACAGTCAAAATGTGGTACATTTTTCTTTCGACACAGCAGTTACATAGACTACAACAGTCCACCAACATCTACGTCATTCAATAACTGTAAGCCACACTCAAAATAGTGTGATCCTAAAGCACAAACTTAGAAACAAAACCCATTTAAAACAAACGTAGCAAGACAAATGAGTAAAATATCTTCAAATACCACCAAAAATTGGTCGAATCCATATCACAACATTTAGAGGCCATTATAAAAGTCAAAAGGTATGCTACTAAATACTGACCTTTTCTTTGTATGTGAGACATTTCAAAAATTTCATTGATGTATCTTCAATTTTTTGAGGGAAAAATCTGCTTATGTTTATTAAAAATGCTTCTGAAACTTTAAAGTTTAGAAGCTTTATGTTTATTTTTCTTAATTTTCTTTCTAAATTAAACTATTTGTTAGGTGTAAAAACAAAAATATGTTGGCACTGCTCGGTAATGTGTTATTTATATTAAAAGTCGAATTTATCAAGTAAAAGTAAGGTGTACTCTCAATTGTTTGAGCCACCATATATAAAATACAATTTATTTTATATGAAGTATTTTTTAGCAAATGTATGTCTATTACTGAAGGTTTAAATTAGTCACAGAGCCCTGATTAGAGTGAATATATTCAACTATGTATCCTTAAAAAAAACTGAATTACTGAATTATTGAATTATTGCCGCCTTTGGCAAAGAGCCGGTTCGCCTATTTTAATATTCTTTGCAATGGTCAGTTAAATACTTTTATGTAACGTCATTGTTAATTAAATACTTTATGCGACTTGTCATTATCAATTAAATACTTTATGTGACTTGTTATGGTCAATTAAATACTTTATGTAACTTGTCTTTTAATACACTGATGGGAAAAAAAATCCCAACACTAGGAAGGAGCTGTGCTAGATAAACGAAATTTGGTGGGGGTGTTTTTACATCTGAAAGATGACGTCGATTCAAATTTCGAGCTACGCTCGTAAGTGTGGCGCTAGTAGCGACACTATGAACATGCAAATGAGGTTTGCTTTAAATACGCGCTGTAAGGTTCGTAATCGTTATTTACAGTTGAGATTTGACGTAGTGGGTTAATGTTAGTAAAAGATGCGTCTGAGAAGACGAAGAAGCCATTATCAACAGCTCACTGAGTTTTAACGAGCTAGTGTTGTAGGGCTACCAGATGGTGGGTTTTCTTTCCGCGATATTGCTGAAAGACTTGGCGGGAATGTATCCACTGTGCATGAGTATTGGCGGCAGTGGTCAAGGGAGGGTACTGCCTCAAGAAGACCAGGTTCTGAGAGGGAAGACTGCCGTATTCGGCGTATGGCTGTGGCTAATCGTACAGCGTCTGCAGCTGAAATTCGAGCTACAGTTGGCACCACAATGACACAACGAACTATTACAAATCGGTTACTTCAAGGACAGCTCCGAGGCAGACGCCCTGTACATTGCATTCCACTGACACCAAACCACTGCCGTTTGCGACGTGAGTGGTGTCAAGCTAGAGCTCATTGGAGGACGGAGTGGAGATCTGTTGTGTTTTCTAATGAAAGCCGGTTCTGCCTTGGTCGCAGTGATAGCCGTTTGTTGGTTAGAAGGAGGCCAGGTGAACGCCTGCTAGTGACCTGTCTGCGGCCTAGACACACAGGGCCTACTCCTGGAGTTATGGTTTGGGGAGAAATTTCGTATGACAGCAGGAGCACTCTCGTGGTTATCCCACGCACCCTGACTGCAAATTTGTACGTCAGTCTAGTGATACAACCTGTTGTGCTGCCATTCATGAACAGCATTCAAGGGGGTGTTTTCCAACAGTATAACGCTGGCCCTCATACCGCTGTTGTAACCCAACATGCTCTACAGAGTGTCGACATGTTGCCTTGACCTGCTAGATCACCAGATCTTTCTCCAATCGAGCACGTATACGACATCATTGGACGATAATTCCAGCGTCATCCACAACCAGCATTAACCGTCCCTACATTGACCGCCCAAGTGCAACAGGCATGGAACTCCATCCCACAAACTGATATCCGACACCTGTACGACACAATGCATGCACGTTTGTATGCTTGCTTTTTAAAATTCTGGCGGTTACACCGGTTACTAATGTACCAACATTTCACATTTGAAATGGCTCTGTCTGTGATCTTGAAACTTTAATCAATTAAAAATGTTACCTAGATAAATGTATTCCTAAAATTTCATTACTGTACAATAATTTTTTCTTGGTGTTGGTATTTTTTTTCCATCAATGTAGTTACTTAGTCAAAATATTTCTAAGATCATTTTGATTATCATATAATTTGCACATGCATTTATAAAGGCCTTAAGCCCATAATGTACAATACGTTTCTCTAATTATCTTATCTTAATTATCTGTCAGTTACCGCAAAATTCCATTATTTCATTATAGTGTAGATGGTTAAGCTGCAATTAAAATAAACATTTTTTTACTGAAACTATTCATCTTTTTTTAATGTCAATATTTAAATCAATTTTATACACTAGTTTGACATGTTTTCGTAAGATTTTGGTGCGATACAAGAAAATAATTATTTAAAGCAATAAAAAACAATAAAATATTGTATCACCCAAATTATTTCAAACATTACTGTCCAGAAACAACAAAATTTAGTAAGATTGGTTGTGGCAACAGTGATTTATATATATATTTGGGAAAAGACTTCTACCAATTTATCTTGTTAATCATAATCAGTGACTTGTTTTAGGTTTTGGTCGAAATTCGTAATAAGAAAAGAAGAATAAAATAAAAGAAACGTTGTTATTTAAAAAGGTTTTTTTCGTCCATTGAGTAAAATAAAATAAACGTAAACTAGAATTTCAAACAATTGGCGTCCGTCACAGGACTAATGGCATTTTAGTGAAAACGAAACGACTATTGCTGATCAAAATTATAAACAAGTTTATAAATTGAGCTTGGCACTTGAAAATATATTTAGAGTATAGATTTATTAAGAACTAGCCGCATTTAGCGACCAGCTGGTTCGCCATGAGTAATGGGTTCTAAAATTTTCAATTAAATCACATATTCATTAGCCTTGAAGTAACTCAGGGCATTGATTGGCCTGAAATTAATATTTTCTTTAATTTTATAAATCAGTCAGTTTTAATGATTGATTTAGAAGACTGATTGATGTAGTAACTTTTATTTAAAATATCAATAAAAATATTTTGTAAAATATGGCTCACAGAGCAAAGTATGAAGAAATTTAAAACTCATTATTTATAAATGCATTGTTTGACTCAAACTACATAAAATGTAATTATTTACTTCATTTAGATGAAATTAATAGTATTAAACAATATATATGTCTATTAATAATATTTTACAAATTGGCCATTGGAAAGGAATTTGAATGCATATTCTGTATTAATTCAATCCTGTATAAATAAAGATAATTTATTCAATTAAGGATTTAAATATTGCAAACGATCATAGAATCCTTTGCCTTGCATTTATTTTTTTTTAGAAAATATCACATTTTATATTTCTTTTATTTTATCCAGTCACATACATTTCTTTAGATTAGTAGTTGCATTTCTTTAGATTTATTTTGCGATGATAGTTTTTTTTATTCGAACTACCGACATTCTTTTATTTTATCCAGTCACGTGCTAAAAACACGGTTAAAATATTTCTTTAAAAATTCGTTAAAAATAGAAGCTTACGTCACAAATTAAAGAAACTGATACCGTTAGAAAGCTAATTTTTTAAAATCTTTAAACTGATATAAAAATCGTGTTTTTGCGATAATATTTTCGGAAGTTATAGCGAAAAAACGTCGAAATTTCGCTTAAATTTTATTTCATTCAAATTCTAATTAAAAATTCGAAAAACGGGCTCCGAGGTGCACATTCCCGACCTCCAAGGCGTACAAGTACCAAATTTGGTAGCTGTAGGTCCAACGGTCTGGCCTGTAGAGGGCCAACACACACACACACACACACACATTGAGCTTTATTATAAGTATAGAAGTGTCAGCCATTACGGCATATATTTACAAACACTGCTAATGCTTTAGAAGCAGGAATGCGGAAGATGGCTGGACATTGATCAAGTCCGAGTGTTGAATTCTCAATTAGAACGGAAAATCAATAGTTCGACTGAAGTTCAATCAGAAATCTCTAATATTTTATTAAGTGATGAAGAGCCGATTTTGAAATGAGTGAAACATACAACGATAGATACATCGCTACAGTAGAATGCAAAATAGCGAATTCCATTTCTGTAGTTACACCTGGAATTATAAAAAATTCTACGAAAAGAAATTTTAAGCTACCAAAGTTGAAGCTTCAAAAATTTAATGGAGAAACCCGAAGTTGGTTCAGATTTTGGGGACAGATAAAAAAATTGATGAAAATGTCAACATAGATGATGACGACAAATTTCAGTACTTATTACAAGTTACTGTTGTCGGCTAACTGGCAAGAGATCTCTTAGATAGCTATCCTCCCTCAGGTGTGAATTAAAAAGCAGTTAAAATCTTGAAGAATTACTAGTAGAAATGTACACTCGAGCACTTTTACGGCTGGTTTTAGCTCAAGCAATGAAAGAGGTAGAATGATAAGTTGAAAAATCAGAACTTTAAAGATATTAAGGGTAAAAAGTGAAATTTACGCAGCTATGCTGCTACCCCATAGTAGAGTCTACACTGCCCGAGGAAATACTGAGGGCATGGGAGCAATATCAGCAAGGAAAGTAACGCATACACTGAAAACTTGGAAAATTTGGTGAATTTTTTACGCATTGAAGTTGAAAATAAGGACCGACTTCATATAGCACATACAAGTTTTTCAACTGAAGATAAAATTGACTAAATTTCCACCCTTAGCTTCTTGTATTTATGCAGGAAACGACTCGAAGAAGAAACCAATTTATTCCTGTCTATGGTGCGATAAAGAAATACTTAGTTCCTCCAAGTGCTTCAAGTTGAGCAATCTCTCATTAGAGAATAAGAAAAATTTACTAAGAAAGAAGACTTGTTTTAATTGTTTAAAAGTTGGGCATGACACCGGGAAGTATAAAAGTTTTGTGAAATGTTTACTTCGCAACCAACGTCATGTTACGGTTATGTACTGAGAAAAAAGGTTATAAAAGTGTTAAAAAAGAGCTGTCTGAACTCGCTGATGAAATGAGTTAAACGTTTTTGCCTAACCCAAAAATACAAACAACGCTTCTACAAACTATAATGGGGAAGATTTTTCACAATGGGAAAATTGAACTTGTGCGAATACTTTCTGATAGTGGTTCACAAAGATCTTACCTACGGAAAGATTTGGTTGAACCAGGTTTGAACCAGGTATATCAAGAGACTTTGAGTCATAATCGGTTTGAAGGAGTTGAAATTGAATTTTTGACATATGGAATTTTCGATATGGCGATTCGAAATGTAGAAAATGAATCCAAATACGAATTATTGATTTTAGACGAAGACAAAATTTGTGGATACATCCGAAAGTGAAATTCCAACATATAAGAACCTTTCTTCGTAAACATAAGATAAAAATAAATAATTCTGAATTAGACTCCAGAAATCGGATTGTTGTAGTAGCAAATGATTCTGAACAACTGATGACAAATAATGCCACTCCAAAAGACAAAAACCTTGCCATTGAAACGAAACTAAGTTGAACAATACAAGGTTCAGTGAAAAATCAAGCTACCTTGCTTGGTACCATAGGATTTTAAAATTTGGATCTTGCAGAAATCTGGAATTTAGAAACAATTGGAATAGAAGATAAAGCAATGGTGAAAACGAAAGAGGATTTAGATGCTGAAACCATCAAATTCTTTCAAGAAAATGTCAAGATAATCGAAGGCAATAGATATCAAGTATGTTTGCCTTGGAGGAATAGTCATCGGACTCTTGGTGATAATATACTAAAGCAGAGAAAAGGCCTATTTCTAATACCCGAAAACTTTAGAAAATAGGATATTATAAAGAATATGATGATATAATTAAAAGCTGGAGCGATGATGGCATTATAGAAATAGCTCCAAATAATGGTGCTACTGGTCACTATCTAGCTCATCAAGCAGTAATCAAGAATTCCAGTCTGATACAAAAATTAGACCTGTTTTCGATGCATCGTTAAAGGATGAAAAGAGAATTCCTTGAATTTTTGCCTTGAAAAAAGACCGAACTTGATAGAAATGATTCCAAATCTTTTGATACAATTCTGACAACCTGCTTTTGGAGTCACTTCTGGCATAAGAAAAGCATTCTTACAAATCAATTTGTCTGCTAAGGATAGATACTACTAGAAATGTCTATGGTAGAAGGATGCAGTCAAAATGAAGTTGTTACTTATAGACACTGTCGTGTTCCATTCGACCTAATTTCAAATGCATTCTTGTTGAGAGCAATAATTTCCCACTATTTGGATGCTCCTCAGCGTTTAAGAGGAACAGCGCTAAGATTAAAGGCATCATTCTATGTCGACAATTATGTAGCTAGTTTCGAAACCGAAGAACAAGTAATCATATTAAAAGAAGAATCGCAAATCCTGACCCCTTCTGAAGGTTTTGATCTTAGAAAGATGGGTTGCTGTACCATCAAAAGCACGAGCATAGCATCCGATCAGAAGATCGTTCAAATTCTGGGACTTTCATGGGATACTGAAAGTGATGAAATCAATTACAGTTTGACCCCTTTTGACTTTTCTTTAGAGTGCCCATACAAAGAGGTCTCTGATGTCCACTGCGCAAAGGATCTTCGATCCTATCGGATTTACTAGTCCAACAACGTTGATTCCAAAATTGATACTGCAAAAAACATGAAAGATGAAACTTTCCTCGGATGAAAATCTTCCTCAAAGCTTAGAGAGGGAGTTTCGAGCTTGGCACAACATGGTGCATTTCTTTAACTATTGCAAAATTCCAAAAAAACTTGTGATTGGGCCCACTGGCGAACGCTCTATTATTCTACATTGTTTCAGTGATGCGAGTAAGTCAGCTGTATTTTCCTTGGAGCATCATGTCAAGGCAACACGTCTATACATCTTGTCCAAGTAAGGAAAGGGTTGCACCAACGAAAGCATTAATTCCTCGTTTGGAACTTTTCGGAGCCCTGATATCTGATCGTATGTACACTCAGGTTGTTGAAGCCCTAAATTTGTGAGACAGCAAGGTGAGATTCTGGTGAGACTCAAGCGTTGTTTTAGCTTGTACAAAGAGAGAACACATTTGTAGGAAATCGTACAATCAGGAAACGTTCTGATCCTAAAGACTGGCGATGAACCTAGTAGACTTTATCTCCAGAGGTTGTAATCCCAAAGGTTTAATGCAGAACCAAATGCTGAAAAATACTGAGTTATGGCCTATCAAGACGTTCGATGAAGAAGTTGATGAGAATGCAGTTTAAGTAGAGCAAAAGAGAACTGTGGTCACTAGCAAAAGCTCTCTGAAATTTTCTGTAACTGATGATTTTGCATATTTTTCTCAGTACCTAAAGAATGTAAGAAAATTGGCGTGGATCTTTAGGTTCATTAGCAACGCCATTGACAGGATCTCCCATAATCTAACGGCAGAAGAAGTACAAGCAGCTGAAAGAAAGCTTCTCTAAATCGTTCAAATAAAATCCTTCTCAGGGGGTAAAAAAAGGAAAATACAGACTTTTACTGATGGAAATGATCGAGTGAGAGTGAAAACAAAGATTGTATTAGGAGATGAATCAGAAGATTTCAGTTCACCTATTTTATTACCAAGAAAACTCAAGTTCGTTGCTCAAATTGTTAAAGAAGCTCATAGATATTTACAGCATACAAGTGCACAGTGTCTTCTCGCTAACTTAAGACAACATTACTGGATCATTGGAACTAGAAGACTCGTCCGAAATATCCCTTCAAAATGTGTCATTTGAAGACGTTTTAGTGGAAATTCAATCGTTCCGCCTTTTACACCTTTCCCTAAAAATAGAATCAAGCATGCTGCTGCAGTCGAGGTGATTGGAGTGGATCTAGCTGGATCTTTGTATCTCTGACATGTGACAAGAGACATGGTTAGCAATATTCACTAGTGCGATTTATCGAGCGGTTCATTTTGAATTGACAATGCTTCTATCCACTGAATCGTTCCTTATGGCCCTACGAAAATTTATAGGAAGAAGAGGAAGAATTAGTATCATATATTCGGATAATAGTATTAATTTCATGGGCAGATAATGCATTTAAAAATTTTGACTGGAAGAAAATAGAAGAATTCTCTACAGTTTCAACGAATCAAGAGGAGCTTCAATCTTCTCACCGCTGCTTGGTGAGAAGGGTTTGGGGAGAGGCTAATCAGAATGTTAAAGGAACTGCTAAGAAGAGTTTGGGGGAACAAACTGTTAGTTATGTCGAATTAGAAACTGTTCTTTGTGATTGAGATAGTACAATGGGCTCAAAACCCCTCACTTACGTGCAAGATGAAACATCGCAGATGGAGCCTCTAACTCCAACATGTTTCATTCAAAACCTTCCCAGTGCCGAAGTTTGTGATTTGGACTCCATCAACAGAAATAATTTGAAACGCCGTCTCCAATATCGACAAAAATTATGTGAAGACCTACGTATGCGTTTCAGAAATGAGTATTTATCGACACGTGCATTACGGAAGACGAAGAAATGAAACTTTGAAGTTAGACGATGTAATTCTAGTCGGAACATACACACAAAGAGTAGTCATTAGGACTTATAGTCGAAGATTTTCCCGGTCCAAACGGGAATGTGAGAATAGCCAAGGTTAGAACCATTGGTGGTGAAAAGCTAAGGCCAGTACAAAATTTATATCCCCTAGAGGTGCGCAATCAAGCTGGACTTATTAAAACATTTACTGCCGCAAATGCGCCTGTGGGTTACAAATAATATGTAATTGTACCAAACCATCTATGTTATTAGATACCTTCTCAACTACAGTTAAAAGATAGCAAAGAAGGGTGCATCTAATTCAATAGATGGTCCTGATATCAAGACGTGAACGAAAACACTTCGAGATCACAAACATCTCTGCAGGAGATCAAGTGAGATCCACAATTGAAGACCAGAAGTGGAAGAATAGTCGAAAATCCTGCTCGCTTGGACATTTGACATTTAGTGTTGCAATGATTTTTCAATTCATTGCAAGGTGAGAGTATTATTCAGAAACAGCAAAGCTTAGTAAGATTGGTGAGGCAACAATGATTTATATATATTTGAAAAAAAGACTTCTACCAATGACTTTGTGTTTTGGTTTTTCATCGAAATTCGTAATAGGTAAAGAAAATTAAAATTAAACTAACGTTGTTATTTAAAAGGCTTTCTTTCTTTCGTCCATTGTGTAAAATAAAACTTAACGAATTTCAAACAACTATAGTTGAAACCTATTTAAATTTGGATTAGCCTATATTTGAGGGTGCCCTATGGTTGACCAGCCCCTCTCCCGCCAAGTTGTGATGACCAATTGCACGGCTTTGAATGGGCCGACATTTCTTTGTTTTGGCCGCCATTCCTGTTTGCACGGTGTTTCGTACTAACAGGCATGGCTCCAAACAAAAATCGCCAATTTCGACAAAGGAACACCCTCAGAAATATTTTTACTTTAATTTACCCAGTTTATAGTAACCCAAAAAAGTTGAGTAATAGTTTTAGTAACCTAATTCAATACATTGTTTACCTTATCAGCCATCTTGAATTTCTGTATTAGTAAAAAGACGTGTAAATGGTTCACTTTTTGAAAATTTTTACATGTAACTTACTTGACTGTTAAGTGAGTAACTTTTCATTGTTTGATGCTTTTTTGCTGTTGATGTTAAAGTATTCTTGAAATTTATAAGATTAATGTTTTTCATAAAAGGAAAAAAAACTATCAGTAAAATGAATGTGAATATGTAACTTCTGAATAATTGCATTAAAAAAAACTGATAACTTGTTTTATCAGATTCTATTTAAAAGAATTTAAATGATTTTTAAAATAAAATATTAGCATATAAAACAAATCAGCAATTTAATAAAATATATATTTACATTGGTCAAAGAACTTTACAATGTGTAGGAAATTATTTATAGTACAAATGAATATTTTAAGATTTTTGTTTGTTTATTGAATATATTTTGAATTACAGGATTAGCCTTTTTCTCTTTTGAATTAACTATTTATTTATTGGCTGATTTTTTAAAAAAATTTGCAATTTGTTAAAAGAAACTTAATTAAAAATTTGTCAAATATATCATATTGTTGATAAACAATATTGAAAATGAAATTTTCAATAATGTTTATCAACAATTTTATACAATTATTCATGTTCTACCGCTCTTTAACAAGTATAACTTTCAATCCGATTTTTGCCTAGTTTCTAAAAACATTGTATTACATAATCAAATTAATTTTAAAAAAATTGAAATTAACCATCAATTTTTACAAATACTCTAGAAAGAATATCAATTATTTGAATGAAATACAAACTTTATACAATAATTTAATATAAATTGGCAGTCAAATCAGTTTAATTAATTGGGTGGGAAATATTGTTTTAACGCTTGAAATAATTTCTTAATACAACATTACATAACTATTTTAGAAAATACTACAGAAAAAAAAATCTTGACATCTTTTTTGGTCCCCTAAAATTTATTTTTGGGAAATAAAGTTTTAATGCATGTCTCATTAATCTCATCATATATCTCATTCTCTTAGAACCTGCCTCTCAAAATGCATATATTTATCAGCAATTCTTTAGAAAATATTCAAATTTAAGGAGAATTCAAATATAGGGTAAAAAATGTTGGCAGCAAATATATAAAATCTAGTATTGCTATATATAATTAAATCAATGCTAGTTTCTAAGGGGGGGGGGAATGATAAAAGACTAAGACAATATCCAAAAATTTACCATTGTCGATAAAATTAATTTTTTTTATCCAGTTTTAATTTTTCCCCCAATTTTCTCAGTAAATTAAAAGGAAAAGTTTTAAAAAATCAATGTCTCCATTTTAAAAATGAACTGGATACTATTTGAAATTCTTCTAAGTGAAGAAATATCATTTCATGATACAAATTATTTATCAGATCAGATATAATTACAATGAGAAAATATAGTGTGTGCTTTTCTTAATTAATATTGGAATTAAGATCTTACCTGTCACACTTTAAATAAATAGCTAAAATTTAAAATAAAAAGGATTATATTTATATTAAGGCTGTAATAGTTGTGTTTAAATAGATTACTTTCAGTAATGTTTCAAGTACTAATGAGAAACTACCATATTTGACAAAAGCTTTAGATCAGTAATATTCTTTTTAAAAATTCATTTAAATAACAATAATTATGCATGTTGTATAAAATATAAGAAATTATTCTGCATAAATAATAGTTTATAAATATGGCGAAATATAACAGAAAAACTGAGCATCAACTTATTTTACACCTTGGCAAGGTAATTGACGTCAAATTAATAAATTGGTTGATCACAATAAAAATCATTTCATAATAAGCATTTTCTTTAAAGCAGTAAAATCAATAGTATTTAATCATTTATTTAAAAGTTTACCTAAGAAAAATTCCTGATAATTTTTCTTTGATAAGATTTTGTGTTTATGAATATTGTCACAAACAAAATATAATTTTAGAATATAATTTAATTCACTACAAAAAATAAAATAGAGACAAAACATACAAATTTCAACTTCCAAAATAAATGCTATATTAAAGTCTATTCAAAATAACTAAAGCATACTCAATTACTGCAGTTCTCTAGAACTAATCATTATTATATAATCTTGCCAAAAAATATTTTCTGCTCTTTTAATTTTAAAGCTATTAAATTTCTATTATTCATTAGTTTTCTTCATATAATTAAATTTAGTCCATATGCATCAAAACAATTTCAAAGTAAAGTAAGTAAATGTGCATAATAAAATCTATTATTATTTATTTAGATTCTCAATTGCCAATACGGATCATATTAAACATATTACAAGATAGGGATTGAAAATTACTTTCTAGTCCCCAACTTCAAAGCAATTACAGTTAATGAATATAAACTTTAATCATTTGTATAGGGAGCTAATTTGTGTAATATTATTTATTCCAGCCATAAAGAAATTCTCAAGAAATGAAAATTTCAACCACCATCACTATTTCTACCTCCTTAAGAGTTATTTGATTCATCTAAGAATTTATCTGAAATTTTTCCACTCCTTAGAACACATTCCATGCCACTTAATATCCAATCAATGTAATTCTAGCTATCATGTTCATACAATAACATAGCCTTATATATATATAGAGAGAGAGAGAGAGAGACAGAGTTTTTAAATTTCAAATATCCAGAATAGTTTTTGTTCTGTTTCCGTAATTAGTTTCGTTTCCACTTGTATTGCTAATATATATATATATCCTAACAGAGAAAGATTTTGAGTTCTAGAGATGATGACTGATGATGTTGATTTTAAAATAATGTCATGGGGACTATTGTAATAAGTAACCTTCCTATAAGGATTCTATGAAAAAATATCTATAAAAAATGAAAAATATTACCTGGTCAATGATTTAAACTTACCAATAGCAACTAAAACAGTTTTGAAATTATCTTTTATTTCATGGTTTGATGTGTCTTTCCAAGTAACATCTAGCAAGCCAGTATTTTCATTCTTTTCAACTTTTAGTGGTACTGACTCATTTAAGAATTTCACGCCTTCATTCTTCATATGATCACGTATCAAAGTTGCCATTTGCTAGAAAAATATAAAAAAAGAGAAATGATAATAGAAATTAAAATACTGTCAGAACTTTTTTTTATCTTTTAAAAATATTTAAAGCACAATAACAATTTGTTATTGAAACACAAATATTTTATCACAGTCTATCAAATCATCCAAATTCTTCTCCTTTTGTATAATTTGATTACCAAAAATGAAATCAAACATACTATTTGATAATAAAAAAGATTTTTCATTAGGATAAAACTAATGATAACATAAATAGTAGAACAATTAATTGATATTTAATAAATAGCCATCAGTTTATGGCCCCATGACTTTCATTTTATAACTATACATTCAGCAGCGGCAATCAATTATCAAACTGCACCTTCAGCATCTCGTGTTCAAGATACTGTTCCTTAAAATTTTCAAACATCCTAATCTTTGGATAAATGTTGATGTAAAAGTATTATGTGAAAGGTTTTTCAATAAAATGCAATTCAGAATGTTCAGGTATGTCCAAAATGTCATAAATATAGTTTTTAAATTCAAAGTTTATTAGTAGAAATTTATTATGCAAATTGAATGAATATATTCTGTATGATATATGATGAAAACATTACACAAATTAATTTTAGAATTAACTTTAATGTATAAAACAAATATGTGATCACATATATCTATAATTATTTCACATAGTTATAAATAATCTTGAATATGTCTCTTTCTACTGAGCATCAGTGAAAAAGCAAATGCAGTTGGGCCTTATTCTAAGACACATTCAGAATTTAAATTCATCAGGAGTGGCATTTGCTCTTTTTATTTTTCCTTTTAATACAATCCATTTGTTTAAGCAATTGCTTTTAAAATCCTGAATTTCAGTTTTGAAGATAAGTTTATAATAGCTGAGCATAATTGAATTTTCTCAAATGAATTTATGTATTTGAAGCTTGTGAATAAAAGATAAGAAATAACATTCTAAAATTTATTTTGAAATACTATATTTTTATTTGTTGAGAGTAATTTTTCTTTTAGGTTGTTTTGTCTTTATCCTAGCAGGTGTTTTGAAGATATTGCGACTGGCAATTATTCAACTGATAAGCCCATATTAGCTAAACAAAATATTTTGCAATCTCATCATTAGACAAACACTTAATTGTAATCTCATATATCATCAGTAAGAAATTCAAACTGGAAAAAAAAGAGAAGGATGAAAATCAATCAGCAAAAGAAAACTTAATGAATAATTTTACTAAATTCAATATAATTATCTTGTTAGGAATAATTATTTTCATAATTAGGAAATAATATAGAATTAGTACTATGAGGAGAAAAAGGATCATTTAGGGTCACAAGAGCTTAAATCTCTTAATAAATAAGAAGATTTTGATCCAATTTTGAACGATTAGATTGATGAGAGTGTGATTGAAGTAGTAACTGATAATGAATTTAGCTTTAAGGGATACTACTTTCTACATCATCCAGTATTCAAGTTAAATAGATTTATGAAAAAGATAAGACCTGTCTTTAATGCATTGGTTAAATTTAACAGATTTATTTCTCTTAATGTTTATTTGTACAAAGGATCAAATCTAACTAAGAAATCCCTTTAACTTTGCCGAGAAGAAAAATGTATTGTTGTTAAATCCAATGTTTTTAGTTAATTTTACAGATAAAATTAAAGATTATTTTTTTTTAATAATAAAAGATGGAAGATAATGCTGTAAAGCATATTGCCATGGTAGAGTGGGTTTTGGTATAACATCCAATCCATTCTTATTAGGGACAATTATCGCATTCCATTTGTCTCAAATAACAACTCGTCAATTTAAAGTTATGCTGCCTAGAAGTTAAATAGTGCATTTTACATTGATGATTATGTAATATCTGAACATAATGACAAAGAACCAGAATATAAAATATTCCACAGAAATTAAAACTCAACTAAAAATAAACTTTCATATGTGTACCTTTGGCTCAATAAAAGAGGGTGCTGATAATAGGGATTAATTGTAAAATTGTTATTGTTGGCAAATGTGGAAAACAAAATCTGACCATGTTAGAAAATCTAAATACTGCTGGGAATGATTTAGTAATTTACAAATTCTCTCAGATTTGATAATAAAATGAGGGATAGTAGGTTGAGATAAATGTTCTTGATTTTTCCATATATTTTGTGATTCAAAAGCTTGTGCTGTTTAATCATAAAACAACAAACTTATTTTTAGAAGTGTATATGGCAGTAAAATATTCAAAAGATCTGTATTGACTAAATCAAGAGTTACAACATTAAAATAGAGAAAAATTCCTCACTAAACGTTTGAACTATGCATCTTGTGTCGTAAAATATTTATCTTTAAGTCATATCTTGTAATAATTCTGGAGCATTTCCATTATAATTCTTTCTTGCGTTAAAAGGAATTATCAGAGGAAGAAATTTGTAGGTAACTGGGTTAACAAAAACAAAAGTGCACTTTTACAATGTGAACCAATGATCATACTATTCAATCAAACCCACCCAGTATTGCCTTTGAGATATTAACACTCCCTTCAATTCTCAAATTGTGCTTAATAGAAATGACATGTTAAGTTAAAATGCCATAAGACTTGTCAAAATCAGAAATTAAGCCAAAAAAGATATGAACTACTTAAAAATGTTTGAAAAAAATTAATACTGATGCCAAAATCGAAAAAAGTAAATAAAATGAGATTTTGCAAAATCTTTATAATTTTAAGTTGAACCAAAAGATTTAACAAAAATTGTAAATATAAAATCATTAATAAAGAACCTTCTCTATGTAAGAGATGCAGGAATCTAAGATCATACTTATTTTAACTTATTCAGAGGATGCATTTTTGAAAGGTTATTGATTTAGTAGATGAGATTTTGGTCAAGCAAGTTCAGAAGTGTCTGATGAAAGTAAAAACAAAGTCATGGAAAAGAGATGTTAAATTTTCATTTTGTCATTTTGTATTTTATGCTTCTGAAATATTATATTGTTGACAGCGTATTAAGGGAATATTACTGAAAGAATTCTTATTTTGGGATGTAGGTATCAATAAAGTAGATTTTCCGATAATTACTACATTGTAAATCAGCTGCAAAAAAAAAGTGTATTTATAACAAGAAATTTATGCTAAAGCCTCTGTGAAGTCTAAAGTGAATTGGGCCATATCTGAATTAATGCTAAATCGCATAGAAATTCTTTGAATAAAACAAAAATAACAGCAACTGTTAAAAAAGTGAATAAAAAAGTCCAGTAACAAGAGACTAGTAGCAATAGAAGAAGATCCCAGAAACAACTGGACCTGCCAAAAATTCTAAAGAATGAGCCATATTGAAACATATTGAACCAAAGCTAAATCTTGAATGTTTGAAGAACAAACTCAAGTGGAAACTGGTGTGGAAACTGCAACTTAAGTGCTTATAAAAAAGGTTCAGATGTTTCACTTCATTTTATTACATGCTTCAGTCACTACACCTCCAGTAACTGTACATATTTAATAGCAATTATACAGAATCCATGATGCAACAACTTTTGAGATTATTAGTATTAACCGATGATACTTCTCCAATCTAAAATGAAAGTTGGGGTAATTCTGCTTACATATGTGCATGTGAAGGTTGTGACATCCATAGCATATAGTTTTATTCAAGTTTTCGTAGTTTTAAAAATTTTATTCAAGCTCAATATCACTTCACTGTCAGAAGGAGCCAATAGTGAGTTATTTATATGAACAATGACTGAAATTTCATCAACATTTAAGCACTTACCACATACAGCATTGGTTGCTATAAGGTTATTTTCAAAGAAATATTCGATTAATTAAATATTCATTCAGATTACTGCAACCTAATAGAAGCAAATGATTTGCAATATCAAAATTCAATGGTGAAAATTTTCAAACAAGCTTCAATAAATTAGAAAGAACTATTCAATATTGCATGAGATGTGGAATTCATTCTAAACTGCAAAAACTTGCGCATATTTCCAAAGACTCTGATGATCTTTTACCATTAATCTATAATTCTGCTGACATTAAAGATTCAGATTTAGATCTTTAGGATAGGAACAAGTTACTACAGGGATGCCATTTAAATTCAACAGCTTCTGGAGCAACGGAAGTCAATTTCCCAAGAAATGTTTTCTAAAGTCAGTACAAAATCAAAAGGAAATTAAATTAAACAAATTAAAAGTAGGAAACAATGATGCAATTTGTTTGAAAAACCTTAAACAAATCAATTGTCTCATTAACCCAGTTCAAGAAGGATGCACAAGCAGAGGTGAGCATACAAAAGTTAAAACCATAACAGGTATCCTCCCATACCTTGTATAAAAACTATCCATTAAAAATGATCTTTGTTTTTCATAGACATGCTCTATTATTTAATTTTTGATTTAATAACTTACTGATTAATAACTGTGCAAGTGATTACAAATCAAAAACCCACAAAACATTTTACTTAGCAAGTGCAGTTTTTCTGCCTGTTTTGAATATTGTTATGTCTGTAAACTGTTTATATTATGTGCATAGTGCTTTGGATTCAGTTTTAAAGATAATCTATAGTTAGAACTCTCTTTAAATAGACACTAGCTATAGAATGTTCAGATCTTCAAAATTAAATATTAAAATGTATAAATTTGTGTGTTATTTTATATGTTAAATATGTGCTATGTCTAAAGGGTCATCACGTGGTTATAAAGATGTTAAGATAAGTGACTTGCATTCTTTGGAGTCTTATTTTTTGGCTTTATTCTCCGACATATTTCGAAGAATTGGTACATCCCCACCCTGGTGAGGTGTTTTTTTTTAATTATATCAAATATCCTTATAAACAAGTTAAATAATATATTCTGTTTAATTTCATATCTTTTTTATTTTCATAATCTGTATAGGTCAGAGATAATTATTTAACAATATTTTTAGATTCAATTCTTCTTTCATGCTTTGTTTTCTCGCCAACAGTCAACTATAAACAAAACAAATGATTGAACTGAAAAGTTACCAAATTTAGCACCAATATAATTTGGAAAGTGAAATTATTCACATTAATCCTTTTTTTTTTAATTTTGATTAAAATTTTAATTATTTAGCCTGAATATCAAATTTTGACTCCAATTATTTTTTTTAACCAATAATACCTCAAATTATTATGGAACAAAATATCATAGCACTGTTAGTAACATCTACAGTCCATTTATCCAATAAGTTTCACTTTCTTACCTATTTTGAAAACTACAGAGATACTAAAAAAAAATTCTTCAACTTTCAACTACGGAAAAAAAAATTACATACATACTTTCAAAAGGATTTAATATGGAATCTAATAATTTATTTTATTCAATCAATAATTTCCTTTTTGAAATTAATTATGAAACCGAAATTGTACACAATCCTTCTATCCAATGAATTGTACCCAGTACAATAATTTTGTCAGTAAAATGTTTCAATCTTCTCCAATCAAATCCAATTGAATATCATTATTTTAGTTCAATAAACCTTGCAGAAAATCCAGGTAGTAATTGGTATATTTTTATGAGACAGTCACTGAAGTGGTAGTAAATCACTTATTTCTAAAGAATAGTGATTCTAAAATTTTCATAAATAAATCAATTTTTAGCAATTGATTTAGTTAATTTGAGTGAGTTTTTTTATTTAAAATGTTAGCATCTGAAGAATACTTTGTTAAATATGATTCGAAGGGCTGCAGATCTATGTAAAAATTCTTAATTAATCAGAGCATTTACTGACTTAAATTATGTAAAATATGATTATTTACTTAATTTAGACAAAAAATTTATAAAATTTACACATAAATTAATAAAGTTTTAGAAAATAATTCTTGGACATCGATTAGAAGGGATACTCTGTACGTAATAAACTTTGTATGCCTTAAATAATATTGAATTAATAATAGAGCTACTTCAAAATGTCACAAAAAAAAAAAAAAAAAAAACCTTTTCCTACAGTCATTTTTTTAAAAGAGAATACCATATTTTATACAAACACATGCTTAACATTACACTGTCCTAGGTTTAATTTGCAGTAAGAGTTAATTTAATCTTATAATGAGTTTTTATAAACATATTATGGGAGTGCACATTAAAAGTAATTTTTCCTATTCATTTCTAATAATATATGGACACGTGCAAACACAAACATACATTCATCTAATAATCAGCCTTGGAAACACACACACTTTATAATAAGTACAGACAGAACATATATATTTCCCTGTATTCAAAATATTATTTATAAACAATTCATGAATTTCAATATTAAATTTAATTTCAAGACAAAAAATTTTGTATTATTAATTATTCTTTTTTAACTAAGAAGATGGTAAAGTTAACAGAAATTCTATTTACTGTCTTATAAAAGCAAATCAGCCCAATAATAACAAGAATAAAAAGAAATGACAAAATATTCCTGAAACCAAATAGACAGAAATAATGCAAAAAATAATTTATTTTTACTCCTACTAAATAGGAGTACATATGCATGAGTTGTCACAGAGCCTTACAATTTAGCACACAAGTAATCCTTTGATAATTATGATTCCTACATCCAGCATTCTAATTAAGATATCTTTTTCAATATTTTTAGTGACTATTTAAATATTTCTCATTGATTGTAAACAAGAATGGTAAAAGTATCTGCACTGATTAATTTATAATTGTTTACCATATTATTTATTTTCATTTTCCCACCTCATCAATAATTTATAAGATGACAAATTGCGATTCTAAAATGTACGTGTGTGCACTAAAGAGATCCTATTATTAGATTAGAATTGTATACAAGATTCTGTAATGCTCTTTAGCATATAGATAAACTTCTTTTTTACTTCGAATAATGTATGTGAACAACCTAAAAAAATTTTTATGAATGTGCATATGATTCCCCCCTTTTTCTCTACAGAATCACAATATTACATTTTATTTTTAATTTTTTATTGCATAAATTTATTTATTGTTCATTCAATCAGATTTAATTTAGTTCTAATTGTTTAACAGTATTCATTTTTTTTAATTAAAAAAAATCCCAACTCTGTGCCATGTCTGATTTCTTTCTGCTAGTAGGTCATTACTTGTTTCAAACCTATTTTCAGTAATTGTTTTTTATTTGAGCATTCGTGAACATTACGGATAGAGACGATTCCATGATTAGGAAACAAAATAATATTATTATACATCTATATCTAAAGTGAAAAAATATTTATTTCTTAAGCATTTGTCAACATGTAGGAAATTTTTTATAGTAACCTTTGTTAGTTAATTTGTCACAAGCCATCCTGTGCAAAAATTTTTACTACAATTTTTGGTCCTTAATATGGGGCAAACATTTCTGAGATACTGTTAACAAGATAGCCCATCTAAATAGGCACATTTACTAGTTTGTTGATTTAGTGTCTGTAGTGACTTCATATAGTGAAATATTCCATTGAATATATAAGGAAAATTTAAACAATTGATTCTAATTGATGTAAAATTTGATTTTTGTACATTTTAGAATTGTGCCTCTTAACTTTCAAAATTCTTTCCAATATTTACATATATATCTCACTGCTACTTCAAAATTTAAATCTAAATATTTAGCTTTTAGTAACATATAAAAAATTAATGAAAGCAGTTTATACAATTTCAAATAAATTATATTTACTTTTAAAAATCAATGCACATTGCATTTCCTATTAAGTAGAATGAAAGAAAATCTATTAACTATGAGAAAAGGATTTTTAAAATCTTGAAGCCAGTTTGAATTAAGTTCTGATTTAAAATAAATTCTCATAAAAAATATTTTAATATTTTTCTAACTTGATTCAGATTAAAAATATTGAACAATCCTAAAAATAAGCATTTTTTAAAACGTTAAATCAATGCGAAACGGTCAAATAGCTGTTCCAATGTATCGGAGAAATGCTGGTATATTCCCCGGTGTTAATAGATAATTTAAGAAACCGCTTCGCAAACAACGACGTTTCTGATACGCGCATCGAATTAATGAATTTTAATCTGCAATTAAGTGAAAATGTTAAATAAATTAAAGCGCAAAAATTACTCATAAATGCTTCAATATCACAAAGCTTCATATATTATTGTAGGGAATGGCAATATTTATTGACATTAAATCAATTCATATATCAAGGGGTTAAGCTAGGATTTCGTTTTATAGCTTATTCTATCATTTAAACATTTCCTCCAAGATTATTAGTTTCTTTATTCATAAGTGAAAAGACAATATTCAAATTTCAGTACAACCCCCCACTGTCCATTCCACAAATTATTATCAGGCAATATATCCGACAGCAAATTTAAGAAATGGGCTTTAGAAAGTTAGTTCAACAATATCAGAGATTGTATTGTTGTTGTCGTCGTGTCAACACGGAAAGGGGTTGCAGTGGCTTTTGAGGGTAAAGACTCCTAAGCACCCGAAGGCAGAAGTCTGACTTCTAGCTCAAATGGAGATGACACACACACACATTCGATTGCAAAACCCCTCTTTACAGGGAGCTCATTCATACATCTCACTAATAGAACACAAGGGAGGAACAGTCATGCTCGAACCTGGACTCGAATCCGGTACGCTTAGTTCAAGGAGATGACGCGCTACTCCTAAGCCAGGACGCCGGCATCAGAGATTATAACTGCTGTTATAACCTTTTTCTGCTATTTTTGATGACAATTCGACGAGAATATTATGACTTAGTTAGGAGAGCACTGAAGCTCTAATTTGCTGTTCTATGATTCGAATCTAGGCCATCGAGTGAACATCATCATGAAGAAACTCGGCGTTTGGGAAAAGGCAGGTATTTGCAATCAGGTAACAAACCCCATTTAAGTCAGTATAAACAAAACGCTAATATATATAACTAAGAAATCATTCTTGTTACAAATTGTAAAATGGCAACAGTTAAATGTTAAACAGTGAATGAAAGTTTCAAATTGCTTCATTGGACGCTTTTAGAGCTGCACTTAGTAAACGAAGTCGAAATATTTCATTACTAATGCTCTGAATAGAAATCCCCAGAAACTATTCCATCCAAGAAAATTAAATTAAGAAATAAGAGCTAAAGTTTAATGAAAGGTGAAAATAAGTTTAATCATTGCTAGATGAGCAATTGCCATTACTGTATTATGGAAACCAATGATCTTCCAAAAGTATAGTTTCACAAAAATGGTTTTTACATTATCTTGTTGTTTACATTATCTCTAGTAAGTTGTAAATAATTATTTTTTTAATGATACCGGTTTCATTTCTATATAAAGCTTTTTTTGTGTGTGTTTTTAATAATTTTTTAACATGCAATAATTTATAATGTTATGGTGAAATTCAACCTCGCCCAACAAAATATTCAATTGCATGCTTTTACCCATGTTAAATTTAGATTTATAAAAATGCTTTCTTTTGACACTATTTCCAGAAAATGCTTTCTTTGGACATTATTTTCACCCCCACTTTTATTTTGTAATATATGTATTTTTTAATTTATGTGTATTATAGTTTTTGAGTTGTTCATACAATTCATGTTTTTTGGACTTGTCAAATAAGTTGAAATTAAAAATATAAAGCCATTCCATCTTAAAAAGCCAATAATCTGGGCAAACAATTTGGTCACCAAAAGTGGCTAATTCTTATTTCTTGACGAATACAAAATCGAAGAATAAATGAAATAACTATATTTCTAATCTAAAGTAAAAAATATCCTCCAAGTTACTTAGAAAAAGATGGAACAAAAATTTCATTCTTTTAATAAGTGTATGAATTATCAGGCCGTGATGATTTTTCACAACAATTACTCTGAGTTTTTTGATATCAATCCCATCAATAATCTAATGAAGAAAAGGGTATTTTAATGCAAATTTTTTTTACTAGATGCTTCTGCTACCTGTTGGTTCGTAGTGTTTGTGTTATTTCCAATTATATTCCCCTCGACATAATTCCATATTTCCCCATAAAAAATACATTTAACTGTCAAATTATTATAGATATGAATGCCGTATTATTTTAATAATCTGACATATGTTCTGTTCATTATGTACATGAGCTTTTTCAATGGAAATCAGTTCTATATCAAATTAGTAATATTAAAGATGTAATTATCTAATTTATTTATTTTCTATCATTTGTGCTATTCTACCTTCATTTTAATTCATTGCCATTAATGATCTACTAGTTTGCTGGGGATATTGTTCAGGTATTAATTCATGTCCATTATATTGTCAAATTGCTGGAAAACAAAGTTATGTTAATTTAATCATCTGAATTAAATTCTATACATATAACTTCTTAATGGAGTGCTATTGAAAATGAAAATATCTGTTTCATTTATCTTCTGCATTTCACAAAACTGTCACTTTTTTTCATTTGTCTTTTAAACTATATAGTTATTTAACAGAAATCCCTCTCCCTCTGGCTTTCAAATCATAGGATTAAGTATTTGATGAAACAAAGAAAATATTTTGAATGTCAAAGCAATAGTTTCAGTCAACTGTTAGGAATGAAGCATAAAATCTTCTTAAAATAATTGTTGAAACTCAACAAAAATTTGCATGACTATCACTGAACATCAATAAATTAATATCATTAAAAACGCACATTTTTAAAATTTTGAAACAGTGTAAAATTTATTTTTGTGAAATTATATTGTCAAAAAATAATGAAGGAAAAAATTCAGATTAACTTAAAATTTTAATAAATTTTTTTTAAAAATTACGGCAAAGTATGCATTTTTGTTTCTTAAGATATATATGTGCTATATTTGGTAACTTTAGGTCATATGGTGTGATCTTTAAAGCACCAACACATACATTCATCCTTATTATTAAGCATAAATTTATGCTTTATACAAATCTGTATATTTCTTAAAAATTGTGTGTAATTATTAGAACATTCTTTAAATATCAACTGCATCACAGAAGTTGTGGACAAGTTCTCTGTTTTTCTATATTATAACTAATTGTCAAGAACAAATAAATTTACTCCATTGTAAAACTTTTTCTTGTGATTCTTTGCATCTTTGTAAAAATATATTCTAAAAAGTCATTGCAAAGTGAAAATTAAGTAATCATTAAGGATGACAAAAAAAAATTAGATGAATATTCTTCTTTGTAACTTTTAGATAAATTTTTCCAATCAATAGTTTTTCTGCATTGATTTCCCCTACTAATATTAAAAGGCTCTGATAAATGCATTTGTTGTTTCAGCGACTCTAAAATATAAAAGTGCGACATTAGTTAAAAAGTCATGGACATGCATTTGATGCAAATAAGTAATTTGGAGTACGATATTACTTTCCCATGTGAGATTATGAATTTAAAAATAATTCCACTTTTTATTTTCCAGTCAAGAGTGCACTATGAACTCAGATATTTAGTTTCTAATTCTCAGCCAAAGGTATTCCATGCTTTGTAGCACAGTTTTTAAAAGAATATATTTTAGAGTATCCACTTCAGAGTTTTTGTTTCGATGAAATGAGACCACAATCTGACACACAGTAACTTTTAGTCAAAAACCTACATATAAAATTTCACTTAGCTATGTTGCTGTGCCTTTCAATTATCATGTTTACATGCATGAGAATGTACAAACCAATAAATGGCCAACCTTCAATAAATTTGGTTCAAAATTTGATAAAAATTTATAATTTATATGCTAAATCTGTGAACCAAATTATATTCATTGAGCTTTTTAGTCATTATCTTGCAGTATTTATGTTCTGTTCACTGTGTGACAAACAGATCTTCTGTGAATGAATTTCACCAAAATTTAATAGAAATCTGCCAATTTAGTGTAAAGGCAAATTATAATTCATCCAGTTAGTTCAAATCATTAATGAGTTATTGCATTCATACAAATATTATTCTAATATGTTTTTCAGATTTAGGATAAACAGAAACATTGTCAAAATTTTGAATGTATATTTAATACCTACAATACTTTCTCTTCATGTGTTTCATTTACAAAAAAGCAAAAATAATTATAGCTAGTAGATATATCTAACTAGATCATTTAAAACTAATAACTGATAATAAGAATTTATAAAAATGTAATCAATATATTTCAGCAAATTAATGCTGGGAAGAAAAGGAAAAGGAAGCAGCCAACAAATTTACTGGTGTCTGATTGACCATTGGATTTGCATTTACTGACTGGTAGACAATAGAAGTTCCTTCTCACACTTTATATCTTTAGAACATGGTGTTATAAACTATGGACTGTGCCCCCAAATGAAATTGGTAGAAAAACATTGCTAATCTTATGGTTCAATAGAAAGAGACAAAGGTAAGCAAAGCATCATACAAATGTTTCAGACTGTTTCACTAAACTTTTTACAGCTCCACTTAATTAAACATTTCACTTAGTTAATTAATGAAGTTACAAAGTATTATTAGAATTTCTTGTATGTGTACTTGCCATGTCATTGAGCACTAAATTCAATATGAGGTAAGATATCAAAAACAAGCATCAAACAAAAAAAAAATTAAGTGCAAAATTAGGCTTAACCATTGTTGGATAATAGCTTTGATAGTTCATATCTTCAAAACTATTATTTCTTAAAGATGGTATTTGCCTTATTAAAAATTTTAAATTGCCTTTCTAATGATATCCAATTTCATTTCCATACAGTGTTTTTTCCTATTTTTAATACAGATTTTCAAAATTTATTTTGATTTCAATCTGAAACAATGTTGTGATGAAATTTAAACATACAGTGTCTCACAAAAGTGATGGGACACTTGTGCTTTACAAAAGGAAAATGTAATAAAATAAATAAATAAATAAACATGTACAAAAAATTTTGGGGTGTGTTTTATATTTAAAGTTAGTAACGATTATTACATTACATACACTTTGTCAAAATATTAAAATAAATTTAATAAATTAACAGTTATTTAGAAAGGAGCAAAAAAAATGGCTCACATAAGTGATGGGACACTTACTTTTCCATCAAATATTTATCCAAAAATTTTACTTTTTAAAAGGTTTTAATATTTTGTTGGATTTCCTTTTACTTTTAAAAGATGATTTAATCTTCTTGGGACGGATTTGACTAATTTTTCTGTGATTTCTGGAGTGATTTTACCCCATTCTTCTTGAAACATCGATTTTAATTGTTGTTTTGAAGAAATGGTGTGTTTGCGAATTCTTGATTCCAATTCTTGCCAAATATTCTCTATGGGATTTAAGTCAGGAGATTGTGGTGGTGTTTTTATTATTTCAGTACAGTTATACAGCAGCCAGAGTCTAACATTCAAAGCAGTGTGCTTGGGATCATTATCCTGGTAGAATTTAAAATCGTTATGAAGGTTCAATTTTCGTGCTGAAGATTTCAAATTTTGCTTTAAAATGTCGATATACTTGTTCTGAGCCATTATATTGTCAATGAAAACAAGATTACCGACTCCAGCAGACGACATACACCCCCATACCATAACTCCTCCACCATGCTTTATTGTTGGCACCAAGTTCTCTTTACGAAATTCTTCCCTGGGTTTTCTCCACACCAAGATTCTACCGTCAGAACCAAATATATTAAATTTACTCTCATCAGCAAATATAACTTTATTCCAGAAATCAGAATTCTTATTTATGTAGGATTTTGCGAATGCCAGTCTGAGTTTTCTATTCTTTTCCCTTACGAAGAATTTTTTCCTGGCTACTCTACCGTGATATCCAGCAGATCGAATTACTCTTCTAATAGTCTCAGGATTAACAATTACTCCATATATAGTTTGTAAATCGGCAGCAACTTTAGGAGCACTCATTCTTGGATTTTTTTTAATAATTCGAACGGTAATTCGCTTTAATCCATTAGATAGCTTTGATGGTCGGCCAGGTCTTCTATTATCCTGAATCATATGATTCTTTTTATATCGTTTAATGATGTTGAAAACTGTTGAATGACTCAAATTAACTGTTCAGCAGTTTCTCTAATAGATTTTCCACGTTCAATATGCAAATTAATAATTAATTTTCGAATTTCAGGCGAAGTTTCTTTTCATTTAGCATTCATGGCTGCACAGAGCTAAAAAACACAAAAATTCCAAAGCAATCTGGAGAGAAATACTGCAGACGATTTTATAAATTATTGCCAATTGCTTTTGAGTAAAAATAAACACCCCCAAAAAATATTTTTATTGCTTATTTCAGACGATTTTTGTTGCATATCTAATGGTGTCCCATCTCTTATGTGAGCTAATTTTTGCTCCGCTCTAAACAATTATATTTTTATCAAATTATTATTTCAATATTTTGACAAAATGTATGTTATGTAATAATTGTTAGAAAATTTAAGTATGAAATACACCCACAAAAAATTTGTACATGTTTATTTATTTATTTTATTACATTTTCCTTTTGTAAATCACAAGTGTCCCATCACTTTTGTGAGACACTGTATGCTTTTGACAGTGTATAAATTCTGATAAAAAAAGAATTACCTACTTTGAACATCACCTCTCTGAAACAGAATTTTCATAGTGTTAACATTTTTTTAATTTAACTTTTTTAGGTTGATTCATATTATTTTTTTTAATGCATTTCATAGCTTTGAAAGTCACTAATATTTCTAAAAAAGAAAATTGACAACGGTGGCTAGTGACTGAAATATATACAATAAATATTGTAATTCTAACTATAAGAAAATTCATTTGAAATGTTTTAAAATTTTATTTCAAACAGGAGATTACAACAAAATGTTTTGGCCAAGATAAATTTATCTTAATCTAAAAATTGTGAGCTACAAAAATTATTGAGCACATCTGTAATTTATTTATTATTAAACCTTTAATTTACTTATTAGATGCAAATATTTTCAAGATATCAATTACTTTCTTAAAACTATAAATAGCACACTTGAACAGGCATTCTATAGCTATAAATTGATGTAAACTGTTGCCGTACAATAATTTGTAATCTTCCAACTTTCACCCCCCCCCTCTTTTATTTTTTTACCTTTTAGTAAAAAAAGCTTTAAGGGGAAAACTGTATTAAACATGCAGGATTAAAAAATATGTGTGTGTGTGTTTGTATATGTATGTGTGAGTAAAAATATATAATTTTTCAATCAGAAGACAGTGAAGACTTTCAATTCTTTTACGTCCCCCCCCCTCCTTCATTGCAGAGAGACCGGCAAGTTTATGTGCAAGCAAGAGCGACATATGCGCACATGACACAGACAGGAATGAGGAAAAGATCCTGAACATTTTATCCCTGGTCTTATATAACATGAGATACAGATAGTGAAAAAATATATTTACAGTACTAATACACTATTAGGATTCGGATAGAGATTTCTGACACACATGCCAAAATTATCAAAGGAAATAGGAATCATTTCAAAAGAAATTTGTGAGTCAGTGATATTTTGACGCTTCACTCAGATTGTGGGTTTCACTCAGATAAAACTTTTAGCCAGTTTAGCAATTTTACAAAGCTTCTGTTAAATTAATTAGATAGGAAAGTGGAATGGGATCAGGAAATATGAGAATAATCTAGAATGAAGTTAATGTGGGCTAAATTGAGCTACAAATTATTAACTAAGAAAATATATTATAAAATAAATTTTAAATGCATACATTATATATATTTTAATAACACAAAAATATAAAGAACACACTCTCTCTCTCACACACAATATATATATATATATATATATATAAAAATATAACTGCCACCAATACCAATCAGATAATTGACAAATTTTAAATTGCAAAATTCGAAGAAAAAAAATTTAACCTGAAAGAAAAGTTAACTTTTAGAAGTTTTTTAAGATACTACAAACGTTAACATCATTTATAGTGGAGCATTCTATTTTAATAAGACCCTTTTCACCTACATCTTTGATATAATGAAATTTTATATATATATATATAAATTTAGAATACTTATTATTTTCATTACTAAAACTGAATTTCCTAGCCCTCAATGTATTAATAGCAAGCAAGCTCTGCAGATACTAATGCTGCAGCTACAAATTCAGTCCAAAAATAAATTCTGTATTAATCAACAAAATCTCAACAGATTCAGTAAAAATGCTAAATTTATAGCAAAAATTAATGTTTTGTTAAATATTATATGCCAATGCCATGCAAGGCATTCTCTGCCTAACCACAGCCCATAATTTTTGGCAGGCTGTGGGATAATACTTTTATCAGTGAATATGTAAGGAAATATTGAGATCATACCTATTCATTTAACGAAATACATTTTTCTTTCTTTTTAATCTTTCCGTCGGTTTAGAAATCTGAGCAGATTCACGGAAAGCAGAGGAGTTATGATTTCCTTCATTAAAACTATAAGCTATTTGTAGTTAGAAGCTATAACTTTTCTGTGATATCCCTTTCTGCATAATGCATACCTCATCTTTGGTGTCACAATCTACATCAATCAAATTCTGAGAAAGAATCAGTTACTTCTCCATTATTCACAATTTTGTATTCAGTCATTTCATCAGTAATAAGATCCTCTTCATTGCCAAGATCTGTTTCACAAATTTCCATTTTATTCGTTACACATTTATATTTTCCAATAAAATATTTAGAATGATAAACATTCATAGTTTTTGTGACTTGCAAGAATAATGTTTCATTAGTTGATTTGAATATTACTTATCTTAGTGATAAAAAATTTATTCTTTAAGTATTATCTTCATGATTGATAAATATAGAATTTTTTATTATTATTATTTTTTGCAAACTACTTTCCTGGATTAGGAACGAACACATATGCATACATTGTATTTATATAAAAATTGAAAATTTATATAAAATTTAGTGTTCTTCATCATGCTATGAATCACATATACAATGCCATATTTAATTTTTTTAACAGTTAATAAATACTCATATTGAACAAGAATTTCAAACATATTTTAATTATCTCTTTATTTGCTTTAATCTCGTCATTCCGACCCAATGAAAACATAACACAGTTTTAGTTATTGAATTAATTTATACAAGACATCAAGTATAATTATCATTTGGTGAATTTTCAATATAATAAAATTGCAAAACAGAGAAAAAAACTGCTTAAAAAAAGCTTATTTTTTCATCAGTTCCCCCCCCCCTCTCCTTTTTCTTTTATTGATATCAAATAGATGATCCAATGCTCAACATATAAGGACAATTATTTCTGATCACACCTCCTCACCTTGCAAAAGTTTTACTTCAGTATAAAAGAAAAACAATAAGAGATTATTAACACTTGTAGTAAATAATGGAAATCATCAGGCAAAAAAAAGTCCACCAGTATTTAAATAATAGTCTATGAATAGGGCATAAATATTATTAAAAATGTTCTCTAAAAGAATATTCATATGCCTTGCTCGCTTTAGTCTTTTCCAGTCTTTTAAACCATTCATTATGAAAAGGTGCAGATATATGGATTTTTCCTCCATTTGATAAATGCTTCCTTTCTTTTTCTTAAAAATGTGTTTATTTTGTGTTTATTTTGCACAAAATTTTCGGATGTTTCTTATATTACTTTTCTTAAAATGTTGAAAATGGGATGTTTATATTTATTTGATCAAAATCTTTATAAAATGCATCCATTATACAATATACATTTATCACATAAAATGATTTTTTTTTTATTTCTCTTCATCAAAAATTATCTGCATAATTTATATTAGCATTTGCTAAAATATTATGTGATCTGTATCAGTTTTTCTCCCCACCTCTTCAGAATTGAAATCTCAAAGCACAATTAAACTATGTTTAAATAATTCTATCTAAACTGTGTTTTTGTTGCACACTGTAGAAAATGAATTTATTGAAACATATTATTTGCTCTTTCTTTTTTTAATGCAATCTAATTCTCCATTTTATCAAAATTCTTTTCCATTCAGATATTCTTGCAAACTCAATACATTTTGACAAATGTAAGGAAATTTAATAGATTTAAGAACAATCCAAAATATGATAAATTTTCTTTTTTGCATTTCAAAGAAAAATACAGTCATATTTTGCAAACATTTTTTTAATCTCATTAAGATGTCAAATGATCAAAAAGTAGAATAAATAGACATTAAAAATTTCTCATTTAATACTAATCTAAAACATTTTATAATTTGACATTGAATGTATAAATTTTCAGTAAAGAAGCAATTATTAAATACATTTTGCAGCAGTGTTTGCTTTGAATTCATGAGCTGTCAATGATCGATATCATAAAACTTCTTGAAATGTCTGGTAGATTTCCTCTATTTTAGATATATCAATAATAAATTTTAATAATTTATTAATTTTTCATAATTTATTACTGCTAGACTTTTCACAAAGAAATGCTCAATACCTCACAATGTATTTCATTCCACTCTTGCAAAAACTTTTCTTTGGTTTTGATCAGAGAAATACAGGAATTTTAGATTCCTTTTCATATCATTTAACTTCTCAAGCTGAATAAATCCATTTTCAATTCCCTTTTTGTCTCCAACTTATTTTAGTGTCTCAGTTGCATTTCATTTCAATAGTTATATGTAAATGGTATATTTTTGGGATTATTTCATATATTCCTGTTGTCTTGAAAGTCATTCTTGTTTACTTGATAGTCAAGAAAAGTAGGCATTCACATGGAGCGTGAGCAATCAGTAGCTTGTGAGGAAAACTAGAACAAATTTAACAATCAAACATAAACCTAGATAATTTCATGTCAAATTAGTAGTTTATGAAGAAAATTTTTATTGTCTTGAAGAAATATTTGTAAATGTGATACAGAATTGCTCGTCAGAAATTGTATAAAAACAAGAAGTTTCTCTAAGTGAAAAAATACTAAAATAGTCAAGAAAATTGTTCCCTGATTTTTCTTCTAAATCCTCTGTTTTTTGCAAATAGAAGCACGGGGTATGTACTCATGAACAGTGCAGTAATACTTCATGAAGGAAACGTCCCCTATATTTGATATATGTGCATTTGAAATTTACAATATATATTTAAATTTAAGTATATATGCTATTAAGGCAATGAAGAAATTTATAATTACATAAATATATGGATAATTACATATGTAGGGAGAAAACTTTCTGGCAATCCTCAGCATATATATATATATATATATATATATTTGTCCTTTAGGACACATATCTGAAAACCAAGGACAAAGATAGATTTTGCTTAGTCTCAGTATGAGTTCTGCTTTACTTTCATACAGATAAAAAATTTAATTTGTATCAATTCAAATCTAACTTTGACACTAGATGATTTCAGAAGATTCATTTTATTGAATTACCGTATTTTCTGGCCTATAATCCGCGGATTATGTGCATAAAAAAATCCTGATTTCATGTCTGCGGATTATCTTCCGGTGCGTATTATCTACCAAATTTTAATATTTGAGCGGCAAAAGATAGTTCTTCTGAAGAATAACAGTTGGCGTTCAATCACAAAAATACGCAATGAGACACGTGACGTCCAGGTGTGAATCCTCGGTATTGGTAGATTTGGCGTACATATTTCCCGCCTATTTTCTTGCAACAAGCGTAATCGGCATAGGGATTTTTTTGTGTGAAATATTTGTAACCGAGGGCGAAAAAAAAAATGGCTTTAAAACGACAGCGTGTTAGTTACACGGCAGAATTCAAACTCAACGTTATTTCAAAAGCTGAAGAAGTTGGAAATCGAGAAGCGGGAAGAATGTTTTGCGTCGATGAATCGAATGTAAGATTGTGGAGGAAAAACAAAAATAATTTATTGCAATGTCTAAAGAAACGAAGAGCCAACAGATATGGACTTCCTCACTGGCCGACACTGGAAGACAATTTGCACAATTGGATACTGGGACAAAGAGATGCCGGTATACCAATATCAACTACAAAAATTCGGCTGAAAGCCAAAGTTCTGGCCAATGAAATGCATATAAATAATTTCTCTGCAGGAACTTCTTGGTGCCATCGTTTTATGCAACGAAAAAATTTGCGAATTAGAAGTCGCACGACTATTGGTCAAAAATTGCCAGATGACTGGCAAGAAAAAGATAAAAAATTTTTTAGAGTACATAAAACTGAAAATTTCGGGAAAAAATTACAGTCCTAATCAGATCATCAATATGGATGAAGTGCCGTTATGTTTTGATTGCCCCCCAAACAGGACTGTGGAATCTATAGGTGTTCGTTCTGTGCCAGTTGTAACGACAGGAAACGAAAAAACTTCGTTTACAGTTATACTCTCTTGCTCTGCCAGTGGAGAGAAATTGGATCCTATGGTTGTCTTTAAAAGAAAGACTGTGATGTAGGAGGAATTCCCTAAAGGAATAAAAGTCGCTGTTAATCCTAATGGCTGGATGAACCAAGAAATAATGAATGAATGGTTATCAGACATATGGCGAAAAAGAAAGGGTGCATTTTTTAAACCTAGTGGAATGTTAATAATGGACTCGATGAAAACTCATATCAGTGATGAAACAAAACGCGCTTGTAAATCTGTTTCCGCAAACTTATGCATAATTCCAGGTGGTCTCACTAAAAAACTGCAACCATTAGATGTGGGGGTGAATAAATCTTTCAAATCAAAAGTTCGACGACTATGGGAGAAATGGATGAGTGAAGGTATCCATACCTATACTAAAAAAGGAACAATGCGTAAAGCATCGTATTCCGAAGTTTGTCGGTGGATCAAGCAAGCGTGGGACGAGGTGTCTCCTGACACAATCAAAAATTCCTTTCGGAAATCTGGCATAATCAACGGCGAACTTTCAAGTGAGAATGAACTTGAGTCCGGTGATGATTCAACCAATTCATTAGACGAAATATTACTACTGGAATTGTTTAATTCTGATTCGGAAGATTCGGATTTTAACGGCTTTTAAAAGATAATTTGCATTTTTTTAAACTCTAGAATAAAGCATATGCATTGTATTAAATGTATCTTTATTTTAAATTAGGTACGCTTTTAGACAGAATTGCTTTTTAATTTGAGATTACCGAATATTTTTTATTTATATTTGTAGTATTTGATAATTTTTTTCTTTTATGTGCATATGTAATATCTGAAAATATCGGATTAATGCTTCATTAATCTTGGGGGGGGGGGAGCGTTCTTGCACTGTTGCTTAACTAGTGCGGATTATACGTTGACTTTGCAATTTTTCCTCTTGAAAATAAAGGTGTGCGGATTACACGCCGCTGCGTATTATAGGCCAAAAAATACGGTAGCTATTTCATCTCATATCAATATATTTTTTATAAGATGTAATTACAAATGTTTCCATTTCTGTTTAATACCTTTTAAAAAAAAAAAAAAAAAAAAAAAAAAAAAAAACAGGATTTGATGAGCGTCAGAGGCATTGGATATTAAAAAATTAAGATAGTGATATCATTTCCAAAATATTTAACTTGGAAATCCATGCTTAGAATCATATGCACGAACTATTCAGATTATTTTATTCACTGAAAAATTTGTATCTGTAAAATTTAATTTTGTGAGCTAATATTTTTGGATATCATCATGGAAAAATGACCCAATTCTGTTTACTTCCTAATTAATCAAAATTGTGACTTAACTTTTTAAATTTATTTGAAGTTTAAATTCTTAGATTTCAAAGTATATATGTACCCAATTTGGTAGCTGTAGTTTAAGCATTTGAGCTTGTAGAATATCAACATACACACACACATTCATCTTCATTATTATTACAGATATTTATAAATATTAAAGGTTTTGAGACTGAAAATCATCATAATCTAACAATATTTGTATGAGTAATTATTCAAATAAAGAATAATGCTATATATTCAAAAATGCCCTATGAATATCACAAATGATTTAATTCAGTTTGCCCAAATATTAAGAGAAAATATAAAAGAATTTCTTAAAGCTACAAGAGAATTTGATTTATCCATTAAGATGATTTTATGATAGACATTTTGGTGAATATGACCTCTCCCATTCATGAAATAATAATTTGTATAATTTGCAAATATAATGAGTGATTAACTATGTACATAATATAGTACTAAAATGCATGTATTATATAAGATATTAATAAAAACACAAACATTTCTCTGAATAGCCAATATGCCCATGTGATACACATCAAATGACCCAGACCAATTTATTTTGTAATTCCATCTTAAATCTGCTAAGCATGTTAGTATAGCTTATGACAATATGCAGTTAGACTAATTTATTACTATTATATGATTGTAATATCAACATGAATAAATACCTTTATCTTAATTTGGAACTTAAGATTTATGAAAAGTGTTTTTAAAACAAATAGGCTACATTTTTAAACTTATAATTAAAATTCTGTAAAAATATTTTATACATCACAAAATTTTGATGAAAATACATGTGTCTGAATAAAACTAATCAAATTACACCATGAAAAATAAAAATTGCTTAAGGAATTTGGGGGATTAAAAGAATTAAGTATGCTTAAATTTCTTACCTGATCAAATCCTCTTAAACAGATGGAACGTACCATTACAGTGGTATCAAATCCCAATCCATTCAAAAATCCAGCACATTCTAATGCCACATCTATTCTTAAGTAAAGGTTTCTTCATTTTGTTTCATTATTTTGCAGATTCTGATTGTTAACCAGTAGAAGATCCAAATGTGTAAATAACAAAGAGAGGGGAAATCTTAAATGAAATGAAAAATTTGAAGGTTAGCTTTTGCCCCTGAAAGGCCTTTAGAGGAGGACCCAACATGCATCTTTACTACATACAACTGGTATGTGCTTTTAATTTTTAAGTTATTGCTATAAGTATATTTTTGAAGTATATAAATTATGTAATCATTTGTTAATTAGTGACTGTAATAATGTCAACATTATATATAATATTACACATGATTGTTATTAATAATACCCATAGAAGTGATACACCAATTAATCACGTTGACTTTAAATGCACTTAAACCAATACAAGCATTAACATTATTGTTGCCTTTTATATCCGTGACTTTTTGCTTCAAATTTATTTTCTGTTTCAATTTCCCCTAAAGATGCAGTATTATAGCATTTTCCCATCTTTTTTTTTTTAATTAACTAAAGGCATATCATTTTATCTGACAATAACCATTTTGTTAGAAAAGGGGGGCCTTTTTTATATAAATATATAAATTGTGTTAATTACCCTTTATATATAAGAATATTTAGACACTCTTTAGATTATGTTTTTCAATCATAAAATTAGGAAAGGGCACAACCTATTGATTATTTAACAAACAGAATCAAAGGATACAACTTCCACCAATAACTAATCTGAAAGTAAAAAAAGTAACATATTAATATAATTAAAGTAAAGAACACATACAAGCATTTTTCTATACATCTAATACAGTATTATAACTAAGAACATGTCATTAAAACCATATTAATTCTTAAATTTACATAGAAACAAATTCTTGCAAATTCAAGATATCAGACAGTTCCCATTCATCCATAATTTGACTAATTTCTAAATATTAATTACATTATCTAATTCTTTTGATAGTGTGCTTAAAAAAAAATTTCAAAAATCAGAAATTTACCTTTTTAAAGAAATTGATCTACCATTAATTTTTTAATTGTAATTTATTAAATAAGACAATATCTATTTTCTTAATTACCATTGGATAATAATGATAAAAAAAATTGTGAATTCTGGGGAATCTATTATATTGTTTCATTTAACAGATAATTTCAGAAATAGGAAAAGAATATTAAAAATAATGCCTGATGAATGAGAGACAGGTTAATGAACCTGACTCTGGCAGTGAATATGGCAACAAATAATAATTGAGAGAATTCCATCTTGAAAGTATTTCTACCTCCAATGAGTTCTTTTGAGGTGTTTAGTGCTGTTGATTTTTTAAACTATGTAATTCCGTAATAATTCAAAACATTACAAAATACCACCAATTCAGATTTTTATAAGATTTGACGTGGACATTGAAAAAATAGGAATTTTGAATAGAAATCAATTCCTTTTAAAGTACAACTATATAAAACTTCAAAAAAATTTCCAAAAAGATTGACAGATTTTTTTAAGTATTCTAGAAGCTTTTTTAATTGAGTTATACAGCTAGGAGATGCAACAATATTTTCAATGCTTTCCTTGAAATATACAACATACAATACATATGAACACACATCTGAAGAAAGATTATAGAATGAATCTATAAAGATTTTAATCAATAGGATACATTTATTATTTGGTTTGAAAAGACCAGTTGCTAAACAAAGATCAATTTCAAAAATGTAATCTTTCTTCCAAATGGAGTTGTATATTCCACTTTTGCCTAAATATCTACTTCTGATATCAACAATATGTTTTGTTTTGTTTTAATATGAAAATGACTTGGAATCGAGGAAAATATTTTTCACTTCATTAAATCCATTTTTATGTAATATGTACTCTGAATAATTAGTTTCCTTCATAGCAATTCATCAACAGTTGCCCTAATGCATAACTTAACAAATTTTTGAATTTTAAAATTATCAGAAGAGGTTTTGATTCTTCCTTTCCCACTCTGCATATCACCTCAAAAGTTTCCACTAATATTTTTGATGTAATTTCAGATATAAACTCATAGCGTTTCTGTATTTTTTTAATAATTAGTGCTTGTCTATGGTTTTCTATTCCATTGACATGCCCTTTTCTATATTCAGTAAGATAAATATACACTCATCTTTCTAATGAAAGTAGAGATACAAAAATGTTTTCATTTTGGTATTGAGTGATAAATTCATCTGAATTTTTTTAAAATTCTGTTTTGAAATTATACTGATATTTGTATATAGGAAATAAAATAACGTACTGTATCAGTATTACATGCAGACTTTTAAAGAACACATTTAATAGTGATGATATTTTTAAAACATCAAAATTTTTAGATTACTTTATTTATCTTTATAAAAGTAAAATTAAAAACTCCAAGCATTTTCAACTAATATAATTTTTTAAGCTAATAAATAATTCTAAAAGATTGCAAGTTTGCATAATTTGTTTTAGAAATGGAGGACATGGAATGAAAAATTGAGTTAGAAATAGGATTTTGCATATTGGTTGCATCCTTGAGGATATACATTTAATAAAATTTTAAAGTAAACAGCTAGCTCCAAAAAAAATGACCTTCCAACTTTGAGCATAGTTTATATAAATAATTTGCAGTCCTTGCAAAGTATCCTGACAGTGTATTTGATAGAGCATTAGCTTCATGTCCAAGAGAGCCAAGGTTCAATACTATACTTGATTTTTCCTTTCATTTCTTTGAAAAAACAATTCAAAACAGCAAGTTACAAATAATTTAGTTAATAAATTTCTCATTTTATTTAATCAAAAATACATACCTTAATTCTAAAATTATAATTTAATATTTAAGAGAAAAAATTATAAATTTAGGTACATTTTTTAAACTTTCTATATAAAATCATCAAATCATTGATTATTTCATTTTAATATATTACTAATTTTGATATTAATTTTTATGCAAAATTATGTCTATTCACATAGTATGTGAATTATAAACACAATTTTTCGAAATATTTATAAAAATAACTTGATAATAATTATTTAAATTATTTATCACCTCTATCTTAAAGCATCAAAAGTTTAAAATTATTTGATATTGATAAAGTCAAATTTATTTTTCTAACTCAACAAAGGCATATTTTATATCATAAATTTTTTCAAAAAGCCTCTGATATTTTATTAAATATGCTAACACATTAAAATCAAAAAGAAATAGAAAGTAGGCCATGATTTATTGAATATACAGGCAGATAGCTCAATAGTTTTAATAGCATGATACGATGTGTTTACCTTAGTATAATAACATAATACTGCCCAGATTTCTGGCAAAAGAAATATTTTTGAATCTATATATCTCTATGAAACTAATTTTCCAATAGATCTATTTAATGTTACTTTTGTGAACAATCATTATCAATTGTACAAGATATAAGAATCCATTTTGTTTCCAGAAATTCTATGATAATTATCATCATGGTTTTCTTTTATATAATTTAAAATTAATGAATGTAGAATAATTTCTAGAAATACTGAGGAAATTTTTTATGGTGTCAATAATTATATCACTATTTAATTTATATTTGTAATTTTTCTTTTGTTTAAAAATAAAATTATAATTCAAATATTAAATGAATTAGCATTTATTTTTAAAGCAAAAATGAGTAACATATTAATTAAAATTATATGCAAATTGTTAACTTAATTTCTTTTAATTCATAATTTTTTTTAAAAAAAATCACACTGATATTAATAATTATTTTTCTTTTATGAGTTAAATTACAATTCAAGTATTAAAAGTAATTCTTGCATGCTAAAGTGAATACAATATTAATTGAAATTACTGATAAATTGATGATTTGAACAATTTTAACATTTAAAAAATGCAGCTAATTTTATAATTTTTCGTTTAAAAACTGTAATTCTAGAGTTAAGAGAACAAACCGTTTCTTTTTACAGTTAAAAAAAATGAAAAATGTAGCTAATTTATTTGTAAATTGTTACTCTGAACGTTTTTGAAAAAAAAATATTTGATGTCAAAACCTGGTCTCACGGTTACGAAGCTAATGCTTAATCTAATGCATCAGGGCACTCAGCGATAGCGATGGTTGCAAATTATAGTATATGAAGCTATGCTCAAATTTTATGAGCCATTTTCCCAGTAAATTAATGCATTTTACAGTTTTAACGAATAATATCCAAAAGGTATAATGCAAAGCTCAATTCACAACTCACCTTTCAGTTATATATCCACTCCTTGTTAAGATTCATTTTTCTATTCTTTCTTCACATTGGCATTCATGTTTATTTTTACAAAAATGTAGATATAATTTTTTTTTTTTTGTCAAAAACAGGAATTTTTTAAAAAGAATTCTCAGTTTTAAATTATTTAACAGCTAAACCATCATCACTCCTTTGTATTCAGCCAAGTGATTTACAGCATTACTGCTATTCATCGAATAAATGTTTAAATATATAGCTTTCAAAAAATTTTAATTAAAATTTGCACTTAAGATTTTAAAGAAACACCACGAAAAATGCTGTAAAATTATACCTTCACCAGCTTTACACTCTTTCAAGAGAGTTTCAATGGCAATAAAAAAAAAAAAAATGTTTATTGTTTTGGAAACACAATTTTGAAAATTTACGTAACTGCAATTTAAAAGCAACCCTATATGAAATTTGATATAAATGAATAGTAGAACTGCACTCAATTTTTCTGGAATGACAGAAAAGCTATTTCTGATTTTAAAGCTATCCTTTTGTGTTGGCTTCATATGCACTTTTTATAACCTATGTTTTAATGCTTTAATTGAGGTATAAAATGTCGTTATCTGATATGTTTGTTAGAGTTTTGACTGTATGTTCACCAAACTGATTTTTCCAAACATTATACTTTGATATGGTTATTATTAACAAATATTTGCAACATGAAAGGAAAAAAAGTTTATCTTAACGTTTTTTAAAAATTTGTTCATAATGCAAGAAATTTTTCCATTAGTTTTGAAGTCTAAAAATGCATTTCTTTTGGAAAGAAGTAAAGAAATAAAAACTAAAGACTTAATAGAAATCTATACATCCTTCCCTCTACTTAACATTCACACTTCACAATCTTTCATACAGAATATTTTAGAAAAGTAAACAAAGAAAACAATCAAAGTAATTAAAACAGTAATTTTCAGAAATCAATAGAATCTTTATTAGTTTTAATCACTGTTGGCTCATATTGAATAACTTTGATGCAAAAAGTTCTGCAATAATAAAAATTCTGATAATAAAATTTCTGCAATGTGTATTGATAAATTTTACATAATTAAATTATCTTTGTAATTATTAAGTAATTACTAATTAAGTTATTGAAAATTTATTTCAAGGAAATTATTTTTAATGAAGAAATTAATAATTTTTAATTACAAAATCAATACTCTTAATTTTTCTCACTACAATTTATAGAAGTTTAAAAAAAAGCTGTTTCTGAAAAAAAAATCATTGTAAGGCAAAACTGAAAAAGAAAACATAAATAAGATTAAACTTAATATTTATTAGTATAGACAAAAAAAATCTACTCTTTTGGTTTTATTTCCAGTAAAATAATTAATAACGTTTTTTATAATAACCTTGTAATTATATATTACATAACGGTATACATGGATGGATAAATAGAAATTCTTTTGAAGAGTTCATCCAAATCAAGAATACATATTTGAAAATTTTGCAACAAGATAACATAACAAATTTTATTCCTCCAACTGGTTTCATTTCTGTATTATGCACATATATAAACATGGCCACGTAGATACTATTTCCATATATTTTTGGAGGTGGAAAAGAGAAGGGAATTATGCAGACTAATATTTTGTAGATAACTTTTCAGCAATTCAATATTTTTTATTTGCATATTATAACTAAAATTATATCTTATATGCAAATTACTACTTTTCAGAGATGATTCTGATGCTTTAATCTGAGTGGATAACATAATTGATGAAATTCCTGGCCAAACAATATGATGTCATCCTTTTGTGCACACAAATGATGGCAATAGGAAGATCCCATGCTTCCAGAGAAACAGAAGTAAGTTTCAGTCTCAATTTTGAAAGTGTGTAAGAATGGAATCAAAGATGACTGTATGCTGTATTAAGAATTTGAGCACTTAAAATGAAATATGTAAATGTTATAAATAATTGTCTGTGCCTCTGCCCTCATCCAGCAAATAAAAGTGACCATTAAAAAAATGAATACTTGTATTAATGAGATTGATACCGAAGTGAACTAATTCATGTTAGAATACCTTGCTTGGTCTTGATTTAGAAGTTCCCAGAAAGACAGTTAAAAGTGAATTATTTCTTACATTTTAATATTTTTCCAGTATAAAATTTCTTACAAATTTTATAACATGCATGTGTGCACGGAAATTATGCAATTTTTATTGTTTTTTTTTAATCCTGGCCTATTTAAATTATTAGTTTCAATAGTTCATTTCATAGTCTTTTTTTATAATCTACAACTTTCTTAATGAACATTTTTCTATCACATTAACATCCTGATATGTAAATGGGAAAAACCAATATTTCAACTTCCTTTTCACCCTTTAATCTGATCCTAATATATGTAGTATATGTAGAATATATAGGAGTGTATAACATAGTAAGAATTAAGATGGCCAATCCAACACAACTTAAAGGAATAAAAAATGCCATAATTCCCTCCCCCTTTTCCATTTTGATACTTCTGATAATAATTTGATTAGACTAATAACTGTCCCCATCACCTAACTCAGTACTTTTTCCTCACAGCCTTTAATAAAATTGTACAGAATAATAATGATTTGGCAGACAAATTTTACAAACACATTCTTTCAGACCTTTCAGCATCTGTAATTAAAAACTATTAAAAAACTATTTGAAATCCAAAAACTTCCCTTCAAATTTACCTATAATAATGTTTAATGTTAAAAATAAGAAAATTAATTTTATTTAAAATTAATTATTCCAGTCTTGTATTATTTACTATTAAATCTTGCCTTGTAAAGAACTTTCCCATAGGACAAAAACACTTATATCTGGTTGCTACATAGCCAACGGTACTTTTCTCAGTTAAATGATTTCAGGCAGGGGAGAGAAAAAAAGTTGACTTGCAAGAATAAATTGGGAAGATAGACAAAATTGCTCCGAAAAGACAGAAGAAAAAGAAAAATATTTATAGTGGAAGATTTATAAACCAGATGACATCCTCAAAATTGATCGCTACATATCACAAGTAACCTTGATTTTTTTTCTGCCCCCTCCAACGAGTTTTGGCTGGAGATTAGAGTGTTAAAAGTGTATTGTTTGCAGATTTATATGATACATGCAAAACTAATAATAAGATCTGCACACTGAAGCCACTTGCAGCAATTCTGCAGTTTCCATATACAACTGTGGTCTTAACATTATCCGATAACAAAAGTTATTAAAAAAGGAAAATGAAAATAAGGAGAAAAACTTGAAGAATACTAACGTTTTACCAGGAGGCTTTTCCAGACTAAAGATATCGTCACTGCTAATGCAATATTCCATTGCACCAGGTATTTCAGGATATTTTGGTCTCCCACCTACTGCAATCACAAAATTTTCAGCAGATAGGCATTCTTTCTACAATATAAAGATTATATAAATTCTAATTATTTCATTACATACATTATTATGAAATAAATTAAAGAATACTTACTGCCAAATTTCAACCTCATAATTAAAACTGAGCATTTTATCTAAAAAATTAAAGGGGGTAGTTTAGTCGCATGCTGGCATATTGAGCAAGCTTCATTTACCTTCTTTCAATCAGTTTGAGGCAATACAGTAAATAAAAAAAGCTTTTGTGTCAAAAAAAGAAAATATACACAAAAAAACCCTCAAAGAAAGACTTTTTCAAACGGTAAATTTTTGTAATAGTAAGAAAATTATTTTGAGCACTTCTATGAAATAATATGTACCAAATAAAATCCCATTCTGCTCTAATACATCCAAGTAAATGTATAACAATATTAAAGTAGGCACAAATTTCAAATGTAAGACTTCTTAAATGTAAAAATACAAAAATCATAGTTGCAGTCTTGCCATTTTTCTATTAATGTTATTTCTTATATAAAGTATAAACTTTCAAAAACTGATGTTAAATGCGAAACAATATTCATATGTTACTATTATTTCATCACCAAATCTTTTTGCTGAGCTTTTGAAAGAATTACAAGGGAGGGGCTCGAGTCGGAAAATTGATTTGGATTTTATTTGCATAAGAGTCATGGTATTGACTTTGCTATGTCAAACTGTTTTTTAAGGATTAAAATATAAATTTAAGCTATAAAAAGCAATTTTAACATCTTTGAACAAGATGAATACTTAAATATGGGGGTAAAAATCTATTGATTTCAAAAAAGCAAAAAGATGAGCATATGGTGTTTTATCAAGCAAATGAGAAAGTATGTACTTATTAAAATGGTTGGTTGATTGAGTTGTGTTTTAATCTGCAAGAGCGTTGTTAAAATGTTATAAATGTTGATTACTAAAATTTGGACATGCAATGAGAATATGGTAAAGAGACAAGAAGTAATTGACAGCGCACTGGTGCCTCTTCCCCAAAAAGTAAACTGCAATGAGTGAATCCAGAGTGACCTATGGCATAACGGATAAAGATAGTGTCTGACTTTCTATTTGGAAGACGTGGCCAAGGTTCAACTCTGGGTTTCATAGTATGAAGTTTGTTTGAAGTCTAATTTCTGCAAAACTGACCCATAAATAACACAACCATAATCCAGTTTATATAGAATGAAAGCTTTATATATTTTAAGCATGGATGGTTGATCTGCTCCCTATAACTTAGCTGACAAAACTTTTAATCTTTTTAGTGCTTTTTCACATTTTTTCCCCAATACTTTTACAGGAAAGTGCAAAGTGAGCTTCCTACCAAAGGTAATACCAAGAAGTTTAGCTTCATTTTTGAATCTTATGTTTACTTCATTTAGTTTTACTTTAGGGTCAAAATGTAGATAATATGTATAATGTATAATAATATGTATATAATAATAATATAATATGTAATAATATATAATATTAGTAAAACCTTTTTGGAGTAAATTTTTAAGCTGAAATGGTAAAAATATTGACATTGCACCATTGTGTTACATTATTACTGCAGTTCCATAAAATTCATGTCCATCCCTGTACAGGAGATGTACAGGTCGTGTATATATATATAAATAACTTTTAACTGGAAAGGGAAGTTTATATAAAAAGTTATTAATTTTTAAGTTAAAAAATCATACTTAAAATACTACCTTGAGATACTCCTCCCTGAAAAATAGAGTGTTTTGATTCCAATTTAACATGGAACTTCCTCAGTTTAAAAAAGTTTCTGAATAAAAATGGGTAAGTTCTCCTTTAATTCAAGGTCATGTATATCATTTTAAATGCCGAATGTCCAGGTTCAATCATCTGCTTTTTCAATACTTTCTCTGTAAAAAAGTCAGACGAATATCAGTTTCTAATGCAAGTAGATTATCCAAGCTGTCCTAAAACCACTTAGATGAGGATGAAGGAAATGATTGGTCTCCAAATCGTAAACTAGTATTCGATTAATCATTATTTCTAAGAGCTTACATATAGAACAACTGGAAGTAATTTACTGGATTTTCAGGATCTTTTCCAGGTTTTAATATTGGGTTACTGGGCCTGCACTAGAGAATAGGGAAACACTGCTTGTTTAAGATGCGGTTGTATAATAATAGTACAGCCTTTTGGGATTCGACAATCAAATTTTAAATCATGGAATAACTAATTTTACAAGGTCCAATGAAGTGTCGTGGACACTGGTAAGACATGATTGAAATTTGGAGGCAGCACAATTACAATTATTGAGTAAATCAGCTCGATAATAAAATTTTAGTTTTGTTTTTCTGCATTTGTTTCAGAATTTAAAATTAGAAGAGGGTAATTCTGGGTGCTAAATGTAAGTATCAAGGCAAAATAATGAAATCTGCTGTGTTTTTAGTGTATGATAATGTAATTCCATTATGAATTAAAACGGAAATGTAGCTTGATGCAGAGGCTCGATACATCCGATGCTCTCTTTACTTTATTCCATGGCTAATGGCTTGAGTTCTTGTAGCTAATATTGAACACAAACTTTCACCATGAAAGTCTTCGTTTTCGACGGTGTATTCCTCTCGAAACTGCTTTAGTCTTTTAAAAATAAATAAAGTTCGACGCTGTGGGATATCTTTGAAAAATACTTTTTTTTTCCGTTATTCTTTATATGCGTGTTTGCATTCATTGTCCCACAGAAGTTGTTGTTGATATTTGTTTTGTTTATTGGATGATTTTGAGATTGAATTATTTGTTACCTCAATTATAACATCAACTATGTAATTTAGTGCATAATCTATAGTGGAGGATTGGAGTATATCGGTTGAATATTAGCTAAAATTGCAAATTTTGGCTAATTTACTGAATTTAGAATATATTTGAATGGAGGGTAATGATTGTTTGGGTTGTATCTATTATCTGAGATCAGAAGGAAATGGTCACTATATGTCATTATCATCTGCTACATTAAAGAATGCAAAAGAGATGGAGAACAAACTGTTAATCAACTGAATGAAAAGTTCTTATAGGTAAATGAAAATTAATCTTTTCACCTGAATTTAATAGGCATAAATTGTGATCTGAAAGGAGTTGCTCGAAGTGCAAACCATAGGATCTGAACCAGGACTACCCCAAAAAGGAATACGGCCATTGAGGTCGCCCAAAATTACAAATGGCAACAAAAGTTGTGAAATACGATTGAGTTCAGATTGAATAACACGTTCATTTAGAGGCAAATAGACTGCAAACAATAACCAAAGAATGCATTTGGATTTGAATAGCAGCAGCTTGCAGATTTTTGTTCAGGTTAATGGGCATAGAAAGAATATGGTCAGCTGCAATGATAAAAACCGCCCAAAAGAGCAAACTAGGAAGATTAAGATATATCTTCAACGTCGCAAAAAGACATATAATCATCAGATGAATAGACTTTTAAACAGGGCGTTAATATCATCGTTGATACTGTAAGTTTTTCCCATCTGGTTTATCAAAAGGATATTTTTTTAAGTCATCTCTGGTCAGAGGCCCACTTCAGGAACTACTAAAAATATCGTCCTCTATTTGTGGCAAGTGCTCAAGCAAAGATAGTGAGGGCAAGATAATGAGTGTTTTTCTTTATGTTTTGAAGCCAAATCAGTCTTTTTCATGCTTTCTGGAATTATGAGCGTTTTTGACAGGGAATTTCATGGTTCTCTGTCAAAATGAGAGAAGAGAATAAAGATGTTTTTGGAATAGATGAAATTTGTAGTGGCATTATTTCCATATTTCAAAGTTGTTTCAAAAGGTACTATTGTAGTGTTTTGAGGGTTACTACTGTTAACCGAAAGAGAGAGAGGTAGAAGGTCGTTGATGTATTGGCATGTCAGACCGTTTCAAACCAGTCTGTTAAGTGGGAAAAGATGAAGCTTTTTCGAATGCTTTTTTTTATTTCAAGAGCTAGCCAGCCACTTTGTTTTATGGTTATCATATTGTTATTAGCAGTTTTAATTATGTTCATTGGGGAAGTGTCTGTAGCAGTTGCATTAGTTTCAGGGTTTTGCCGATTTGTTTGTGCTGAAGGTATAATATTGTTCATTAGGCCTCCTGAGAAAGAGAGACCTGCTTTGAGAAGCCTGTCCATTACAATTTTTCAAGCTTAGGGAAACGATATAGTTTTTGTAATTTTTTTTTTTTTTTTTCAGTTTTAAATTTTAGACATGATCTGAAATACGATGGATGTTAGCTGTTGCAGTTTGAATATTTTAGCGTTGGAGTAGAGCAGTTGTCACTTTTATGATCTGGGAGAGAGTATCAAGCACAAATTTCTCTGGTCCTTGCAAGCAATTATTGTGTGTCCAAATTTCTGGCATTTGAAGCAATGGAATGGTTTGGAATATATAGTTTAACTGGACAGATTACGTAGACTATCTGCACAGATTTTGGTAGGTCTATTGTATTAAAAGTTAAAGTCAGATGTTTGATAAGAATATTTCGATTATTTTTCTTCTTAATTATCCTTTGAACATCAATTTCTGTTTTTTAAGTATTCCAAAATGCCTGTCCAAGATCTCTCGGGAATTCTTTCTCTTACCTTTGGTTTGATTAAGTGAATGATGTGCAGTAACATTGACGGATATTTCACCAATTTGTGTCAATTTCATTATGTTATGAGATTGTTTTTTATTTTAATTAACAGATTCCCATTGTTTAATTTCTTGATAGTTTTTACTTCACCTATATTTCCAATAATTGCTTTATGTATCAAGAGTGGCAATGTTGTTTTCAATTAATCTTGTTCAGATTCAATAACAAAAATTTTACAATCAGTATTAATATTAGGAGACATGCGACATTTGAGTAGATTCAGGCCCCACGGCGCCGCTCGCCACAGAACTTTACAAGAGATTATCGACTTTAGTGACTGCGAACCTCGGCACTAGCTATGATACTAGTCTGAACACTGAGAGTCACCCCCAGGGACAGTGAGCCCTCTTAACGCCAAGCCAAAGAAGTGAACCCTATACTTAATCCCCAAGAGCAGCCCTCGATTATTTTTCTTCTTAAGTCTGTGTCTGGGATTATGTCTGTGTTAAATGTCTGGGATACTGGCCGATTGATACATCAGGGATCGAAATGTACATTCCTTCTGATAAGTCGTCACGCACGGCGAACACATGGGGTTTTTGTTTGTCAATGAGAAGCAAACAGAGCAACGACATCTTCTCATGGAGAGCTCCCTAGCTTATTGTCGAGGGATGGAAGGATAAAGTAGAGGGAAGTGGCAGGAGGGAGTAAGGTTTAAGAAAGAAAGGGATAAAAAGGAGAGAAGGGGCAGAGGGAAGAAAGTTAAAAAAGAGTAAAGATCCCTGAGAACCTTGGGATTGGGACATCCGTACTCACCTAAAGAGAAGGTGAGCCCCTGAAGGGATCGGAAAATTGAATTCAGGATAAGATTTAGTAAAGTAGGTGGTATACATTTAGGTACATAAAATATTCAAAGGACATAGCTAGTCGCTTTCAAGAAAATAACTTATTTATTAGTAATTTAACATCACGGACACCTCCCGAGTGGCAAGGTTATCAAGACAATCGCTTCATAAACGGGTGGTCAAAGTTTAATCTTCGGTGCGCCTTTTTTTTTTTTCCCTTTCCTTTCTCCAAAAAAATTATTCAAATGAAATTAAAAATTTACAAATAATTTTAATTAATATGTATTTAATTTTTTATGCAAAAATAAATTATATTTCAAATATTAAAAGAATGTTTAATTTTTGGTGAAAGAAAAGTAATTACAAATATCTTTACAGAAAAATTGGGTAATCTATATTAAATAAAGATATATATATTCTGAACATATATAAATTATTATTTAATTTTTTAAAAAGAAAAATAATTATACATATAAAGGCACTTTTTAAAAAGTTTCAAAATTATTTAAATTAACAATTTGCATCTAATTTTAATTAATATGTTGCCACTTTTTTATGCAAATAAATATTTGTTTACCGAATATTTTAATTTAATTTTAAAATGAGAAATGATAAACATAAATTATAATAATTACTGTCATCATAAAAAGCTTCATTCTATATTATTTTATTAATCTCCGATTCCATATAAAATTAAGATTGGTCAATATCGAAAAAACATTGGAAATGAAATAAATCTAGTCAAATTTCAAAATTGATGAATTGTGATTGTTCACAAGAATAAATTAATCTGTAAGGAATAAATTAGTAAACAAGTTTGAGTTACTTCAAAAAATGTTTACCTTTGATCAGAAATTGAGCAGCGGACATTATATCACATATCATATTATTAAAAAATTTGAAACGTTATGCAAAAAATAATATAACACCAGCTTTCTCTTATTTCTTTTTGATTATAAATATCAGAAATGTTTGAATACATATTCACATAATTATCGGCTTTTCTCTTTAATTTCTAATATAAATACAGTTTTGATGTGTGAAAAATTATTTCTCATTATTAAAGTCCAGAAATTTAAAACTTTTTTTTGAGGTGTTATCACTTCAAAAAAAGTTTTAAATTTCTGGATTAAATAAATTACTATTATTAGTAATTTATCAAATCATTTATAATCATTAAACTTACATTTATAATGTTTCTTTTATAAAATTGACTAGCAATTCAAGTATAAAAAGAATTGACTTTTTCTTGGCATTAAAATACACATTAATTAAAAGTATTTGTAAGTATGTAATTCAATTTGAGTAATTTTGAAAATAATTCTGAAAGAAAAAAAAGATACAATCAAAATCGAATTCTGACTTCCCGTTTACAAAATGATTACGTTGACAAGCGGGAATACCACACCGGGAAAGTGATCACGGTGACAAGTTACTAATATATAAGCTATGCACAAAGTTGGAAGGCTGTTTGGTCAGAAATAACTGGCTATAGCACTTTCATATATTAATGAAGAAATATCCTAAAGGTATATTACAGTTATACTAAATTCCACCTCGAAGTTAGCTTCCCAATCTCAGCCCATCCCTTGTTAACCAGAATTATGATTAATTGTATAATTACAAGGTGGTAATTTGGGAGAAGGTGCACATCTCAAAATGTACAAATAAACCAATGATAGTCAAGCCATAAAGACAACACGAGATCCAATACCACTTCAATGAATTTTCCAGTGGGTCTTCGTAAATTATACGATGCCCGGATAAACTAAGGATACTCACATCCTATCATTTAGTGAGAGAGCCAAAATAATACACGATTCGGATCTTAACGATGTATTATGTTAAAAGTACATGACTCTTTTAGCTTCCTTCCATGACATATACCATAATTTTCAGCATCTCTTTCCGCATCATCGCTATCAGTATTCTTCCTTTCCACCAGTTTCAAAGGATGGCTCAAAATCAGACAGACATGTTGACTGTGCCACTATGATTCCATCTGATATAATGAGCTATCGTCTTCAGAACTACTGTTCTGTGTTTACGGCAGAGTAGTGACAATTTTGTATTATCTGCAAAAAATCTCGCCTTCAACAAAGTGTAATTTTATCATTTACTTCGATAGCATGAGCACCTTGAAAACACTTTTTAACTATCATTATCAAATGCATCCGATTGCTGTTCGCATACCGGTGTGCAAAATTTAAGCAACATTGTAAATTTTAAGAGGTAGCCATGAAATTGCAGAAAAAGAGTTATTGTTTGTAAAATGAAGAAATTTAGTAAAAAGGTGATGAGTGTGCAAATGTAATGAACAAAACATCACTGCCAACGTGAGTGTACAAAAAAAGTGTACAGGCGGCATACGCAGCTCAAGACTACAAAAGAAAGTAGAAAGGAGGGGCAATTAAGATATTCGCTGCAAGTGCAAGTGAGTTGTTTCATGAAATATGGATAGAAGAAATCCCTTGGACAACTTCATACGTCGATGAATGATCGGAAAGTTGGAAGAAAGGACCAGTGTAGCTGAAGAGTTCGGAATCAATAAAAGTGCCGTTTTGAAAAGCCTTCCAAACCATAGATGCAGTTATTAGAAAGGCTGGTGGTGGCTGCCCTAGGAAAACAATTGAAGTAGAGGACCGATATATCGTCTTACAGGCAAAAATACCGGCTCGATACCAGTCAGTAAGCGCCACTGCTCAGCAATTGTGAACAGCAACAAACGTCTCCATATACTGTCGGCAGAAGCCTTCACAATGATGACCTATTTGCCCACCGGGCTGGAAGTTGCATCTTTTTAAAAGTTTGGCCATCGGTAGTACTATTTAGAGTGGTGTAAGGAGCATAAAAACTAGACATTTCATCAATGAAGTCGAGTCCTCTTTACGGATAAAAATCGTTTCAGCGACACAAGTGATTCTCACCGCCATTTGATTTAGAGTGCGGTAGACATAGTTTTAGCCCAGTAACAACACGGAAAGAGACCGTTATGGTGGTCCTAGTGTTGTCATCGGGGAGGTGTTATGCTGAACTAGAGAGCTGATCTGGTTTTCGACAGAGGTTCTGTAACAGAAGATCCCTATTGTAAGGAAGTGATCCTTCCTTGTGCGTCCGTTCCGAGGTGCTATTGGACTACAGGGCACCTCGGAACTTCATTTTCATGGATCAAAATGCCAGGCACACCGGATTGCTGATGTTCAACAGTTATTGGAAAGTCAAGACATCACTCAAATGAGATTACTCAGGATTCTCTCCTGATTTAAACCGCATAGAACATGCGTAGAAGACTTTGAGAAAACGCCTTGCGACAGGATTACATCCACCGGGGAACACCCGATGTTGACTGTGGAATGGGCTCTCTCACCTCAATAGCCTGTTGGATAATCTGGTGCTGAGTAAAGAGATACGGTGCGAAATAATCATTACCGTAAGGTAAGGGCATGCCCCATACTGAGGAACATCTGCTTGTTGTTTTTCCTCCTCCTCTCTTTCCTAAGACAATCATGTGCAGCGATTCAATGAATTCAATAAAGCCTTTTCCATATTATATGCATTCCATGTTTGTTTCCATGTATTCATTTTTGTGCAACTATATTTTCGTCATTGTTTAAATGCAAAATATTGTCTCTCATTTCTGAATTTCATGCCTATTAGTGGAGTTAAGGCAAAAAAAAAGCCTTTATTGCTTAAATCTTGCACACTAGTGTATTTTGTTTACCATTCTTTTATTACAAAAAGGTGGTTTTAATATTTTGTTGTTATTGTTGGGTGCCAGGTCATGTCGGCATTTTTGGTAACGAAAAGGCTGAAAATCAAAATCGGCTGCAAAATCTGCGACGGCGTTTTCAAAAACCAGACTTCCGTTTACTGATTTAAGATGGAAGTTTTTAATCACACATGTTCTTCTTGACAACAGATATGGAATCTTCAAAATCATAAGCTACGCTCTGTTATTCTCTTCACTATCATTCATTTATGGCCTCGTCTCCCTATACATGAGATGGATATCAATCCGACTCGTCTTCGTATAGGACACATCAATCACACACATGGCATCTAATTCTAGGAGAAAAAGCCGCAACGTGTGACACTTGTCAATTGGATTTTACAATATATCACATCTTAGTCGAATGGCCTGCTTTTAATTTCCATTGTATTCGTTTCTCTAATTCACTGTTTTTAACTTTACCAGACATGGCGTGTGAGAAATATTAACCGAATTTTTTTTAACTTTTTAAAGTCTATTCAGTTCTACATTCACATACAGATTGATTTATATTTATGTTTCTCTTTTAGAAAATTCAAGAATAATAAGATTGCTTAAAAAGTGTAAATGATAAATTTAAGTATTTTACAATTATCATTAAAATGTGCTACTACAGACAAAATTAAAAATTTCCTACTAAATGTTATAGGAATAATACTCTCCATGTGCTGCAAAAACTATTTCATTTCTGCATTTAAATATATTAAAGACATAATAAAAAGCATATGGTATCCCTAGCAGTTTGGTTTATTGAAGGTTCTTAGCAGTTATTGTAATCCAGACTGCTTGCGGCGGGGGGGGGCCAATCTGTCTCTCTATTCTCTCAGTAAATTCTCTCACCAAATCTTTCTATTCTCTCACCAAAATTAATGAATGTAATTTTTTTTTCAAGGACAACGAAACAAAATACTTTCCAGAGTTAAGCAAAATAAAATTCAGAAGTTTTTAAGGATTGGGAGAATTTAGATATATGGCACACAATAGTACATTTTTAGATATTAATACATTTCGTTAGATAATTTTTATATGGTTATTAGAAATCTTAATAATTTTAGTGGTTATTATAGCACTTAAAAATATATCAAATAAACCAAATATATACTAACCTTTCCAGATTTATGAGTAATCTGAATTTTATGAGGATTGATAAAGCTACCTTTTGCATTATAATAATCTACATTCCTAAAATGAGAAAAGTAACAAAATGTAGATTTTTACCATGAATAAAGTGAAGACACAGTATTTTGAATCATAAGCTCACTATAATGTATTGCTAATAAATTTTGCCTAAAATTATCTAGGTAAAAAAATAATGAAAAAAATTTACAGATGTATTGTTTCCTTTTAAAAATGATGAACAATTTTTTTTAAACAGAAATAAATTGTCATGAAAAACAGTTTTTCTAAATGCTATTTCTGTGGTACCATTTAACTGCACTATTTATGATCTTATTTGTGTTGCGATGAAATAAATCAGGTAAAGATGACAATTCAATTTGATCGTATTGTATTTTCCAAAACTTCTAAATCTGATAGTCCTGTCGTATCTGACAATTTAATAAAGACAATTTTATACAGATCATTTCTATAGATACTCCTATGTTTGATGTGGATCCAAATATTTGTCAATAAACTTGCAATGTCGTTGAACAATTTTCTTCGGCTTATAACTTATGTTCCCGGTTCTAGCTGAACCAGGAATATCGAACTTGATATAATGCTTACTGACGATAAGCCAATCTTCCACACACTCTGAAGTTTACCTTTGCCGAAAGTGATATAATAAATGCACAAATAAACGAATACATTTCTTTAAAAAATGGAGTTCTAAAGCTGTGTCCTTCACATGCTAGTCAAGTTTTCGTAGTACGTGGGAAACACAGCATAATTATAAAAACATTTAAATAATTATTCAAGGATCAGCACCCTCTACCGTTAATTGACAACATTTTGGATCGTCTTGAAAATGCGAAAATTTTCAGCACTCTCGGTTTGCGTAACGGATTTTTTTCATGTGCCGGTAAAAGAGAAAAAGTTGTTGCACAAATTTTGTCACAAATACAGATTCAGTTACGTTCTATGCCCTTTGGTTTAAAATCCTAACTTCAATCTTAATGTGATATATAAATACCGTTTTTTTGTGATCTTACAGCAAAAGTCATTGTCCTTCCTATATGGATAACATCATCATTCCCGCAAATAATGAATCTGAGGCTTTCGATAACTTGAACACTGCTCTAACTGTATCCCACGATTATGGACTAAACCAATTCTAAAAAAATCTCAGTTTTTGTAGAGTAAGAATGAATTTTCGTGTCACATAGAGGAACGCGGCAACTTGTTCTCTTCACCTTCCAAAACTAAAGACGTTCTTAATTATTCTGAGTTAATAAATGCAAAAGATGTATAGCATTTTATAGGGCTTACGGGATACTTTAAAAAAATTTATCTTCTCATACTTTATTGCAGCATAACTACTTAGTGACATGCTTCGTATGGACACACAATTTCAATTTCAAGCTCAGCAAAAATAACTGTTTTTGTGCTTAAAACAATTGCTTTCTCAAAAACCTGGGTTGAGCATTTTTAATCAAACCAGTTCCAATGAATTTCACACAGGGGTGCCAACAGATGACTCAGGCAGTCTTACAACAAAAATCCAAAGAAGACAACGCATTTCATCCAGTGTATTATATGTCCAAGACAACATCCAACAACGATAAAAAATACACTAATAAGCAGGAAATAATTGTCATTGTTAGAAACTCTTAAAACGAGTCATTATCCATATCCAGAGTCACGTTATCACCAATTCTAATGCATTAGTTAAAATGTTAAATATTATACATTCAGTTAGCACAATCGTTAATCACTAATTTGACACCTACCATTTCAAACACGGTTGCGTTAACAACTGGATCATCAAATAATGAAATTGGATCATTGATGGGAGATTTACTCTTAAATCTACGACAGTTAGCACGAGCATTCTTTATTTTTCGAATAGTTCTTCTACCAACTAATATTCAATACTTTTCACATATTAGGCTGAGATATTCAATACGAAAATGCTCCACAAGTTCTTTGTGTATGATGATCTAATTGTTAAGCAGCAAGATTGGTAACAAAAAATAAGGAATATATACATATTTTCAGCAATTCAAGTTTTCACGCATATGACATTAATCAATATACACAAACAAAGTATAAATTTCTCATTTGAAAGACCTAGAGCTTCTACAGATCGAATCAACCGAATCTCGTCATTCTCTATCTCCTCGATTCTGCTGATCAAAGAGGTAAGTAGTCTGGTAAATAGTTTTCTGTGACGTTGCGTTTTGATCACATGATCGGAAGTTGTTGGGGAGGCGGTTACTTCCGATACATTTGATATTTAAGATGTTTTTGTTTTGATGCTCTCATGACTTTAACTCTCTTGACTTACTCTCTTAATTTAATGCTCTTGCCTTAAACTTTCTTGACTGAATACTCTTGGCTAAAAGGCATGGGTTATCTGCTCACAATATAAGATTATTATTTTTTATGTTGGTTAAATTTTCTTTCTGCGTGAATCGATGTTGAGACATTTTTTAAATAAAGGTGCTACATAATTTTCAACAAAAAACGAAAGTTTTAATAAATCGGCTATTTCAGAAGATATATTTCCAAATAAGTTTAAAAGTGCCGCTGCTATTAAGAAAAGACTCAATGACATACCAAAAACTACTCGACAGTGCTGATATACAATTTGCTCACTTACTGTAGGGTAAAAAGAATATCAAAAAATCTGTATACTCAGACGCAATCCCTAACTGAATGAAAACCTTTTCAATATCGGGAAAAATACCGATCAGACAACTTCGAAACCTAACAATGATATCCAGTATTTGTTCAAGTAAATTTGGGCCTTTATACAATAAATTCTTTAATTTATTTTCCAGTTTCATGCGCGGTGCATCAAAAATTGTCCGTATTCTAGTAGTAATATCGTTTTTTACAATCGGTCGGTAGGGCAGGAAATAAAGTTTTATTTTCAATCTACCTTTTCAATTCTTCCTGCTTCTTAAACACAGACTTAAATGGATTCTAAACACACCGTGCTTTAGCGCATGCGTTAGGACGGGTTTAATTCATCAGAATAAGGGTAAGAGGAAAGGAGGGGATGTTTACATTTAACAACTAAATAAACTCGGATTATTCTCAGACTGAATTCAAGTAAAAAATCAGAAATGACATGTTATTCACATATACGAGGAGAAAAAATAGAACAAAAAATTATCTAACAGGTCAAAGAATTACGAATTCTGGAAATGCGTTCATCCTTCCGCGTCTCGCCCCTTAATCCAATTGAATCGTCGAAAAGTTGCCATCTCAGAATATTGAAACGAACAGTACAATCATCTAGAAGCCCATTCCAATACGCACATTATCATTATTACTAGAAGGCAACTCAATAACTTTATTTAAGGGCAAACAAACTCGATCCAATAACACTTGATTTAAAAGGGCAAAATCAATGGTTCGGCAGAGTTTTCATTTTTAATTCAATTCCTCAATCACTTTTGAATACTCATTATTTTTATTTATCTTCTAAATTGGAACAGGTATTCCAATACTTTCGGGACTCTACAACTCATTGATAGACGAGTATTTGACGTGTAAAGAAATCATATTTAAAATAATATCACTGTTTTTGTAACAAGTATTGGCAACTTCTGTTTCCCAATTAAAATATATCCTAAACACGTTTTTAACAAAAAATAAAGTCAATTTCAGTTTGATTGATTCATCGAAAGACAAAACTCCAATATCCTCTCAATAAACCAATTTTGCAATCATCAGATTCTAGATTTGACAAAGTTATGCAATTTTTATTCAACTCATCAATCACAACTGGATTTCTAACTTTTAGCACTGTGCCATAAACAGACTTTTCCGCGAAAATCTTAACACGAGTATTGTATGGGTCATCTAGCCAACTAATAAGCAATTCAATTATATATGTATGACTGCATTTCTCTCCCCCTAAATAACATGATGCAATTTTATCTTCTTATTTGATTTAATGTCCAACTTCTCGATTACATATTGAAATATTAAGAATATTGAGATCCATCAATCAAAGCTCTTAGTGTTATTACTCTGAAGTTATTCGCCCACACTTGCGCAATTGAAATTATTAGAAACACATTTTCACTACAACTAGTAGACAAAGAATTAGTTTCACTGACTTATTCTTAATATTTTTATGAATATTTTTATTTAAATATTATATAATATTTAGTATTTTTTAATTTAAATAACGGTGCAGCTTGGTACAAAGTAAGCATGATTTTTTTTTAAGTTTACAAAACTTTGATAATTACAAAACAACTTCACTTTTACTTCAACAATTACACTTTTTCTTTTCATCAAGACATATTTCTAGCTTACGAACAGTCCTTGGAAGGAAGCTTCGTATTACAAAAGATCCACAGTAAATTTCACTTACTTGTTCTATTCCTACTATGTGTTACCAATATCGCAGCAGCCAGGAAACTATCCATTTTATTTACGGTTTCTTTTTTTCTTTTGATTGGAAGGAGAAAAGCAATCACTTTCAACTTTTCATTTCTTGATTGAGAAAAGCCTTAATTTCTCTAATGAGCGATTTTCAACATAAGATCCATCTTCCACGCTTCTGTTTCGCTCCCAAGCTACCAATATTTCTTCACTAAGACAAGATTCCACTAAAATACTGAACAAGTAAACCTTTTCGATTTCTCTGGGAAATGCGTATCTGAATTGTGTTGCAAAAATTTAACGATGACGAATATACTCATCGAACATGGAGTGTGTGCAATGAAATGTTGTAATGAAATGACTTTTTTTTAACTTCAATATTCACTTTTAATTTTTTAATTAAACTATTATACATATTTTGCAAGTGAATAAAAAAGAAACAAATTTAATTATGTTTCATTTGAAAATGTTTCAGTTTTTACTAAAATTGTAATTCAACTTAAAATTGTCACTATTTATTATTCCTGATAAATAAACTCATTATGACACAAAATGTTGCACTTTACCCACGACAAGTATATTCATCAAAAACAATTAACTGATTTTCATATATTTCTTGTGTGCGTCTAATACTCTTCACAACTCATATTTTGACTTGTAGCACATCATATAAGATCGTTTTCGGACTTCTAATAGCTGCGTTTTTCATAATCATTTATAAAAAAATCTCTAATATATACACTGAAGTGACAAAAGTCATGGGATAGCAATATGCAAATATACAGATGGCAGTAGTATCGCAGCGAAAAAGTATAAATGAGCAGTTCGTTTTCCAGAGCTTTCATTAGTGTTCAAGTTATTCATGTGAACAGGTTTTTCCTGATTTATGGCGGCACGACGAGAATTAACAGACTTTGAACGTCGAATGTTAGTTGGAGCTAAACGCATGGGTCATTCCATTGCGGATATCGTTAGTGAATTCAACATTCCGTGATCCACAGTATCAAGAGTGTGCCGAGAGTATGAAATTTCAGGATCACATCCCATCATGGACAGTGCAGTGGGCGACCACCTGCACTTAACGACCGAGACCGCCGCCGTCTGTGTAGAATGGTCAATGTTAATAGACACGCAACACTTCGTCAAATAACTGCAGGAATCAATGTGGGACGTGTCCGATAGGACTGTGCGGCGAAATTTGTCTTCCTTGGGTTATGACAGCAGAAGACCGACTCGAGTGCCTTTACTGACAGCACGACATCGCCTGCAGCGACTCTCCTGGGCTCGTGAGCATATCGACTGGTCCCTAGACCAGTGGAAAACCGTGGTGTGGTCAGATGAGTCACGATTTCAGTTGTTACGTGCTGATGGTAGAGTTCGAGTGTGGCGCAGACCCCACGAAGCCATGGACTCAAACTGTCAGCAAGGCACTGTTCAAGCTGGTGGTGGCTGCATAATGGTGTGAGCTGTCTTTACATGTCATGAACTCGGTCCTCTGGTGCAACTGAACCGATCATTGACTGGAAATGGTTATGTTCAGCTGCTTGCAGATCACATGCAGCCATTCATGGACTTCACGTACCTACACAATGATGGGATTTTTATGGATGACAATGCGCCATGTCACTGGGCCAGAACTGTTCGCGATTGGTTTGAAGAACATTCCGGACAATTCCAGCGCATGATCTGGCCACCTAGATCACCCGATATGAATCCCATCGAGCATTTACGGGACCTCATCGAAAGGTCCGTTCGTGCCCAAACTCCTGCACCATCCACACTTTCACAATTATGGACGTGTATACAGACAGTATGGCTCAATATTCCTGCAGAGGACTTCCAACGACTTGTGGACTCCATGACACGTCGAGTTGTTGCACTTCGCCGGGCAAAAGGAGGACCGACACGATATTAACAGTCATCCCATGACTTTTGTCACTTCAGTGTATATATATGCACTAATAAATCGTCAAGTCCGAATCTAGCTTAAAGCTGAGACATCGCTTAAGGATCATTTTCCATTGTAGCAAGAGAAATTTCTACCAGGTGAGCTTCTTTCGATTTAAATACATCGGCTTGCAAAATGCATTGCATTTTATCCTCATTGGGAATATTTGCGACGTTGTGTATTTTTCGAAATTTGCCCAAGAATTCTAAAAGACATGTCCATTTAACTTTTGAAATTCTTTTTTTTTTTTTCAGAAAATGCTTTTGTAGATTACTTTTTCAACTTGTGAACAAAGTTCAGAATACCAGTCTCTCTTTTTCAGCAGACAGAAAATCTTCATACGCCGCTTCGGGGTCTTGATCACTCAAAATAAGATCAGTTGCTTTCACTTGGCACTTTCCCAAAAGCACATTCATCATCAATTTATTACTTCAAAACCAAAAGTTGTTTCATAATAGAAGCGCCTTTAATAAGCTCATCTTCAATCTTTGGATGAACCGCAAACGATGCCCGAAACGATTTCCATTCTGTTTAAAGTGGTGGCACATTCATGCGTTCAAGCTCAAAATATCAACTAACAGTCAAAACGAGTCCCACTTTGGGCCACAGAAATTATATAGCAAACTATATTCTACTTAATATTTCAAATAATTATGCTAAGTTGACATCAAGCCGATGCCTATTTTGGTTGGGTGGGATTAAAATGGAATGGGAATTGGGGGGGGGGGGGCAATAAAGGTCGCTATTTCGCAAATTCCAAAAGAATTCGCTCAATAGATGTTAAAAAAAACTTTAGAGAATGGAGTAGGATCCGAAGATACTGCTTGTTAGAAAGAGCTTTTAGGATAACGGTTTTGAATGAAGAACAAGAATGAAGATCAATTTTTTAAGTCGTCCAAAGAGATTTCACCTATAAGTTTTGCATCTGGAATAAAACAAGAGGATGTGTTTTTTGTATCAGTGTATTAAAAAAAAATAATGACTAAACAAGGATGTGATATAAAATATTTAATCATAATACAGCATAATTTAACATCAAGAAGTTTTTAGTGCATATATAAAAAATTAAAACAGAACTGGTTAGCTCCGACTGGTTGGCTAAGGGATGCCATTTGCAACATCCACCATAATAACTTCACTAACTGTAACTGTAGATTTTTTATTATTATTACTAGCTATTACCAGCGACTTCATTCGCGTGGATGTTTTGATACATATATATATATATATATATATATAAGAACTGACGTTTTCCAGATATGGGAATCATTTTATTCTAAAGCTCTGTTAATTATTACGTCATTGTGAGTGCCATCCTGCTTATGAACATCTTCTGATAAAACGTACTTTTATGCATCCCACAGCTGGAGGAGTTTTGATAGTCCGCAAGTGCTCACTAAAATTGCAAACAGATCTTCTAGCTACTTTCACATCCAGAGCTTTCTTACTCCTCTTCGAAAGATTAGATTTGCGTTTTCTGGACATTAATAAAAACTAAATAATGACATATCAAAAAAATTAAAATTAATCTAAAAACGTTACATTTAAAAGTACAAGCATATACAAAAAATATACAATTAACATAAATACAATTTAATAACAAAAACACACAACTAACCTAAAAACAATTTAATTACATTGTATACCCGAAATGAAACAAAACAGCAAATCAAGTCTATGTTTCTTTAAAATCAAGTCAAGTCTATTTTATTTACCTATCGAGATTGAGATTGCTAAATGAAAACACAATTGTCAACAATCATGCATGAACTTTCAACACCAGTTATCGGAAACGCAAATGCCTGACTTTCCTACGCCAGTTGGGGTAACGCAATGCAGATTAGAAATTTTTTATTTCACTTATTCTGTTTTATTTCAATTTAAAAGTACTTCAGAATGAATCCGAAAGATCGATTCATTAACAACATTTGATTTTAAATACACCAAACTCTAAGAAACTAAAAATAATCGTTTGAAATAATCAATCGAAACCATGCTAAGCCTCACCCCCGTACTGTTGGGAAAAAAACTGAGGGCTTATTCATCTTTGGCGGGATTTCGCCTGTTTTTTGGCGCGAGAAATAGTTTTTAATTAATAAAAAATTAACCACTTAATAACCCGGAATAAATAGTAGTCTATGTTTTATTCCAGACTATAATCGATCTTGTGCTAAATTTCATTCGATTCCGATCAGCCGTTCTGACGTGATAGATGTTCTGACAAACAAACATTCATCCATGCATACATCCAAACTTTCACATTGATAATATTAGTATGAATTATTATTTCTTCGTTGGATCTGGGCACCAAGAGATTCAGATCTGAAACGATTTCTTAAGCCTTTAAGTACTGCATGTCTGCACTTGAGTCTCTTACAAAAAAGAATCTTACACAACATCTAAATCAGGAAGACTGCATTCAAGAGCATCTCGTACGAATATCGATGGAGACATTGGTTTTATTTCTACTTCTTCACAAAATCCGTTACAGATCTTGAGTTGATTACATGCTCGAAATCTGCCAAAAACATTGCCATTTCTTCATACTAGCTATCATAATACTTTTTCCAAAACATCTTTAAAGATTTTAATTCATCTCACTCACCATCCATATTACCAAAGAGCAACTGAGGGATTAAACTTCCATTCAGTAAAGTTAAAAGGTTTTTTTTTTGTTTTGTTTTTTTTTTTGTATATGACTTCAGTATGTTTTAAATAACTGGCAGCTCTTACGAAGTTAAAGCAATTATCGCAGTACAATCCCAATTTCCTTTATTTGGCTACAAGGAGTTTCACTGCTTTTCTTTCATTTAAAATCTACATTTTTTGGTATAGATATTCAATAGTATTTGAACTTTTGAAAGATAATTCTTAACATGAGCATTACAGATTAACCATTTTATCACGTCATGCTTCGACGAAAGGTCTAAGAAAATTTTCACTGTTTGCGATAATTAGTTTTAGTCTTTAAACAGATTGCACCAAAATCATCTTTAAATACTTGTATGGCATTTAATCTCCTTACTTCTAAGAAAAAAGATTTATTCTAAATCATCAATAAAACCCTCCTTTCTGCTTTCTGAAATTTTATTGCTGTTAATTCACTGTACTTCTTTCTAGTTATAATTTTGCAACTATGTGTCAAACAGATTGTCTATGCAACAACACGAATACTTCTATTACAGTTCAAAAAATATCTAAAATACTAATTTGCAATACCTATTGGCTTCATTATTTAATAGTATATAAATCGTGTTAGACTTTTCCTTTTCAATTTCTTCATTCCAATCACAGTTGGAGAAAATCAAAAGAATTTTTTATTAACTGTTGACTTTCCCATCCTCTTAAGGAGACTAAATGTTTCACTTTGCAGCCTCTGGTAGGCAAGGAAGAATATTAGCAATATTCATCCTTCTAAATCAACTTTTCATTTTGATTTATTTCATTGTTTAGATCTATTTCACCCACCAAAGTTGCAAGCAAAGAATTTCATTTTCTTTTGGAATTACACTACTTTTTTACCAAAATTTCTATTTCCAAGTTTCTCTTCTTCATAAATTCAGTAATTATAATGACTAACCAATAAAATTAAGCAGCAGTATATGCATTGTTGGTTTGCTTTTCACAATAAATCTTTGTTTAAAAATATTTTTTGTCTGTTACAATAAATCTATAATCAAATCTTTCAATTTAAAAATATACATACCTTTTCAAATATTGCAAGCATAAGCATGACACTTTATGTGCATATGGAAGAGGAATGGCACTTCCATACTATTTTCCCCTATATATATATATATATATATATATATATATGTGTGCGTGTGTGAAGTTCTTATTAAAAATGTGAACATACAATAACCATAAACACCATGTCTGGAACCAATGGCCACTTAGAAAAGAGCTGGTGAGCTGGCTCATCACACTGTCTCTGGTCACTCAACCTCTGTCATAAAATGTGAAGTTCTGTTCTTCCATTCATCATTATGCTTATTGAAAGAACTACACTCAAGTGTCCCCAGTGATCTCTTACTCTGATGTTAGTTTAGTTCAGTTATACTAACGTCCCATTTAAAGCAACACGAGGGCTATTTTGGGACGGACCTCGTAATTTTGAACCATGGTCAGGTGACGAACCCTGAAGTGGCACCCCCCTCTCCACACCACACCAGCGGGAGGATGTTTGGTCTGACAGATTTAATGTGCAAGAGACCCCCTCACACGATGGATCTTCAGTGGAATCAAGTCTCGAACCTGAAACCCTCCAGTTCCGAAGCCGAGATCTTACCACCAGGCCACCGTGGCCCTACTCTGATGTTATAGGATTGAAAATGTGCCCCTACTTCTCTTCATATTAACAAATTTTTTAAAATATTTATGAAACAAAAATGATACTCATTGGTAAAGAATACACAATTCCATTGAACACATGAAAATGTGTTCTGTTCTTCCATTCACCATCATGCTTCCATCCAGAACTATTCACCAAGATTGCCCTAGTGGTCTCTTTTTCTCATGGTTAATGGATTACCAATGTGTCCCTACCTCTCTTCATATCGAGTGGCTTGATGAAACATTTGTGAAGCAAAAATGACACTGATTGGTAAAGACCACTTCTCAGTTGAAGAGATTCCAATCTTTATATTCATCGCCATTATAAACCCTTAAGCTGTTGATTTGGTGCTAGTACAATTCCCACTGTCTGATTTCAATATTCATCAGCATAGAGATATATGATATTAGTCATCTATTGCTATTCTTTTTCTTGGTAGTCTATCACCAACCTTTACAATTGTACCGATACTTTGGAATGCTTCCCAAGCATGTGAACACTAGACATTCAAAAACTCTTTAGTAACATTTATGAAACTTCCCCTTCTTCCAGTTTACTGATCTTGCTATCTCACGTAAAAATTTTCAAAAATTCTTTTAACCATTTTGACTGTATGTCACTTTCACTTGAAATATCTGGAAATGTGACTTGCACCAAACCCAGTCACTCTATGCATTTTTTTTTTTTTTTTTTTTTTTTTTTGCTTTTGTATAACTTGCAATTTCTGATAACTGCATATGCATCACTCTTCTACTAACTTGGTTTTTCACTAAAATAATAATAACAGCACATTCCTACTATTTCATACTGATAAGATGAAAATTTTGCTAATTAAACTTAGCAAACTTGTGTATAGATTAGACATGGAATAAACAAAAGCATATACCTGAAAATGAAACTTGCGAGTACACTTATAATCACTAATTAGAAAAATTATTGTGACTTATGGCACTTTACAAGCTGATAACAGTTATATGTCAGCGATTTAAGATGAGTGAATGTCTCTCGTTTCTTCAGTAGTGTCAACTAGGGCCAAAAGTATGATTTAGCTACTTGTAAATTTCATTCACTCATCTACAGATTTAGATCTATTAATTTAAACTTGAACCAGAGAATGATCACCTCTGAATCAGTACACCAGTGGTATTTCTCTCCACATGGAGGACTTTGTGATCACAACAGATTTACACATGTGTCAGCCATCACACACAAGGACAGTCTTCGGCTGGCAGGGTTTGAACTCACAATACTCTATTAACCAAGCTATCCCGGCCTACAAAATTATTATGGTGGTGGAGATGGTGGGTAGATCTAATGCCACTTGGTCATACCAAGCTCAAATGAGCAAAGCTCTTTCGAATTAAGGCAGAAGTGTGTGCCTTTCGTTGTTAACAAGCATCGTTAAGGTGAAAGTACGACTTTGCTCGAACATGCAAGATACAATCCTTTTTTGAGGGTGGTCAAACTCATTCATCCATCTTCAAGTCAGAATTTAGTCTAGAGAATCCAAAACAGAGACTGACTCATCCTTGATTCAGTAACCCCAGAGGTATAAATTGTTATGAGAACTTGGAGGACTTTGCAGTCATGACATATTTAATGTGCCCCAACTGCCATTAGCCAACACGGTGGTTTTTAGATGAGATGAGGACAGAACTCGTTACCTTTTGGTTACGAGACTGATGCTCTATCATCCAGGCTAACGCGGTCCAAAATTATTATAATAGCATTTAATGTTTAAACATTCAGATGAATTCTACCTCATATAAACACTTCCAAAGTTTCTTGTACCATTCTGAACGTATGATACCTCTTTCACTTGCAACAAATGTTTGGAAATGTGGCTTGCATTGTGCACACTGACTCAGTACACTTTTTGTGTTCTTATAATCTGTAATGTTATAATTCTGATAACTAAGTATGCATCGATTTGTTGAATTTGTTTACCATTGAACAACAACACTTTTTCACAATTTCACAATGGTAAGATTTTAAAAAAAGTACTTAGTTGCTTAAGCTTTGCACACTTGTTATATTAAATATGGAAATTGTACATATCAGAAAATAAAACTTAATGGTAAACACATTTATAATTACTAATTAGAAAAATTATTGCAATAGCATTAATTGTTTAAAACTTTTAGAGGGATATGAATTTAATCAAAACAAATAACTTTTTTTCACACATACATATATTGAACTTTTCATCTATTTTTGACACTACATAATATGCTCTCAACTTAATTTACAGAAATCATTAAAAGGAGAAATTAAATAATTCCATAAAGTAAAAATAAAGACCAATAAAAAAAAACTTACTTTTGTTTCAACTGAACTCTGTGACCCCAATTTAGTGATCTAACATAGCCAATGACAGCTGAACGTAAAGTATCCCAGTCATGTGTAATATTTTCATTAACATTCCATCCATATGTTTTGGCATGTTCTATGGCTTTACCTAAAGATGCAGCTTGATGATAAAGCTTTTTAGGAATGCAACCAACATTTACACATGTACCACCAAGACCCCAAGTTGTCCCTAAAATATAAAAGCAAGACATTAAATTAACAAATAATTAACTCTTCTTAATTTATTACAATTGTTTTCAGGTAAAAAGAAAAGCAATTCAACCAAGAGATAAATAATCATAAAATTAATATGATTCATATAAAATTAATTTCAAAATTAACAAATATTATAGCATTCAAAAACTATTGAAGATGACAAGTTTTTTGTTTTGTTTAGTTTTGAAACCTGTAATAGGTCATCAATACTTGATAATCGTCTAAAATTATATTTATAATAAAATAGAAGATTTTTTAAATTGAAATCTATTTTATACATATATATGTGAATAATAATTCAGTATTTCTTAGAAATATACAGATGGAACATAAGACAATTAAAAAGCATATTTAATTTACGTAATTTTCCTCAAAATTAATTATAAGATGCATTTATTAAATAACATTTTATTAACTGAACATGTAAGCAGACCGCTTAATGTAAATTCTTAACAAAGGTAAGTAATAAACTTTTGAAAACAAATTTTCATTTTAGATATTTTTATTTCAACTAATTCTCCCTATTAGATAGAGCATCTAATCAGAGGAATGGGGTCAAATACTTAACCTTTGAAGACACAGAAAAACTGTTTATGCAATTATTATTTATTTATATATATATATATATAAGTATGGATGCTGATAGAGCAACAAAAGGAGAATACTGGTATAGAACACAAATCAATGGTTCCTAAGAGCTTGTTTAGTATTGTCTTTCTGGAATATTTATTTAGGAATATAACTAAAAGCAGAACTAAAACAGAAATTTTATTTTACATTTCTATAACACTCGATGCATGCCATGCTAATTCATTTAAGTCAAAAAGTAATATTTAATTCAGTATACAAAAAATAAGATTATTTCAGAGTTAAGAACAGCGCAAACCATCTCTTCAGGTAAATATATCTGCTTCAAATGAAAGTTTTAATACTGTTGCATGCCAAGAAAAGGCCAAATATATGATATGAATATCAATCATATAGTTGACCTTTTTCTAGCCACCTGGTCTTTTTACAGTTTTTAAACATTTAAATAGGTAATTAGCTCAAGCATTTCCAGAAACTTCTTTAAGGGAAATTAGAAATTCTGTATCATTATTCATCTGACTAAAGCTGAATTACAATGTTTGATTATTGTCTACAATAACCAGTTTGAACATTTCTCATATTGATGAGTTTGTATCTTTTTGTTTTGTTTTTGTTACTGTTACCTTATTAATTTTTTTTAATTTAATTTTTGTTTCTTCCAATACTTACTTCCATAAACCTTGAAAAGTCTCAGTGGAATATCTCATTTCGTACAATCTGTTTTTTGTAACAAATGCCAACAAACAAGGGAAATGTAATATTTTATAATTTATATGGCCTTGCTTTTGTTATTACACAGGAAGAAAATTCATTCCCTTGAAACATGTTCTGCATGCTCAACCAAAATTGCATAGTAAAAATTTGAATTAAGTATAATTGACTGTAATTATTAAAGTACAACACTTTTACTTTATTTAAATTTTAAAAGCTTTCAAAAAACATAAATTAATGTTTCATTCCAATACAGCTGGGATACTACATGGTTGCTAACTGTAATCTAACCAAACAATAAAGCATACAAAATAATGAACATCAATAGCTGAACAGAAATATTCATTGATCTTCAAAAGGTAATAGTGATATATACACTTCCAAAAAGAATATTTAAACTGAATTACTCATCAATAGGAGTAAAGTCTCAATAGTTATATCATTTTTTATTTTTAAATCTATTTAGAGAAGCTTGATTCTACATGCATATTGTTTTTTAAAAATCTAATCTTACTCTTCTGCACTTCAATTCGCTGAATATGTGTGGCAATAAATGCTATAACAGAAATCTGTGTGAGAGAAAAAAATTCCAAATGTTCAATACCTGCAATATGAAAAACATATAACGAGCAAATAATGTATAACATCTTTACTGACTAGTTCCAGTATTCTACTCAACTTATTAGCAAAGTAAGCATTGTTTCCAATTTAATTTAGAGTAGAAATTTGCAGAAACAAAACAATTGCTGTACCACAAATTATTCTCATGTATGTCTATCTGTTCTATCTTTATCAAAGTATCAAAGGCAACCATTTGATACATTCAAATATTTGATTGGATATTAATTTAGCGAGTCATAACCAAAAAATATTTTTGATTCACAATTTTACAATTTCATGATACCTCTAAGTCAAGAAGTAAAAAGAACCAATAATCCTTATAGGACTGCAATCAGTCGATTGTTATCACTCAGACTCAATATAAGAGTCTATCAGTTTGTCTTATTTAGTAAAGCAAATAAAATATGAAAATTCACTAATTGAAATACTTAAAATTGAATCTAATACAATTGTTTAATCTTTAACTATGAATATTTCAAAACCTTTTTCTCATAATTTTTGTTTATGGAAGTGAATGGAATACATTATGAATAAGTTAAATTTGCTCATTTCCTTTTCATCCCCCAAATGATTTTTAAGCCAAAGGCACACAAATATTAATGCTCAATCGTTTCCAGGAATATGGTAAAATTCCAAGGTTCTTCATTTCTGTTTGAAATCTAATAATATTTTATGTTACTTATAAACTTTTTTCTTCTAAACTTTTTTTTTAAATGAATATTCATTCATTTAAGACATTTTCAGAACTAAGTGAGCAGCATCAGGGAAATAAAAATGTGATCTACACTGCTAGGAAAAAAACTGAAGAACAAAGAGAAAAACTATTCACATCCTAGTAAATTCTAATATTAGAAATAAGAACAACAGCACAGAGAAGCAGTAACAGAAGGATCTTTTTACAAAGGCATTTCAGAAATATCTTAAATTTGGTAGCAAGACAAATAAATATTACTTTTAGTTTAATCCTTTAAAAACAGCAGATCATGATATCCTGTATATTCCAGCTTCAGTTGTGTTAAAATCAGGTATTGCAGTGTGTGTGTGTGCGTGCGTGCGTGCGTGCACGCACGCATTTATGCAGGCATGCCTGATTATTCAAAATATACAATAGAAATGTACATGTTCAATACATATTTTAACATCATCACTGAATATTGCATAATATCTACTTGGGTAGATCTCTAAAGAATATATTAATTTTAAAAAATTGAAGATAATACATATATTACATAAATACTTTTGAAAAAATTTCAAATACAACTTTCATTTCCCCTAAATTTTGAAATAAAGTGTAACAAGAAAATAGGAAGATATTACCTTGAATAAAAATTGTGATATAAAAAAAAGAAAAACACTATCACGCTTCTAAAGCATCAGAAATATTTTTGCAAGATTATTATCCTCTTCCACAATTAATCTACACATTCCATATACTCGATCATCAGAGAAGGGTATAAAACAATTTGTCAAAGTGATATAAAGACTATGATTCAACAGGAGTTAATTTTCTATTATTTGTGATTCAGTAGCTATTAGGGAAAGGAAAGCATTCTACTGCTACAGCACATGAATTATCTGCAAGGACACATTCAAATACATTTCTTGTCGGCATCTTACCTCTGACAGATGGATCTACATAGTCTAATACTGCAACTCTTTTACCCAAAGATGCAGCTGTAAAAAAAATTTGAAATAAGTAAAAATATTTTTTAAAACATATTTTAATTAGAAAATCTCATTCAAGTTTTCTAAATTTTACCTTCTTTAGCACAAGCTAAACCGCCAGAACCTCCTCCAATTACTACCAAATTATACTTCTGAGCAGTGCTTGCTGAAATATAAAAATTAACTATGATTATCACAAGTTATAAAAAAAATTGATCATATTACTTTGTACACATTTTATGTATAAGAAAGGTGTTAGTTTTTTTTATGAAATTTCATTTACTAATAAGCTTTGCAATTTCTTATGGTAATTTTCAAAATAACAGTTGAATATTTATACATAGGTGATTTCAAGATAAAGCTTTCTATTATTCTTTAATGTTAATTTTTCACATATTAGAACTATTGTAAATATTTTATTTAAAAAAGTACATGGTTTTCATTCGAATGGATCCAACAATGCGAACGTATATTAATAGTATTTTAAAATATCTTCCTCATAACTTTAAGATGATAGAAAAAAATATTACAGCAAAAGTAATATTATACTATAATGCTAAATTGTACCTTTATTCAGACATTATCAATTAATGTAATCTTACTAATAGGTTACTAAAATACAAGGCAAAAATCAGGAAATTAAACTCTTGTTACAATTTATTATTGAATAAATTTATAGTGTAGTTGTCAGCCATAATACTATGCAAGAATGTTGCATCTTTCTTCCTCCTAGTTCAAGATTTTTTTTTTAAACTTAAATAATAAAATATTTTTATAATACCAGAATATTGTACTTAATATTTGGAAAACAAAATACACAAATTCCAACATTTTACTGTAATTTATAACATTATACATTTAAAGACGGGGGAGAAATTCTTTATGTGATGAATAATTAGTTAATAAAATGAATGCAGCAAATTAGTTAATTCAATAACTTGATAATAAAATTATGTATTTTAAGTATATCTAAAATTTAATCAACTTTTATGAAAACTTCCTCCTTTCTATATTAGGTTTTAAAGATTTAGCAGTAATAGGTTTAACATTTATGAATGGAAATTCTATTTAGACAGACTGTCATCAATCTAGCTATTAGTATCCACCTTAGGAGGCATATGCATGTTATTAAATATTAACAAAGATATTAGCAAATAAGAAAAATAAGAACAATTTGCTTGGAATTATCAATTTATGTATTTAAATTCAGCATTAAGGCATATCATTCAACCCTCTGAATTTGCAGCCAAACACATCCATAAATCAATTTGAAAGCAAACTGAAGACAGAATACAAAATTCGAGTAAGGTCAATGAAAAGTGAAATCACATCACTGCTTAAACCATGTCAATAATGGGGGGGGGGGGGATTCAACATCAATATCTGGATGGAAATAATTTGCAAATTTAATTTTATAATTTAACCAGCCCCCCCCCCTTTTTTTTAATTCTAACCAATTTTTATTCAGAGAATGTGCTGTATAAAATTATACAAGACAAACTAAGATCAGAAGAATCTGATTCATCAAAAGAGATACTGATTAAATAGTTAATAAACAGAGTATGTGCACAATAAAAAATTTAAGAAAAAAGCAAGAGAATAAAGTTTTAATAAAATAGAGGAAAGGCCAATTATATTTCTTTAATACTAAATATATCCGCGCAAAATTTAATATTTTTTCGAGTATTGTTTTCAAGACAATGAAATTTTTTTAGAATACCACATGACTTTTTTTTTATGATTCCAAGAAAATATTTAATTACATCTCAAAATATTTTTGGAACATCAAAAAAACATCTTATGCACAGAATCTACCTATAGCATAATATATATATATATATATAATGCTATAATTCACAGCACAGAAATCAGTTGTTACATATTGTCAAATAACCTTACTTAACAAATCATCTAAATCGTAAATGTTTCAGACAGTTTCAATGACCATTTATACTATAAAACAGCCAGAAACACTGTATGCAATCCTTTGCCAACTAATGAATTTGTAAAATAATATAAGAAATGCTCAAGATAGGATACATCAAAAACCATTCAGTGGAAAGAAAATGTAAAAGAAATACAAAACAAATAGTCATCAAAGTTTAATATGCAGTGAAAATAGGCTAATTATTACTAGATAAGCAATCCTATCATTTACGAAGATGTAGACAAAAGATAGTTTAGTACATACAATGCAAAGTGCTGTTACTCACAATCAGTGATTGTAAGTTCTGGGATGAATAAAGTCTGGGATTTGAGTGAAAACTTGGCTTGATGTTGGAATGTGTAAAGTCTTGGGTTTTTTGGCAGGAGGTATACCAAATTTTTATCAGGTAGGGAATAATTAGGGATATCAGGTAGGGGATAATTTAGCTCCTTACAATACACATGCCTTTATGAAGCGAACTTTCGAGAGTGTGGCATAAACATCACTTATGGAAATTGACAACTAAACAAAGAGGAAAGTTTCTTTCAGAGGGGTTAAAATTTATCACTGTATCTTCTAAAACTATCATTTCATAAACATAGTAATTGCATTCACCAAAATTAGTCTTTAATTATATCAATTTAATTTTTGTGCATTTTTGTTTTTAACATTTTTTTAATGTAATACACAATTTGAAACAGTTTTAAATCTAATGAAATTAAAACTCACCCATTAATATATTCAAAGATTAAAATCAACTAAATTATTCATCCACTAAAAATATTTAAATGCTACACATGTTAAAATTAAGATTTTTAAAAATACCAGATTTGGAAAGTGATTTTGGAGCATGATTTTCACTTCTGCCTTTGTTTTGCAGCATATACATCCCCCTGCCTCATCATTTGTTTAGTAACATTTTCTGTACATTTTTAGTCTTCTAAATAACAAAGTAATTTTTTTTAAAAAATGCATTGCATTTTAATATTTAATAAAAAAAATCAGTATGGGTAAACAGTTTAGTCATCAAAGACTTTGGTAATAAAAAAAAATTTTACATTTTTAAACTATATGTTCAAAAAAAAAACTTTTTCTTCTGGAATGTAATAATTTCTTAAGTACTATTTTTCATGGAATATTTTATGCTCTACTTTAAAGACACAATCATATTTTTCTGGGTTGTCATATACATCTTCAAACATTACGATTATTCTGACTATGCTTTATTCATCCATTGAATTTTCTAAATTATACGCTAAATCGAAATCATTCGTAACAGATATAAAATGTACCTGGACTTCGCAAATGAATTAGATTTTATAAACTCTTTAGTTGAATCAGACTGAAATCATAGTAAAAGGTTAAAACAAAAGCAAAAGGCTTCAGCTACTAAACTGTAAGCAAAGTAAAACCATGAAAGGTGTAACAAAATGTTTTCTAGAAAACCCCATACAGTCTGAATTTGCATATACCAAATGTTTTTTTACAAAAAAATAAAGCATTTCTCGAATATACTGCTTATTACGTCTTATGAACAATAGTACATTTTTTATAGTAAAAAATACAATATAACCTTCTACAATAATGTATAAAATTTCTATTAAAATAACTGCTAGATCTTCTATAGATATTGTAACATTTTTACCCTGATTGAACAATTGGAACTTTATAAACAACCTAGCATTAAACAAAATTAAATATTTTGCACAATTCATCACAATGTTTGAGAGCATCTTGCAAAATAGATTCTAACTAAAAACACGACACTTTTTTAGAGCTACTTTTAGATCATATTTATATAAAATAACAATATTCTTTTGAAATGGAAAGAATCTAACAGATACATTTTGAGGATTTTAAAATAATAAATAACACTTTAATTTGAATCAAGTAATCTTTCCTCTCAGTTTTAGTGAGCTAGCACAAAATCTTCCAGGACTAACTTATGAGGTCCACAATACTTTAGACTATCAAATACTCTTTGTAAAAAGCAAAACACCTTCTATAATACACACAAAATATTCTATAAGCATGACATATTTTTAAGATAAAAAAAACAATATAAAATTTTCTAAAAACCTGCAGGCCTCATTTTTAAAATTATATTATGACTAAGCCTAAAATATTTCATAAGCAGCATATGCATAGTTCTTTATAATATATTCCCACACTGTTATGAACTATCATGTGTTTCTTTATAACATAAAATCATATTTTTAAATAAGACTCATACATTTTAAAATTGGAAAAACACATTCAACTTTACAAGATACAGAATGTATCTGAACAAAACAAAGTACCTCCATTTTATAATTTTATGCAACCTGTGGTGGTAAGTTCATCAGCCAGATAACAACTTTGGGACATGACTTTTGTCTAGTGTTATGTTACACATTCTTGAGGTTTAATCTCGGATCCATTGGGTCCATTGCTGCTCAACATAACCCCTAGGCAAAAATGTACGCAAGATCTAATCTAGTTTATGAACTTACCACCATAAACTTTTTACTCAGAAACTGTTTGTTGCACAAAACTATACAACAAACACACTTCTCTAGCATATAAGATATAATTTATTTTATGCAAAGATCATTTTTTAGAATATCACATTTAGAAAGAAAAACTTTTTTTTTAATGATACAGGACAATATTTTTACTTGAATCGAAAGTATTATAAAAAAATAAATGATTTTTTCTGTAATATCAAGTCAGAAAAAAACTGCTTCTTTTATGATAGGAAACTATATACATTCAATATTTTTATCATTAATTTTATTGAATTGCAGAAACTACAAAATTTATAACCAAGCCACGCTTTTTTTTATATTAATTTTTTATTATTATTCACAGATTCCTTTTTTTATATCACTTTTTAAAAATTAAGTGACAATACTTATCAAACTGCAGATTTTTGGGGCACTGCAGACAAACTCTTTTTAACAACATGACAATCATTTTTAGGAATAATCAATTTTACTTTATATCACAGTAAAGTAATTTTGAAATACTGCATTTCTTGAACATGATAAGGGAGAGAATAAAGTTGTTGGAATTTCCTGCAGTAAAGTTTTTCTTTTCATGAAACAATACATATATTTTAATGACATTCTATATTTTAATGAATGCAGATTATACCTGTTACATTGCATGATAATATACATTTCTCATGTTTGTATTTTTTCAATATTAAATATTTCCATTCTGTTACTTAGTACTGCTGTAGACACAATACAGCTCACTTAGCACTCATATACTATATAAATTTAGAAACATTATCATTTGTATGAAGTTCAGGGAATGCTAGCTAAAGGTACTATTTGTATTGTAAAAGTAACTATTTGAATTGAAAAAGCCATAAGCAAATAGATATAAACAGTTACATTCAAAGAGATGTCATCTTGGCCGGTTAATGTAGTTGCATGTAAGCAGAATCAGTTCATCTTTCAATATTAAAAAGGCAATCACATTCTAGCCCATTTATAAATTATGGTGTTATTAACCTATTAAGCAGCTGAACCAATTATTTCTATAATTCACTGCAAATTGTACTTGATACTAATAATTTTAATGCAGCCTGAAGGAAAAAAGAAGTTCAATGGAGTCATACTCAAAAAAGATGCTATGGTCAACAGATACAAACAAAATGGCATTTTTACTTAAAAAGCCAATCATCAAAGTTACATATACCTGGTAAGGACAAACTTTGGTACTTGTGCATTGAGTATAAATCAATCATTAATCAAAAATACAACTAATGACTAATCACTGATGATTGAATCTACTGAATTATGTTTCTCAACGACATACTGTTTAGCCTAAAATGAAGCAATATTCAAACCGCTAAGTCAAAAATTTGGCAATGGAATAAAATTAATACTCAAACAAAAACAAAAAAATTGATTAAGAAAACTTGAGCAATTTATAATCAACAGTACAGCATTTTAAATTCAATACATGTACGATTCTCCCAACATAATTCATTACTCTTTTGATACATTACATAACACTTTGGGATACACTATATATTTTTTTTCTTTCAGTCTTATGTTTGATAAAAATATTACACAAAATTACCTTATTGTATCTTGAAAGATTTTTAAGCAAGGTTACGTTCAATTATAATCCATTTGAGATTTTACACTTAAGATTGTAAGATTTTTCACTATAATACTCGCTTGCATTTATCCAGAACCTTCTGTAACTTTTTAAAAATTTGTTAGATAATCTTATTTACAAACCAAGCTTACATCCCTTTATTTTTTATAAAGTTCATTAATATTTAACACTTACTTGTATGTTCCTAGTAAAAATTAATTTAGTATGTCAGAATGTCAGAAAGTATATATGTCAGAAATTAGTATGTCAGAAATTAGTTTAGTATGTCAGAACTAAAATTTTTCAGTTTATAAAAATACTAGCCGCCTTTGGCGACCAGGTGGTTCGCCATGAGTAATGGGTACTAAAACATTCAATTAAATCACATATTTATTCACCTTGAAGTAACTACGGGCATTGATTGGCCTGAAATTAATATTTTCTTAAAGATGATGGACTGAAAGTTCTAAAAGAACACGTTTTCCTAATAATATTCCTTAATTTTATAAATCAGTCAGTTTTAATGATTGATTTAGAAGACTGATTGATGTAGCAACTTTTTTTAAAAATATTAATAAAAATATTTTGTAAAATATGGCTCACAGAGCAAAGTATGAAGAAATCTAAAATTCATTATTCATAAATGCATTGTTTGACTCAAACTACATAAAATGTAATTATTTACTTCATTTAGATCAAATTAATAGTATTAAACAATATATATGCCTATTAATAATATTTTACAAATAGGCCATTGGAAAGGAATTTGAATGCATATCCTGTATAAATTTAATCCTGTATAAATAAAGATAAGTTGTTCAATTAATGATTTAAATATTGCAAAGGATCATAAAATCCTTTGCCATGCATTTTTTAAAGAAAATATCACATTTTTTATTTATTTTATCTAGTCATGTGCTAAAAGTTGCCTTTCTTCAGATTTAATTTGCGATGATAGTTTTTTTTTTTTTTATTTGAACTTCTGTCAAAATGATGGCAACATGGTGATAAAACCTAATTTTCTTCCCTTTGACGTGCTCTTGCAGATTTTATAGAAACCTTAGCTTTGCATTTATTTTTTTAGAAAGTATCACATTTTATAATGAAAAAAAAATTGAATTCATGATACAGATATTGCAAACAATAATAGAAATATGCCATTAAGTCGGGATTCCAATGCATATCCTGTCTAAATTCGATCAGGTTTACCGTAAAGAAGATTTATTGAATTAATTATTTAGATACTGCAAACGATCATAGAATCATTTGCTTTGCATTTATTTTTTTAGAAAATATCACTTTTTATATTTATGTTATTTTATCCAGTCCCATACTGAAAGTTGTATTTCTTTAGATTTGATTTGCGATGATAATTTTTCTTTATTCAAACTTCCGGCATTCTTTTATTTTATCCAGTCATGTGATAAAAACATGGTTAAAATATTTTTTACAAAATTCGTTAAAAATAGAAGCTTACATTATAAATTTAAAAAACTGATACAGTTAGAAATCTATTTTTTTAAATCTTTAAATTGATATAAAAGTCATGTTTGTGCAATGATATTTTCGGAAGTTTTAGCGGCAAAACGTCGAAATTTCGTTTAAATTTTAATTAATTCAAATTCTAATTAAAAATTCAAAAAAAGGGCTCCGAGGTGTACATTCCCGACCTCCAAGCTAAACATGTTCCAAATTTGGTAGCTGTAGGTCAACGGTCTGGCCTGTAGAGCGCCAACACACACACACACACATTGAGCTTTATTATAAGTATATAGATAATTATGTACAATACATATACAGAGCATTAAAATATTTCTTTATAGTTTAATAATTTCAATCATTTATATTAATTTTATTAGAGTACACTGATAAAATATTTAAGCACTTTAGGAAATTCACTTAGGCACTTGAATACCAATGAACACTAATATGTTATACAGTTTAAATTTTGCCTTTAGAATTTGATGCTACTGCAGATTAATTTACTGTTAAATAGACCCATCATATCCCAATCATTTTCTTTTCCCCTTTCCATCCTCATCTTTTATAAAAAGTACCAAAAAACATCATTATTGACATTATCTAAGCGCTTAATGAATTAAAAGAATTTGGTTTATAATTAATATTCAAATTTTTTAACATCATATTAACTAGCAAGAAGGAAAAAAAATGGAATGTGTGAGGAGGTATAAAACTGGTATAGATAATAGTATAATTCTGTTTTTCGACAACTTTCATAACTTCAAAAATCTACTCTTCCTGGATCCTTAATACTGAAGTTTATATATGCTATTTCATTCAATTATATTTTAATTCAATAAAATCAACAACAAAATTTATTGATTGATTGATATAGAATTTTTAAGGTATCCTCAATAAGGGTACTATGCTACAGATATCCAGTAACAGTTTCAACTGAGATAATCACACTAGTCCAGTTACATACCTAAGAGGACTCAAGTTTTTTACAAATTAACACTAAATCTACTAAAAGCAATCTATAACTATTTTCTAATAGTAATTCTAATGAATACGTGAAATGCCAGTATGTTAAGTATCAATGAAATTGAAAGTACTCAAAATCAGATATAAAAACAGTAATAGATCTCTTGCAACGTTAGTGATACTATTAAATTAGTTTACAAAAATGTCCAGTAATTTGAAATAAACATGTATGTTCTACCTGTTCTTGCACACCACAATGAGAAAGAACCATGTACCTGTCTTTTTTAAGAGATATTTTTAGTTATAATATTACTTGTATGTTTACAAATAGAAAAAGGGTTACTTCAACATTCTGGTATTTGCAGAATTTAAGAATTTCTAGTAAACATCCAATTGAAAGATTACTGTACTTAGGCTAAGCAACAGTTTTGCATGATTTTGAGGGTTTACACACAAAACAGTTATTTAGTAGCAATTCACAAATGCATGGCAAATACATTATTTGTGCAAACCAGTAATTTTAAATTCAAGAATGATAAAAATTATAGATTTGTTAAACATGTATTTAATGTATATACTTCCTCAGTTTAATTATAATATCAGAATATATATAATATGTAAAAAGTTCAGCATAAACAATTTAATTGCATCCAATGCTTTTAATATAGATTTTCTAAGAATTCTCAAAGTAAATATCACACAAGATCATATTACATTTTTTAAAAAAGTATTTTTTAATGACATTTTATTCCTTACAAATACTAATGAAATTTGAAGACCAGCTACACCATTTATAAAGTGCATCATAAAAAAAACTGTTTTACATGGACAAAAAACAGATTTATAACAACCAAATATGATGCTACTTATACACTTAAAAGAGCTTTTTACCATGCTTACCTTCTACAAATAAAATTTGTTTCTTTGCATGGTTGGCAAACATGATTTTAAAGACTTAATATCCAATTTTTGAAACAAATATCCTTTAGAAGAATTCAAGGTCAGAGAATTTATTTCTTAAAAAGTTCCATTTCTTCAATTTAATAATACATAACTAATTTCAACTTTTATTCCATATAAAATATTCACAAATTATTTCGTTTTCAAACATAATAGCAAAACATATTTCAAACATAATTGCTGCGTATGTACAAGTAGGGAACTTCAATATACAAAATAAAAAAAATACAATACCTGCTCTTAATTGTACAAAGTATTTAATAGAGCGATTACGTAAAATCGGATAAAATGACGACAGTTGATTAGTTAACATTTCGATATTTATTTCTTAAATTTTTTTATTTTGACATAACATATGACAAATAACTTAATATAACAGCATTAAATTTTGATAAAATGTTTATAAAACTGCATTTCAGCAAAAGAAATTGGTGTCATTCATATTTAATATTTTAATAAGAATAAACACACCTAAACACCGGCTAATATTTCTAAAAATACACGAGCGTGCTCAAAAACATAATTCGAGGTAAAAAAATCACAGTTGCAGTTATACATCGATGATAGTGGTATTTGAATAAATCACACTTGCCGTTACGAATTAGGGCGTTTGAATGACACAATAGACTCAAAAAAGAGCAGTATTAAATTTAAACCAAGATTCAAGCCATTCAGTAAAATGAGGCAGATCAGAAATAGTATTCACCAACGTGGTAGAGAGCCCCCTTAGATTCAGGTGTTTGCAAACAGATTTGTTACCCACCATGACTAAAGGTCGAGTTGAATTTCGCCTGTTAGGTTTGCTTCATGTTATGCCTGACTTTTTAGTTAGTTTAGTTTAGTTATATTAACGTCCCGTTTGGAAGCGATATTAGGGCTATTTTGATACGGATCTCGTCATTTTGAACCTGGGTCAGATGACGAGAACGACACCTGAGCTGGCACCCCTCTCTCCACACAACACCACACCAGCTGGAGGATGTTTGGCCTGACAGATTTAAACGGCTCTTCGGTGGAATCGAGTCTTGAACTTGAAACCATCCGGTTCCGAAACCGAGATCTTACCACCAGGCTACAGCGGCCCGTTTTGTTTGGCTGAAATCGGTGAATAGTTAAAGACGCATAAACCATGATTTTTTGATTAACAAATAATTTTACTATTGTTATTTTTAAATATTTGTTCCAAATATCTGTTATTTCAATCAGATTATTAATTAAAATTATCAATTAATATTAAATATAAAATTATTAATTATAATTTATACTTAATTTACTAACTCAAGAAATATGCGATTTAATTACTTAATCTATTTCAGTTTATTTTTTTAATTTGATTTTTTCAAAACTATTTATCTATTGCAGCAAACCATTTTTTGAAAAAGTTGAAATAAAAATATGTCATTTCTTTAAAATGTTTACTTTAATTCTATATTCGACAAATAGATGGTGCCTATAATAAACTGAATATATGCAATCCGAAATTCGTGTCAAATGCAATCAAAACTGATCTTTATAGGTTATGCATTGACAAATGCGAATATCAGAAAGTCTTGGCCGCTATTATTAAGCGGAGCGCTGACTTCACACTTTCCAGGGAAATCACCGTTCCAATAAATCTCAGTAATGTTTATTTCAATGATAATATAATTCAAATAATATATATATTATTTTCAACCATATAAATTTCCACTTATTCACAGATTTTCTCTTTTCCCATTCTGCGCATTAAAGGGATGATGTGGTGACATCTTAATAAGCCAGTAACAGCCGGTAGACAAGAACATTCGCTTTTGTCGAATGGTTAAGTTACTGGACTTCAAACCCAAACATTACAAGTTCGGTCCTTGGCGGAAGTCAACCTCCATATTGGCACAATTCCAACCAACTCCATCGCCAAAATGGGACCTCAGGACACAAGAGAAAGGTAGTGGGATAGATCCGTACGGACTTTCCCAAACGGGTCATAAACCTTCAATAAATCATGCATAGCTTTTTGAAAAACAAGGGAGTAGGGAGTGATTAGTCTAGATTTGCTAAAAATATATTATATGTTGGTAAGAGTATTTAGCAGGAAAATGTGTTGGTATTTTAACTGAATTTTAGTGTTTAAACAAACAGGGAAAGCTTATGACTGTTTGTGCCAGTGCATATGTGTGGACTCTGTACAAACCAGACTGTCTGACTTATGTCTATCATGTTTGGCAAATACATACTTAGGATAATAGAAGAGTATTGTTGAAAAGAAACTGAAAACTGATCGCACGAACATTTCATCTTGTCTTTTGTCTTGCTTCGGATATTTCATTCATCTTTTATTATTATTACTAGCCGCCTTTGGCGACCAGCTGGTTCGTCATGAGTAATGCGTTCTAAAATTTTCAGTTAAGTCACATATTCATTAGCCTTGAAGATATTCCGGGCATTGATTGGCCGGATATTAAAAATGTTTTTTTTTTTTCGTGATGCTGCCAAAATATTAAATAAGTTTTTTTAAAGAAAGAAAAAAAGAAAAGAAAATTATTGAATTAATGATACAGATATTGTAAACGATTATAGAAATATGCCATTATGTCGGGATTTCAATGCATATCCTATCTAAATTCAATCAGGTTTACCATAAATAAAGAAGATTTGTTGAATAAAATGATTTAGATATTGCAAAAGATTATAGAAGCCTTTTCTTTGCATTTATTTTTTTCGAAAATATCACATTTTTTGTTTTTTTTATTTTATCCAGTCACGTGCTAAAAGTATCATTTCTTTAGATTTAATTTGGGATGATAGTTTTTTTTAGTTGAACTTCCGGCATTCTTTTATTTTATCCAGTCACGTGCTAAAAACATGGTTAAAATATTTCTTTAAAAATTCGTTAAAATTAGAAGCCTACGTTATAAATTAAAAAATCTGATACCGTTAGAAAGCTAATTTTCTTTATCTTTAAATGGATATAAATATCATGTTTGTGCAATAATATTTTCGGAAGTTATAGCGGAAAAACGTCGAAATTTCGCTTAAATTTTAATTAATTCAAATTCTAATTAAAAATTCGAAAAAAGGGCTCCGAAGTGCACATTCTTAACCTCCAAGGTATACATGTTCCAAATTTGGTAGCTGTAGGCCCAACGGTCTGACCTGTAGAGCGCCAACACACACACACACGCACACATTGAGCTTTATTATAAGTATAGATTATTGTTGTGACCAGAATAATATTAGGTATGGTTTTCCATGATGAGTAGATTTCAATATTAGGTATGCTTGTAGTAATTTTTTTAATATTTTCTGAATTTACGAATAAGATTTAACTTTTTTTAAAAATGGACATTTTTTTATTACCTCCCATTTTAAGTATTGATGATTTTACTTGTGATATAATTGAAAAAAATAAATATTATATGCATAAAAATTGTTTAAGTGCAACGTACAGTGAAAATAAAAACAGTGTAATGCTATTTCTAAAATATATATTATGTAAATTAAAAATCGCTGATATACCATATGTTTCAAGTACTATCGACATTAAATAAAAGAATGTTCTATATTAAAAGAAATACATTAAATACTAAATAATTTTGACTTATAATTACTACTGTATGTGCTAAAATGAGTTTATTTTGCTTCACTTTGTATCCCTTATCTTTAAATTATATTTGCATCAGGAGAAAATAGTGAGCATTTCTTAACTTAAATGATATTTAATATTAGTAATATATGAATTTCATAATAAATTAATGCAAAACAATAGAAGGAAGTAAGCATTTTCAACATTCTTTGTGGGAGACTACTTTGATAGTAATTTTAAAATATAAATGTGACCTAATAAATAATTTAAATTATATTTAGTGAATTATAGAATTAATAATCTGCTAAATATTCTTTAAAATTTAATACAAAATCACGAAAATTTTAACTTATTTTAAGAAACAAATTACAACTGTTGCAAAAATATTATAAAGCATTCTTTACGCTAGACATCAACGTACAATGATACTTTTTTATAGATTTAATTTGAAATAATAGTTGATTTTTTTTATTTGAATTTTCGTCAATATGATGGCAACACTCTGATAAAACCTAATCTTTTTTTCCCTTGAATTGCTCGTGCAGATTAAACTTTATTGTTTTGTCCGAAATACATTGTTGAAAAATATCATGAAAATTTTTCTTAAAAAATTCGTTAAAAATAGAAGCTTAATTTATATGTTAAAACACTGATACCATTAGAAAGCTAATTTTTTAATCTTTAATTTGATGTAAAAATTATCTTTGTGCGATAATATTTTCAGAAGTTATAGTGGAAAAGCGTCGAAATTTCGCAAAATTTTTAATTAATTCAAATTCTTATTAAAAATTCAAAAAAGGGGGGGGGGCTCCGAGGTGCACATTCCCGACCTTCAAGGTATACACGTACCAAATTTGGTAGCTGTAACGGTCTGGCCTGTAGAGAGCCAACACACACACACACACACATTGAGCTTTATAACAAGTATAGATAACCAAACTGATTATTCATAACGGCCGTTACACACATACATATATATACAGTAAAAGCTCTTTATTCGCGGGGTATATATTCCGTAAATATGCCGCGAATACAGAAACCGTGAATACGGAATGGTAATTTATATGGGATTATAGCGGATGCGTTCCTAGGTAACAAAATAAAAAAAAAAATTATAAAAATATCAATTTAATTGAAGTTTTTGTTCATTTTGATTAATTATCTTAAGGCTTAGGCAATGGTTTGAAGAATTTTGTAATTTTCTCTTGCTTGGTAGTTTTTAAAAGCTCCTTCCATTCAGACTGATACGCAGCAGTCGCATTAGCAATTTGCCTCTAAAAAATAAGACTTTGTTCCATAGACGTTCATAAAGAAATCGCAAAGCTCATTTGCCCTTCTTAAACCTTCACTAAGATTTTCCAAATTAAATGTCACGTTTCCAGAGCTTGCTGAAGCCCCTGCTTCAATCGGTTGTGAATTTCACATTTCCTCCAAGTCGGTTTCAGTCAAATCTTCATCTTACGATTCAAGCAATTCCTGAAAGTCACTTGATTCTATCAGTTCGAACCCATCTCGTCCTATTCCATTCTCGATTTCGGTTATGTTTGCAGTCAAAGTTTGAACCTGCAGATTCTTCGTCATTTTCCGCAGTCAGAGCAGGCCATTTTTTTCTAGCATGACTTCAATGTGTGTGGCTTCAGTTTTTCCAATGATCCTTTTATGTTTACGATGCATTTTGCTATGTCAAATTTCTTCCAGCATTCGATAACATTCACATCAGGATTACATTCCATATAATCCAATATGATTTTGAAGGTTAATCTAATGTAATAGAGCTTTAAAGCCTGGATTATTTCTTGGTTCAGAGGTTGAAGCAAAGTCGTCGTGTTGGGAGGTAAAAATGTCACTTTTATATTCGGATGCATAGTTTCAAGTTCGCTAGGATGACCTAGTGCATTGTCCAAAACTAGAAGTGCTTTAAAGTCAGAATTCTGTTTTTTTAAAAAATAAGTTTCAACTTTAGAAACAAAACAATTCCGGAACCAGTCACAAAAAATAGCACTTGTAACTCACTCTTTCTTATTAGTACGCCAAAACATTGGCAGGTTGAATAAAGAAACCGCGAATAAAGAAATTTTTAGCCGCGAATACAGGCATTGGGTCGCATTTTTTTCAACCGCGAACAGTGAAACCGCGAATAAGGAGCTTTTACTGTATATATATTCTCACTCTCTCTCTCTCTCTATATATATATATATAGAGAGAGAGAGAGAGAGAGTTAAAAAGGGGCACAATTTAAATACTATTTAAAGATAGAACTTTTAAAGAATCAAAATTTTTAAATTATAAAGTAAAATATTTTTTAGTTTTTAACAACATAATAAAAAGGCGTAAAAATAAATTTGAAAATATTATAGTATGTTCTTACAATTAAAAAATACTTTGAAACCTTGCCAAGAAAAAATAATTGAATAATCAGGTTTGAATATTAAGACACACCAAATTCTGTTCTGGAAATCTTACTTCATATGGAACACCTTCGTTGGTATAACTCATAGCTGTTTTTAAAATTCGTTTCATAAATAGCACAGTTATGAGTGGTAGTATTTAGATAATGTTCATCTTTTACACTGTGATCTTCAATTGATGAATTCATGTTAATTCGTATTTAAAAACGTATTTTGAACGTTTTTGAAAAGAAATCTACGCATGCTCTCAGCGCATTTTAAATAACAGCAGCGTTATAGAATACTTTATTATCCTTGTATACTCTATACTTACTATTGCCCTTTCGACTTCATACTTTGTATTACCCTATCTACTTTATATTTTCTATTGCCCGATATGCATTAAATTTTCTATTGCCCTATATACATTAATTTTTCTATTCTTCTATATACATTATATTTTCTATTGTCCTATATGCATGATACTTTCTATTACCCTATATACTTGATTATACTTACAATCACTCAATATACTTTATACTTACTATTATACTATATACTTTATACTTGCTATTACCTTATATACTTTGTACTTACTATTACCCCAGGGCCGGCCATCTGGGGGGTACGGCGTGAGCTATGCTCCTGGGCCCAGCGACTGAGACCCCCACACACCGTGATTAAGAACTAAAATAGTGTTCTGAACAATAACATTGTAACACATGCAAAAAAGTTTACAAGCTTGTTTCTACATGGCTGACTGAGCATCGACCAAAGACTTCATTTGGAGAAAAACGCAGTAATGTCTATAAAAAGGCGGGAAAAGTTTATTCATGAATAAAGAAATCAGACATGTTAAGACAGAGCGGCGCGCCCGTCGCCCAGAAGTCGAGGCTGGGTTCAAATGGACTTGTAAATCATCAACTATCTACTTTTGTCTATATCTAATGTAATTTTCTTTTATGTATGCATCTGTGTATAATTGTTTTTATTAAGTTATTCTAACGAAAAATAAAACGACGATAAATTAACTGATCAATTCCTGGCAATGCGCACTTTAGAAATATTTAATACAGCATCTAAATTTATGTTCGACTGTAGACAAAACAAAGTAAGGAAACGGCTGGATTTCAGTTATTATTTCAAAGAATTGTAGATACGATTCTATTTTTAGCGTATAATAATCTTACACTTCGTAGAACCCACGATGTAATAGGAACGACTAATAATGGAATTGTTTAAAGTGTTATTGAATCATTAAGGAAAAACGGCTCTGTGCTTATGGTTCATATTAGGAGAATAAAAAAAAATTTCATAAACTAAATTGTCAATGATTTAATTCATACATTACAAGATCAAATTATTCCTAACTTAGGAAACGTTCTTAACAAAATTAAAGATAATGTAAATGCAGCTACGCATTACAATATCTAAATGGATTCTATTTCTGATATTTCCCATAAAAACAAATCTCTTTATTAGGTACATAAATTTTGAAGAGAAAAGATTAAATATAAATGAGTCATTTATAAGGTGTATTGAAGTAACTGGTATGACTGGTGAAGAACTAGCATAAGATCTATTTAGAAATATTAAGTGAGCTTTATTTACATACTAGCCGCCTTTGGCGATCAGCTGGTTCGCCATGAGTAATGGGTTCTAAAATTTTCAATTAAATCACATATTCATTAGCCTTGAAGTAACTCCGGGCATTGATTGGCCTGAAATTAATATTTTCTTTAAGATGATGGACTGAAAGCTCTAAAAGCGTTTTCCTAATAATATTCCTTAATTTTATAAATCAGTCAGCTTTAATGATTGATTTAGAAGACTGATTGATGTAGCAACTTTTTTTAAAAATATTAATAAAAATATTTTGTAAAATATGGCTCACAGAGCAAAGTATGAAGAAATCTAAAATTCATTATTCATAAATGCATTGTTTGACTCAAACTACATAAAATGTAATTATTTACTTCATTTAGATCAAATTAATAGTATTAAACAATATATATGTCTATTAATGATATTTTACAAATTGGCCATTGGAAAGGAATTTGAATGCATATCCTGTATAAATAAAGATAATTTATTCAATTAATGATTTAAATATTGCAAAGGATCAAAAAATCCTTTGCCATGCATTTTTTAAAGAAAATATCACATTTTATATTTATTTTATCTAGTCACGTGCTAAAAGTTGCCTTTCTTCAGATTTAATTTGCGATGATAGTTTTTTTTTATTTGAACTTCCGTCAAAATGATGGCAACACGGTGATAAAACCTAATTTTTTCCCTTTGACGTGCTTTTGCAGATTTTATAGAAACTTTAGCTTTGCATTTATTTTTTTAGAAACTATCACATTCTATAATGAATAAAAAATTGAATTAATGATACAGATATCGCAAACGATAGTAGAAATATGCCATTAAGTCGGGATTCCAATGCATATCCTGTCTAAATTCCATCAGATTTACCGTAAAGAAGATTTATTGAGTTAATTATTTAGATACTGCAAACGATCATAGAATCATTTGCTTTGAATTAATTTTTTAGAAAATATCACTTTTTATATTTCTTTTATTTTATCCAGTCACGTGTTAAAAGTTGCATTTCTTTAGACTTTTTTTACGATGATAATTTTTTTTTTATTCGAACTTCCGGCATTCTTTTACTTTATCCAGTCACGTGATAAAAACATAGTTAAAATATTTCTTTAAAAATTCGTTAAAAATAGAAGCTTACATTATAAATTTAAAAAACGTATACCGTTAGAAAGCTAATTTTTTTTATCTTTAAATTGATATAAAAATCATGTTTGTGCAATAATATTTTCGGAAGTTATAGCGGAAAAACGTTGAAATTTCGCTTAAATTTTAATTAATTCAAATTCTAATTAAAAATTCGAAAAAAGGGCTCTGAGGTGCACATTCCCGATCTCCTAGGTATACATGTACCAAATCTGGTAGCTGTAGGTCCAACGGTCTGGCCTGTAGAGCGCCAACACCCACACACACACATTGAGCTTTATTTTAAGTATAGATATACTAGATTATGGATCGTAGTGGACGGGCATATGACAACGGTAGAAACGCAAAAGGGAAATATAAAAGTTTAAAATCTAGAAAAATTTATCTGTTGTTCTCATGCAATCTATGTGCTTGCCTGGTTTATCAAACTCTTTTAATTTATTGATTTGTGATGCCGTTTCCAGCAGTATATATTACATTTTTCTGGTTATTGCAATGTTTGTGTTACTTATTTTCTGCATTTACAAAAAGATGGGAAAATCTACAAAAGCATTTAAACATTACTCTCAAACCATTATGCAACACTTTTTGGGAAGCCTAAATAGATACGATTAAAGCAGCGTATATACAGTTCGAGTAATGCCATTGAAGAATTTATTGATGAGAATAACAATATTACAGCGGTTGCGAAGCTAAAAGTCTGTTGAACTCAATGAAGAAATGAGATTTATTTTATGCTTAATTGACTGGTTTACAATATCATCCAAAATTATCTATTAATAAATATCATTCAAAAATATCTATTAATATAATATTTCAAATAAAAATAATTGTATTCGACTGGGCTTTTAATGTAGTCAATAAAATGAAAGCTGAAATCCAAAATTTAAGAAAAAATTTTACTTATATTTAGACGAAGAAAAAGTGATAGCACCTAATTTGAATCTTTTAGAACATTTTCTTGAAAAACCAATGCGAAAAAGAAAAAAATTATATTTCGAAACAGCACAAGATCAAATTGTGGAAAATTTGGTTTAGGAATTTAGATGTTATCTTAATTCTGCAACGGATAGGAAATAGATTTAAAAGTATTTCAGATTAATCACTGACCCAAAAGAACAAAATGAATTAGAAAATTGTTTCAAAAACTTTGTGATGTTTTATAATAACGAAGAAGATGAAAATCTAATCCAAATAATTGTATGCAATGGGATTTTATTTTGATGAAGAGGGATGTAAATAACGTTCAACACATACTGCATCATATAATAATTATAATGATTTATTTCTTTAATTGTTTTGAAAGGTTTCTTGAGATTGCCAGTTTCTATAATAAATGCTGAACCCTCTTTCAGCAAATTAAAATTAATAAAGGACTATCTTCGGACAAACATATGTGTGTGATACTTAAACGCTCTTGCTATACTAAGTATCGAAAAAGAAATAGGAAAAATTGTGATTTTCCTGGAGTAATTAATATCAAAAACAAAATCACGTATCAGAAAAATATGCAAATGTTTTTTTTTTTTTTTTACTTAGCTAAAAAAAATATAGGGCCCTAAATGGTTTCTTGCACCCTGGTCCCTTTATAGAGAAGGCTGGCTCTGTATTAACCTACATACTTTATTACACTTACTATTAGCCTATATACTTCATTACTTACTATTGATCTCTATACTTTATACTTTTAATTAACCTATATGATTTATTCTTACTATTAATCTCTGTACTTTATACTTACAATTAACCTATGTAATTTATACTTACTATTGCCCTATTTACTTTTCCCTGACTCAGGGCAGAATGATCCAAAGAATGTCATCGATTAGAGTTAGTTGATAAATATTTCGAATTAAAAAATTTTGTAAGACCGATAACACTCTATGAGTATTCGTTTGCTATCCGTTTCATCCCCTTAGCAGGGGTATTTTTCCAAGAAAACCGGAAGAATCGTAAAATCCGAGAAGGAAAGAAGTTTCGTGGAATCCGATGGGTGTGGTCTGCATTATCGTAACCTTAAGAGGTCACAGCAATACTGGCCACAAGAAACGGTGTCGTGGCTAGGAGTGAGGGGAGAATAAGGAGGGCAAATATTATAATCATTGATCAAAATAATATTTTTCATATATTTTGTATTTTTAAAAATCAGATGATGTATGAGTTTAGTAAGGAAAGAATAAATTTAGTAACTGCTGTTTAAAAGGACAGAGGACTCTTTTTAGACACTTTTGGGAATTATTCAGTTGAAGTTACGGAATTTTTTATGCTTATATATTAGAATATAAATGCGTCGAATTTCTTAAAAAACATTTTCAAATGAAATATTTTATTTAAAAAAAATTAAAGTTACATAATTTAAAAAAAAATCAAAATATTCCAGGCGATTTAATTTTAAAATTTTCCTATTATTTTTTCTTATTACCCAATGCAAATTTATTTGGAACAAAACTATTTTTCCACTTTTGTAATTCTAATTAGATGCTAATTTTTTAGAAATATTTTTAAAAATACTTACTGTATTTTCATAGGAATTTTATGTTTTTATAAACTAAAATTGACCGTTGACTAGCTTAAAAAAATCTGCAACATGAAATGCAAACTTCATTTTATTTTAATATTTGAGAAACTTTTATTATCAAATTCATTTAATTTCTTCGAAAATTAATCGGAACATTTCAATGATCTTTAAATCCAATTACAATATCATTTTCTGTACTTTTTTTCCTCTTAATCTTTCAAATAATTATTTTGCCTAACAATATGTATTATAACACTATTTTAGTGGAATATAAACCTATATTTTGGTGATGAAACGATAAAAAATCACCAAAATTGCATGTTTTCATCCATTTTTACTTATTTTAAATTTACTCTCCTCTTAAAGTGACCACTTTGGGACTTTTGATAAAAATAACCGAATTGGATAAAATTTACAGTATTTTTACCACATCAAAGGGAAGTGAGGTCTATAATTTAATTATTTTTTATTGACAGTGATTCCTTATTAATTCGCTTATATATTATTTGTATTTTATATGAAAAGTCCTTGGAATTTTAAAACGAGCAATTAAAATTTCAAAATATATGTGTGCAGGTTTTCAACACATTCGTCTTCATTTAAATATCCAATGTCTATTATTTGGTTTTGGTGACAAAAAGCTTGCAATTTTTAAAACTTTTTTTTAAAAAAAGGCTGAGAAAATTTTAGCTGTTTAGTAGTGTTGCTTTGACTCATTTCAGTTCAACTTTCTTGCTAATTAAGATGAAAATCTTAATTAGTAAGAAATCCTCTATTCTTGCCTTTAACACTCAACTCAGTTTTTATCTCCATCCATTTTTTTAGTAATTTAAATCATTTGTCGGTAGTTTATGAATATTCAACTGATTTCAAACTAGATCTAACTGTTCTTTCAATCCAACCCAAACCGCCTTTATTCACACAAAAGGACGTGAACTCTTGCCCAAGAGGGAAATGACTCGCAAATGTTTCTTTAAGGTGGGTTCACACAGAGCTAACTATTGCGCGCAATCCTTGCCACTTTACTGTTGTCACTGTATTATCTTCGTTTGAATAGTTGAGACAATGGGCGACGAGTGTCCAGACAGGACAACTATTTGCCATTGCCTTGTTGTGGTCACAGGAATTTTCAGAAATAGACGTCTTCTATTGCGCGCAGTAGTTAGCCTCGTGTGAACCCGTTTTTACAGTTGGAAGAAGAAAGTTGGGAAATTCCCCAAGTGGGTATTGCTGGTCTAAATTGATGACTCTATCAATTTTCTACTTCAAACTGATAAGTAAAACTATATAATGATCACACTACATGAATACTTTTGGATACGTAAGTTCGGAGCAGCGGATTTTGATAATATAAATGGAATGATTATCACTTTTACCAATATCATATCAAACGGTGATCACTGAGTCAATGAATTAATTTTCATAAATTTTTAGCAGGACGTCGTTTTCAAAACTCTAAGCCTTTATGAATATTTTCAGATACTTCAGAAATATCCGATATTACCGAGAAAATTTCATCGCTTCGTGCCATTGTAAAAGGAAAATTTTAATATTTTTTTTTCTCCATTTTGATGCAATTAACTTTTGAGTATTTCGAAAGAGAAATATTGTTTAGTAATATTATCTAATTTGCCACCTTTGGAGACCAGCTGGTTCGCCGTGAGTAATACGTTCGAAAATTTTCAACTAAAAACTTACGTAATTTGTTTTCTTTACAGCTTCTCAACCAAATATGTTTAAATTTCAAACTTCGATAATCACTTAATACGTATTATTATAAAAAGCCTTATGATTATTTGTTCATTATACTGTATATCTCTCTGATTTGCAATCAGTTGTTGTGGAATCGTTTGTTTCATTTTATCCAGTCGTGAGCTGAAAGTTAAATTTTTTTAAATACACTGATGGGAAAAAAATCCCAACTCCAAGAAACAATGATTATACAGTAATGAAATTTTAGGAATACATTTGTCTAGGTAATATATTTAATTGATTAAAGTTTCAAGATCGCAGGTAGAGCCATTTCAAATGTGAAATGTTGGTACATTTGTAACCGGTGTAACCGCCAGAATTTTGAATGCAAGCATGCAAACGTGCATGCATTGCGTCGTACAGGTGTCGGATATCAGTTTGTGGGATGGAGTTCCATGCCTGTTGCACTTGCACGGTCAATGCAGGGACGGTTATTGCTGGTTGTGGATGACGCTGAGTTGTCGTCCAATGATGTCCCATACGTGCTCGATTGGAGAGACATCTGGTGATCTAGCAGGCCAAGGCAACATGTCGACACTCTGTAGAGCATGTTGGGTTACAACAACAATACGAGGGCGAGTGTTATCCTGTTGGAAAACACCCCCTTGAATGCTGTTCAGGAATGGCAGCACAACAGGTTGTATCACTAGACTGCCGTACAAATTTGCAGTCAGGGTGCGTGGAATAACGACGAGAGTGCTCCTGCTGTCAAACGAAATTGCTTCCCAAACCATAACTCCAGGAGTAGGCCCTGTGTGTCTAGGCCGCAGACAGGTCACTAGCAGGCGTTCACCTGGCCTGCTTCTAACCAACAAACGGCTATCACTGCGACCAAGGCAGAACCGGCTTTCATCAGAAAACACAACAGATCTCCACTTCGTCCTCCAATGAGCTCTAGCTTGACACCACTTATGTCGCAAACGGCAGTGGTTTGGAGTCAGTGGAATGCACTGTACAGGGCGTCTGGCTCAGAGCTGTCCTTGAAGTAACCGATTTGTAACAGTTCGTTGTGCCACTGTGGTGCCAACTGCAGCTCGAATTTCAGCTGCAGACGCAGTATGATTAGCCACAGCCATACGCCGAATACGACGGTCTCCCCTCTCAGTAGTACCACGTGGCCACCCGGAACCTGGTCTTCTTGAGGCAGTACCTTCCCTTGACCCCTGCCGCCAATACTCATGCACAGTGGATACATTCCTGCCAAGTCTTTCAGCAATATCGTGGAAAGAAAACCCACCTTCTCGTAGCCCTACAACACGACCTTGTTCAAACTCAGTGAGCTGTTGATAATGGCTTCTTCGTCTTCTCAGAGGCATCCTTGACTAACATTAACCGACTACGTCAAATCTCAACTGTAAATAACGATCACGAACCTTACAGTGCTTATTGAAAGCAAACCTCATTTGCGTGTTCATAGTGTCTCTACTAGCGCCACACTTACGCGCGTAGCTCGAAATTTGAATCGACGTCATCTTTCAGATGTATAAACACGCCTACCAAATTTCGTTTATCTAGCACAGCTCCTTCCTAGTGTTGGGATTTTTTTTCCATCAGTGTATTTAATTTGCAATAAGAGTTGATTTTTTTGAAATTTGAACTTCTGATAATATAATGGCAACACGTTGATAAAAGCTAATTTTTTCCATCTGACGTGCTCGTGCAGATTAAATTTTATTGTTTATAACGGTCTGGCCTGTAGAGCGCCAACATACACACAAACGCTCACTCATACATTAAGCTTTATTGTAAGTATAGATGGAGCCCATAGGAATTATGTGGCCCGTTAGACGTTTTCAGTCAGAAGGATAAAATTTAAGCATGGTCTTTGCTCTACATTTGTAGATTTTTATTCAATTTTGAACGAAAATTGAATAAGGAAGTCCTGTTTGTCTGGCTATCAGTGTATAAGTTCGCTACAAAATGAAGAGTTCTAGATAGTTAAAAATTTTGTATATAGATTTAACATCTAAAATGTAGGTAACAATCTAATACGGTATGAAATTTGACAAGAGGTTGACTTTCTGCAGTGTGTAAACAAGATAACTCAGAAACGAAAACTTAAATGTATCAAATTGTGTATGAGATTTGTGACAACAATTGTAGTTATGTTCTAAATTCTGATTTCAACGGCTTAGAAAATGCGTCTAAAACACATTTTCAATTTTCGGATACTATTAACAGCATGTAAAAAATGAATTGCCCCCCCCCTTAAAAAAATCGACAGATTTAGTAAAAGTCTAAATTTACTCCAAATGCTGATATTTCGTAATTTTTGTTCGTTAATGCCATGAAAGCCATTCACAGTTTTATCCTACATCCACAATTTTATATGAGTTGAGGAGGATATCATATTTATTACAGAATATACTGGAAAGTTCTATAGAGATTATGTCCACTGTTTTTTTCTCCCACGAAAACATTTCCAAAGTTGGACAGAAATTTATATACAGAAATAATCAAAATCACAAACAAACAAAGAGTAAACAAGAAAGGTTGTCAGAAAAATACTTTTAATTATTTTGTAATAAGATACTAAATGATTTGTTAGTTAAAACATAAAATAGAAAGTTCAAGATGAAGTGCTCCGTAATAATATATCTGTCAAAATGATTTCAAACTTTACTAAATAATTCATGTTCCTTATTTCAAATATTTTAAAATTCAAGAATCGGCATTTTCATCTCTTTTTAAGCTATAATGAATCCCGTGGGGCACTTAAAGAGAATATAACCTGCTGTGGAAACACTTTTTTTTTTTTTTTTTTTGATTTGGAAATATACAGTAAAAAAAAGAAAAGTATTTGTAAAAAAAGAAAAAAGTTACTAGAATTCATTATATTTATGCGACGAACTGTTTTAATTATGAAAAGAGAAATAAATTTCTTCACCGTAAAATATGCAAATTAAAAATATTGTAAACATTAGAAATCTCTATTTCTACCTATTTTAAATCTTTTCAGTCGTTTTTTTTAAAAATCATCTTTTTCTGTGAACTCGAGAATACAAAAAAATAACGAGAGTGATTAATCAAATTTGGCAGGCCATCTTTTAACAAAAATTATAGATAACAGTATTTATTAAATTTTAAATATAAAATTGTAGTAATGTATCAGAAACACTAATTTAGAGGAATAACTGACTCCTATACCAAATATAAATTGCAAGAATAGCAGAAAAACACACTCATAAACACGGTTAACATTTTATATTTTGTTTGAAAATTTCAGGCAACCACTATTCAGGTACAGTAAAATTTGAAAATGTTTCACGCACGAGTAAAGGGTTAAATGGATTTTAATGTAAATTTTCGAGCCGAAAACTTTTAAAGTTTGCTAAATTAAACTCTTTAAATTTTATGAAGTAATGAAAAATCGCTAACATTGAATATATATTAATATTCTCATATTTTATTAAACAATGAAAAATCACTATCATTGCATATACATTCAATATTCTTACAAATTCAAATAATATTATTGACACATTTCAGCATTCCAGCTATAACATTGTCTGTTTAAAGTACTAATGCGCATTAGTACTCTAAACTGGTAATGTAATAGGCAGGATTCGTAACACATATTCTGTAAGCTATTCCTCAAAATATCAATTGTATTTAATTTTGTAAGTTTGACATTTCATCAATTTGAAATATCCACAGAAGCAGTCATTGTCAGGGCCGGCCATCTGGTGATGGTGGGGGGGGGGGGAGGCGGGTGCTATGCAACAGGGCCACGAGACTGAAAGGGAGGGCCACCGAGATTAAGAATTAAAACAGTATTCTGAACAATAATAATATTACACACACTTAAAGTCCACAAACTTGTTTCCATGTGGCAGGCTAAGCATCGACTGACGTCTTTATTAGGCAAAGATCGTATTGATATCTCTAAAAAGGCGAGATATGTTCATTTGTGAATAAGGAAATCCCCGCCAGACATGTTAAGACAGAGCGACGTGCCCGGCGCCCAGAAGTCGAGACTGAGTACAAATGTACTTGCAAATCATCAGCTATCTACTTTTGCCTATATCTAATGTAATATTTTTTTTTCAATCCTTTTGATTGCCAGTTACTAAATATAATAAATGTTGAACCCTCTTTCAGCAAATTAAAATTAAATAAAGGTTCTTCGGTCAAGCATGTGGATATAATACTTAAAAGTTTTTGCTGTATCGAAAAAGAAATAGGAAAAGCTGTAATTTTCTTGGAGTAGTTAATAGCAAAAACAAAATCTCGTTCGTTAATACACTTTCAAATGTTCGTTTTTTAATATTTTTCATTGTATTTTGTTAAAAATTTAGGGCCTCATAGCAAAAACAAAATCACGCACATTAAATACACTTTCAAATGTTATTTTTAATAATATTTTTTATTACATTTTGCTAAATGTTTAGGGACTCAAATGGTTTCTTGTACCCGAGCTTGAAGAAAAAGCCTGCTCTGGTCACTGCATTCATTCAAATGGCACTAAAATCTCTCCCGCGGTGCGCGAAAAAGCTAGATGTTGTACAAGTGAAAGAAGGTCGTTCTTCCTTGTTAGTGAACAATTGGATCACTCTTCCCCTTACCCACCCTTGCTCGAAAGAAAGCTCAGGGACAGACTTCATTCCGCATTTCGCTATATTATTCTGAGAACGAAGCTAAGCTCTGATGTTTACAACCGCTAACGAATAGAAGGGGATGGGACTAGACTGGACCTACTTTCTGTTGGTCAAAACTAGAATTGAATTGTAGAAATTTTCTCCATATGGTCAATGCCAATGATGTGGGGGGGTTTTTTTTGAGAGCGCCTAGGCTCGGGGGCCTTTAATCTCTCCTTCGACTAAGTTGACTAATAAGTTAAATGACACTGTAATTTTAAGCCTAAATACGGATTATTCTGTTAATGTGTTATTGTACCTATTATCATGCACACACACATACATACATCTCTTTCACGCACACATTCACACACATAAAGGAAAAAGAAAAAGTAAAAAGTAAACAAATTATTAGATAAATACAGTTATTTAGTTAATTTATTGGTAAAGCAATAGAAATTGATAGTTTAGTGTTTTCCTAATATTTACATTGGCAGATGGCTAGGTCATGGCTCAGGGGCAGCGGGTCCCGACCAAAGTGGGGTGCGTGGGCAGCTACTTATTTACACAGTTGTGGGGGATCTAAGCGCCTCGGCTAAAATCATGAGCTTTTCCCATACGTTATCTTTGCTTTGCATTGCTTTTAGCGTTGCAGGTATATTATTAATGGTTTTGAAGATGTTGTTTAGTTCAGCGGCGAACGCTAGAACCTCGTGTATGTTATTTTGTGAGGGAAGACTTGTTCCCTCCTTGTCACTCATAGAGTAGGGCTCCTTATCGCTATTTCTTTCTATTGTGTTGGGGTGCGCGATCTTTTCCCGCTCCTATTGTGATGGTCCCAGAATAAAGGTGGATTCAGAGGAGACTTATTATTGCCCGCAATAGAAGATCAGGCCTACTTCCGAAAAATCACGTGACCACAACGGGACAGTAGCAAATGATTGTCCCGTCCGGACAAACGTTGTCCGCGTTGTCTCAACTGTTCACATTAGGACAATGCCGGAACAACAGCAGAGAGGCAACGATTGCGGACAATAATAAGCCTCCCCTGAACCCACCTTAAGACTTAGGTTTTTCTTATTCCTGTTAGAAACCAGTAGGAGTGGTCTCCTCAAAACTTTCTCGCATATTCTTCAATGAAGATGTTTTCCCTTAAAGGACTTATCACACGGCAAAATATCCTCGGCACTTTCTGTCAGCAAATGACAATGAAAGTGACGTCACTTCAAAGTTTCACATGATTGGTTGAATTTCGAATTAATTGGTTGAATTTCGAATTATTTTTTAATTTTAATACTAAAATTAAAATATTTTTAGGTTTTCACATTATTTGTAACTTCTACACATATAATTTTAAATCGTGCAAAATACTTCACAGGATAGATAATTGGCGCGAATTTAGTATTTTTAATGAATCTATCTTGTGGTTTGGCGATTAATGAAAGGTGTCAGATAATAGCAATATTTTGTTTAACATTTAACATTTTTTCCTGCATTGAATAATTATATTATTCAATTAATTATCAAGTAAAAGATATAACAAAGTAAGATTCAATCAATTAAATAAACAACAATTAAAAAAATTAAGTAAACAACATTATTATTCAGTGCAAGCTCACAATATAATGAAGATAATTTTACCCAAGTAATTATAAGTTTCATTAATATGTATAATCAAATTATTAATAGGCAGCAAACATAACTTAGATATTAGCCTTTGGTATGTGAATGTAGCAGTACGAATTATAGCTACACGTACGTTATTGCTTTTACCTGGAACATCTACAATGTGACTTAAAGACCATTTACACAAAGGTGTGAACTCTTCTTTCAAAATAACCACGCTGCCTGGGACAATATTGTTCTTTTGGAAGTTCCATTTGTATCTCTGTTGAAGATGTTTTAAATAATCACGCTGCCAGTTTTTCTAAATAATTGCAAGCAAATTTCTACCTATTTAATCTATTTGAAGGTATGTTAATTTCTGGTTCTGCTATTGCAGTTATAGAGCGACCAATTAAAAAATGACCTGGAGTAAGAACAGAAGCAGTGGCAGCAATTTTCCGACGGGGGTTCAAGATATATCAGACGGGGGGGGGCAAATAACATTTAACAAATTTAGCTTTCAATCTAATCAATAATAATCAATTTTACATTTTACAGGCAATTAGTTTATATAAATGATAAAAATTAACTATAATAAGTTATAATTATTGTATATATGCTTACCAATAATTTTGATATAGAGACAGTAAGATTTTTTTTGATGAAAAGAAGACAAGAAGAAAAAAGATTACAAATAAATTATATCGCTTTGATATTGTAAATAAATTTGCCTATTATTTAAAAAATCTCATGACAAAATAAAATAATTTCTGAAGCAATAGACATTTAATTATTAATTTATTATTGCACGTATATACATATAATATTATTTGTAAAATTTTAAATAATTTAACTGAAAAGCATATCTTTTTCATTTCAATTTTTGGTTATTATTTATATATTAATGATTTACTCTGATTGCTAGGCTCACTTTTTTTTAAATAATCGTTTTTAAAAGATTCACTGAAATTTAATATATTAGAAACGGGAAGAGCTCACATAAATCAAATACATAATGATGTTAAAGTTTATATATATAAAGCCCAATTATTTTTAAAACATGCAAATTTCAAATATAGCAAATGTTCTTTTCTATTTTATTATGATCATCCATAAGGATTTATACTTGCAAAAAAATTTAATATATTAAAAGAATATTGTGTTACTTTAAATTAAAAATTAATTAATTCGAGGTCAATTAATCAATTAATACAAGGCCAGTTAAGGTGTCGTCCTCGTGACCAGACCGTGGTTCAAAATGACGAGGTCCGTCCCAAATAGCCCCCGTGTTGCTTTAAAAAGGGACATTAATATAACTAAACTAAACTAAACTCACCTCAAACAAAGCAGGATATATAAGATATAGTCTATATAAGATATAGTATTTTTAGATATATCTTGTAACTGCTTTGATTGAAAATAACTGTTTTGAAGGAGGGATTTTTCATTCTCTGTGCATGAACCCTTGAGATGCTTAAACAATTGGCGTAGAAATGATCGAGTGATTTCACAAATAAATTTCCCCCAGCCATAAATTTATGAAGGTCAACCTATTTCAGCCCCCATTTCGACAGATATGGGGCATTATAAAATTACAAGAACTTGGTAAATGTTTCAGCGTACAAATAAGATATTGCGTTAAAGTAGGTTACACAAGAAGAAAAGTGCGCTGTCAATGCTTCAGAACTAAGTTCTTAAGAATTTATTCCAGAAAGGTGTGCATTTAACTGAGGAGGAAGAAAACTGAACAAACTATAATTTTTATGTTTATAATTTTTTAATGTTAAATATATACATTAAAGAATATGGAAATGTCTGAATTACAGAAGTATATATATTTTTCTAAAGTTAAAATACCAAAAAAAAAAAAAAAAAAAAAATCTGACATTAAAAAAAAATATATGTAGTTTTTTTAAAAAGCTATTCTATCTTCTTTTTTAAGGCAATTCTAGTGAATCATGTAGAATGCTTTTTAAAATTCCGATGCTGAAAAAAAATTTTAATTGAATATTTTTCAAAAGGAAGAATAAAAAGGAGGTCCAGTTTTTTTTACTTCTAGAAACGAATTATTATTATTCTTATTATAGGAATAGGACAGCTTTTAAATTTCAAGAAATAATTTATGATCGGAATAATGTAATTATTGAAATGTTTATATAACTTGTATCGATATGTAACGCGTATTTATGTTTAAAATTGCTAATACATTAGAAGTTAAAAATGAAAATATTTTTTTTTTAAATGTAATTCATTGAACTTAATTGCTTGACAAGTTCCTTCATGAAACAATATATATTTCTTACAGGAAAAGGAAATTTCAGAGTTGAGATGGGAAGAATGAAAGAGTTTTATTCATTTTTAAAAAAGAAAGCAAAACAAAAGGTTAAAATGTGCAACAATTACCCTTCAATAATTTGTTTTTATACCTAATGGTATTTGCAATTACAATCATTATTTACTTTTTAATTCTTTTGTTAGAATTATTTTATATTTTTTAAAGGAAAGTCTTGTAATATAGAGAGAAAATGCAAAACTAATTAATTCCTTTAAGTCACTCAGAAATAAAATTTTTTAAAAAGAACATTTTTTATTTAAAAAATTGTATTTGTGTGTTCTCTACTCATCAAGTGAAACTTGAGAATTGGCTGAGTTCAGAAATTCGGTTAAAAAAAATAAATGCTAATATTTTGAGAAAATTAAAAATATAATTTTAATATGAGTACAGATCACTGAGGCTGTGTATATATGTTATAGATCTAAAGAGTGGATTGAAATAAATCAAATCTTATATATTTATTATTTGACAAAAAAAAGGAATACTGTTTACTTTTTAAAGTATGAAAGTTAATTACATATTCAGTTAATTAAAATGCACAAGAAATTTTATCGTTTTTCTACAGTAACTTCAGGATAAATTATTCTACTAGAAATGTATTTATGTCATCTTAAAATTCAAACTTCTTCTTTTTCAGTTATGCAGTTTCATTTCCCTGTAATTTTTAAATAATTTTCTCCAATTTTTTTACAAATTTAAGGAACAATTAAGTAAATGCGGACGATTGTGATATAAAGAATTTTATCTGCATTTTAAAAAGTTTTCTGGTTTACTTGGCATCCAGATTTTAATTAAAGCCATGAAACATTCAAAGTGTTATATTCATAATATTTTATAATGTTATTCTTATTATTAAACTATTACTAACAAAGTATTTTTATTGCTATCGAAGTCAGATGTATAAACCAATAGTTTAATTAATGAAACAGACCTGAAAACGAGAATAAACAGAAAGTTGTCGAAATATTGTCAACCCCTCTACATAAAGTCAAGGAAGTTTATGTCTATCCCTTTTAACCTTGAAAGGAGTGTCCTCTTCAATGAGACAAGTGGAACTATTTTCCGAATTACTGTTGCAGTTCTCCCTCCCCCTTCATGGGCCGCGGTGGCCTGGGGGTAAGGTCTCGGCTTCGGAACCGGAGGGTTTCAGGTTCGAGACTCGATTCCACCGAAAAACCGTCGTGTGAGGGGGTCTCTTGCACGTTAAATCTGTCAGGCCAAACGTCCTCCCGTTGGTGTGGTGTGGTGTGGAGAGGGGGGTGCCAGTTCAGGTGTCGTCCTCGTCATCTGATCTTGGTTCAAAATTACGAGGTCCATCCCAAAATAGCCCTCGTGTTGCTTTAAACGGGACGTTAATATGACTAAACTAAACTAAACTAAACTAAACTAAAACTCCCCCTTCTTTTACGATCGCAGGGTACGTTCCAAGAAGGAATTTGTTGAGTCTTTCTGAAATAGTGATAGATATCAACGCTATGCAGCTAACTAAGTACGAAAAAGACATCACTGATTTGCAAGCACTCAAATCTGGGAACATGAAATAGGTTATATATATATATTGCAATTTCAACAAACTTTTATTTTACTTAGAATATGTTAAAGTAGAAGTTTAGTTTAGTTTTTATTAACGTCCCGTTTAAAGCAAAACGAGGGCTATTTTGGGGCGGCCCTCGTATTTTTGAACCACGATCAGATGACGTAGAATATTCCTTTAAAAGAAAATGTCTTTGCACCCCAAAAACTAAATAAAAAAAAAAATTTTTGGATACCCCTGGAGTTGTGAGGGACCTTAGGCAGTAGCCTACTCTACCTATTCGATAATCAGGCTAATCTTTGAATAAGGATTGTAACCAAACTACCGGCATCAAAATATCTTCTGAACACGTGCTCAAGAACAATATAAAGGGTGGAAATTTAAATTGTTTTTTTTAAATGTACAGAGAAAACTTTATAATTTTAATATCTTAAAATATCAAAGCTATTTCGCTTATTATAATTGGCATAGTAACATATGTAAAATGCGCGTGTAAAAAAGGAACTCTAACATGTAATTCTACACATTTATATTAAAAAATCCCTACATTTTATTCAAAAGAAGTAAGATATTAAATTTGCGTTCCCTTAATTTTTAAGTATACGTTATTGTTAAATACTTTTCGCCTTTAGAGCTATTGTAAACTAATATTTTCAAAAAGAAGGAAAATTGCATTCAATTTTGCATAGTTATAATATTAAATGTAGCATATGAAAAACTGAGGCACTACTTAAGTGAAGTGAGTACTTAGATCGAATGTTGAGTATATGTGTGCGTGTCAGACACACGCATCTTTTCTCCCCAATGTGGTGCAAACTATAGGCTGAATATCCGATAGTGAAATTAGATGTCCGACTACCTCTCATTTTAACATCCGCCGTTCCGATTTCTTTGTCGACCGACAAAGAATAATAGGCAAAAGGCGACATTTTTAACCTCGTCTGTTATTATGCCAAATGTTGAGCAGACTATGAGGTTATCTTATGTTTACGACAGCTTCATCTTATGTTCAACAATCTATCGTTAGAACTTCACCGAAATCTGTAGCGTCTACGTCTTACTCAACCAATCAAAAATATTCATCAAAATAAACCATCTAATTCAGTCCCATTTTATCGCTTGTATTGCCAAATATCGCACAAATGTCAACGAGGTCCGTCGCATTGATATCTTAGGTTAAAATACAATTAGTAATAATATTAATTATAACGTTTGTAAATGCGTTATTTTATTCACTTTTATGTTTCCATGGCTTTCCTGCCGAATGTGATGAAAACTATAGCCTGATTATCCGACAGTTAAATTTGATACCCGATTACCTCTCAATTTAACAAGTGCCTTTCCGAATTTTTAGTCGATTGACAAAGAATAGTCGGCAAAATACGACCGACTCATTTCACCTCGTCAGTTATTATGCCAAATATTGAGCAAACTATGAATTGAACATGTGACAGTTCCATCTTATGTTCGATAATAATCAGTCGACCTAACTTTGCATTGATTTTTGAACAGATTCACGGAGAATTGTAGGAAAGTGTAATCACTAATCGCCTTGTCGGTTATTTATCTCATATCATTCTACCTACTTAATACTTCGATTGCTTATGATATTCAGCTGGGTTTTAAATTATTACATTCTTTAATACTAAATTCGCAACACCAGCGTTCCGAAGTAATAAGACTTTTGCCGACGAAATTCTCAGTTTCTTGCTGACGAGGGGGGGGGGGGAATCGCCCCCCTTCGGTGACCCTCCCCCCACTGGCACCGCCTCTGAGTAAGAACATCAAGATCATTGGGGTCTGCAGATAAGAGAGTAATTGATCTACAGTTCAAGATGGATTCAATTTGTGGCTACACGCAAATGGCGTGTTTTTTATTTGTTGGTGACCAGCGTGCGAAGCATTAAATCCTCTCTTACACTTTAAAATGTTCTGGCGTTGAAAAATAAATGAGGCATGTTATTATTAATATAGCTAATTAGCCCATTTATCAAATAATTTGGCAGTTAGAAAGAAAAAAAAAACAGAACAAATTTTTAAATAGCGTTCCATTCTTATGATTATATTTTTTCTAATATAAGTACATGTATGATAATTATGTTTTCTGTAATGTATAAGCCGTTGTCTGAAAAAAACTATAATTAATAATTAATATTCTTCTAGTAACTTAAAAAATAAACTCTTTTGTAAAAAGGGGAGATTGACAAAATAAATTAATTAAAATTATTCATTTTATTATTACTGATATTATTTATCTGATTTTTGAGAAGTTTTCTGTGTCTCTCAAATTTCTTTAAAAATTATTTTCTCGTAAAAAATAATTTAAAGTTCAAACACGCGCGATTGGGAGTTCAAGATATGCACAATGTCATATGCAAGAACACGTTTCTTCTCTAACATACCAAAACATAATACACAGCAAAAATGCATTCTATAAATATTTTCTTGAGATATTTCTCGTGAATATAAACAAAAATATATTCTTGAAAAAAAATTAAGAGCAAACGCGTGCTAATGTGGGTTTGAGTACAATGTCACGCACAAGTACACGTTTCCACTTAAACATATCAAAACATTACTCATTAAAAATAAATTCTAATATTAGCCCTTGACAATAGATTTGACAAGTGAATTCTGGTTCTGCTCTGAAAAATCATACCTTAAATACATTAAAAAGAAGGTCGACATTATTCTACATAAGACAGTTCTTAATTTTATCGTAACTTTTTAAAAGATTAACTTTGCATTGAGCATTGCAAGGGTTTGAAAAATGATGCTCTGATTTATAATACAGAGGAAACGACTTGAAAAGTCTACATAAAATTCTAGAAAAGTTATCAACTTTCCATTATTTTAAATTATGGTTATGCATTAGAGATGAAAGAAGATTTTATTATACAAAGGTATTTATTGGTAAAGAGCTTTTAATTTGAATAATTATCTCTTAAATCTAATTGCAAGGTGACTAGACATCGAGAATAATTGCTGATAATTGTCTCTAATTTTGACTCTTTATTCCAAATGGAAAACAAGTCAAGAATTAGTTCCAAAATTTGAATTAAATATATAGGATTACCTAGAAACTTAGTTTTTAGAAAAATGTTAGTAAAAGAGTAGGTGGTTCAAATTTTTTTTGTAAATCAATTTTCTACAAATATAAGCTTTTTTTTTTTTTTTTTTTTTTGCCAGTTTATGCGGGGAAAGGGAAAAAATGTTTTGAAAATAACTAAATCTAAATTTTTCGAAATTAATTTTCTCCAAATAAAATGAGGGTTCCCCCTCCCCCTAATTTGTGCAGAGGAAAAAAAGATATGATATATCGGATTAGCCGGAACAATCTCCGGGAAGCTCAAAGGTTAATATCTAATTTCTTACTAAGTATCTTCAAAAAGGTCAAAAAATAGTCGCCATCTTGGATGGCTGCATGAAATTAAAAAAAAAATGGATTTTCGGGATTGGAGGGGGGATATCTTAAATCGATTAAATTTTGGGCTTAAGATCCCTCACCTTAAAATTCGGATATTAATCTGAAGTCGAGTCAACTTTTGAAGCTGGCTACTTAGAATCCAATTGAAAAAGTACGCTGAATTTATTCTTTTCCCATTTTTAATATTTCAGCAGCCACCGTCCTGGCATAAGGGTAATGTGCCTTTCCCGAGATCTAAAGTCCGGGTTCGAGCATGGTTGTTCTTCTGTGTCCTATTTCTGAGATGTAGGAATGTACCCCCCCTTCTTGTAAAAAGGGGGTTGTGCAAGGGAATGTGTGTGCATTTGAGCTAGAAGTCAGATTTCTACCCTCGGGTGCTCAGAGGTCTTTACCTTTAGAAGTTACCGTGTTGCCATGGAAAAGGGGTCCACCCCCTTTCCATGGCAACACGGACATGATATAATCATCTCTAATATATCATCAAATAGTTCAAATTAAGAAAAAGTAAAAAAATATTAACTCCATACTATTTTTCAAAAATTTAATTTCTGAATTATTCCGCATCTCAGTATTTACTAATGACAGAAAAGGATAATATTCACATATGAAAAACCTGGAGAGATCGGCTCAGCCAAAATTATTATAATTTGGTTACATTGTGTCTCGTTTAGAAGCAAGACAAGAATTATTTTGAGAAGAAACTGATCTGCAAGTTTGAGCCATATATAAACGAAGAAGATAATATCTTAGCTGGCAACTCTTTCCTCAATCTTCCACACCACACCAGTAGAAAATAAGTTTAAAAAAACAACAACAACAAAAAAAAAAAAAAACGAAGAAAACTTTTGAAAGTTTCAGTAAAATATATTTTTTTGTCTTTTTTATGTTTTCCAGTTTTATCGTCATTTTATATTTGAATATTTCATTGTTTCTAAATTTATTAATTTGCACATTTTTTTAAGATTTTGTTCGAAAACTCCAATCCAATTTTTGCGGTGGCCTAGTGGTAAGGTCTCAACTTTGGAAGCGGTGGGTTGCAGGTTCGATTCCATCGAAGACGAATACCGAACGCCGGTCTGATACATGTTAAATTCGTCGGGGCCAAACGTTCTCTCGTTGGTGTGGTGTGGACGTTTGAGGAGGGGGGCCAGCTCTGATGTCGTCCTCGTCATTCGCCCCCGATTTGATAAAATTTTGATGAATATGTATGAGAACTGACGGTCTGATCAGCAGTCGGCAATGGCTGTCTAAATTCGTTTGCGAGCAAAACGGAAAAGCCGCTAAATTACCGCCTGGTTGCAGCGGATGTCCTACAGGCTGCTGTTTAACGCATTCAATGCATGCTGGTGCGACATCGTGCACTCATCCCATACTATTAACTTAAACTGAACTTATGGTCAGAGTCGTCCATCTCTTCAAAGGGGCCTGGATGCAAGAAGTTACACTAATGGGAAAAAAAAAAATCCCAACACTAGGAAGGAGCTTTGCTAGATAAACGAAATTTGGTAGGCGTGTTTATACATCTGAAAGATGACGTCGATTCAAATTTCGAGCTACGCGCTTAAGTGTGGCGCTAGTAGCGACACTATGAACATGCAAATGAAGTTTGCTTTAAATAAGCGCTGTAAGGTTCGTGATCGTTATTTACAGTTGAGATTTGACGTAGTGGGTTAATGTTAGTCAAGGATGCCTCTGAGAAGACGAAGAAGCCATTATCAACATCTCACTGAGTTTGAACGAGGTCGTGCTGTAGGGCTACGAGAAGGTGGGTTTTCTTTCCGCGATATTGCTGAAAGACTGGGCAGGAATGTATCCACTGTGCATGAGTATTGGCGGCAGTGGTCAAGGGAAGGTACTGCCTCAAGAAGACCAGGTTCCGGGCGGCCACGTGGTACTACTGAGAGGGAAGACCGTCGTATTCGGCGTATGGCTGTGGCTAATCGTACTGCGTCTGCAGCTGAAATTCGAGCTGCAGTTGGCACCACAGTGACACAACGAACTGTTACAAATCGGTTACTTCAAGGACAGCTCCGTGCCAGACGCCCTGTACAGTGCATTCCACTGACTCCAAACCACTGCCGTTTGCGACGTGAGTGGTGTCAAGCTAGAGCTCATTGGAGGACGGAGTGGAGATGTGTTGTGTTTTCTGATGAAAGCCGGTTCTGCCTTGGTCGCAGTGATAGCCGTTTGTTGGTTAGAAGGAGGCCAGGTGAACGCCTGCTAGTGACCTGTCTGCGGCCTAGACACACAGGGCCTACTCCTGGAGTTATGGTTTGGGGAGCAATTTCGTATGACAGCAGGAGCGCTCTCGTGGTTATTCCACGCACCCTGACTGAAAATTTGTTCGTCAGTCTAGTGATACAACTGTTGTGCTGCCATTCATGAACAGCATTCAAGGGGGTGTTTTCCAACAGGATAACGCTCGCCCTCATATCGCTGTTGTAACCCAACATGCTCTACAGAGTGACGACATGTTGCCTTGGCCTGCTAGATCACCAGATCTTTCTCCAATTGAGCACGTAAGGGACATCATTGGACGACAACTCCAGCGTCATCCACAACAATAACCGTCCCTGCATTGACCGCCGAAGTGCAACAGGCATAAAACTCCATCCCACAAACTGATATCCGACACCTGTACGACGCAATACATGCACGTTTGCATGCTTGCATTCAAAATTCTGGCGGTTACACCGGTTACTAATGTACCAACATTTCACATTTGAAATGGCTCTTCACGCCAATGGCTCTACCTGTGATCTTGAAACTTTAATCAATTAAATATGTTACCTAGACAAATGTATTCCTAAAATTTCATTACTGTACAATAATCTTTTCTTGGTGTTGGGATTTTTTTTTTCCATCAGTGTATTTGGGGCTCTAATTTTTTTGTAATGGAAGAAAAAAAAAAAACTGAACATACATAATTAATGCATATTCATTTTGTGAACACATCAATTGCTTCAGAAAAATTACAGTTTTTTGCAGTTTCTTCGATGTTCAATACAACAAGTGCATTTCGTTCTGAACAAATACTTGACCGAAGATAATTCTTTATTAATTTTAATTTGCTGAAAGAGAGCTCAGCACTTGCTGTAGTAACTGCCAACGAAAAGAAAAGCTTTATATATAATTTCCGAACATAATATGTTCTTTTATCGAATTCGCGTTTCAGAAAAATGTTCAATGTGCTAACACTATTGCTTCGTAGAAAAATGTGTTAAAGTTTGCTCTTTAATTTTGGATATCAGTTTTAATTTTATTGACTAAACTGAAAACACAGTCAAAAACAACTATTTCTGCTTGAAATAGCTTATTGATAGGGCTAATTTTGAAAAATATTGCACACAATACTATTAAACGCAAAATAAATGACATTTCTTGCACGTAATAAACTTTTAGCTTCAGATACCGCTGTATTATTGTTACTTACATCATTTAAACATTAATAAATTCTTCTAGATCAATACAAGTTCCTTCAAATTGTGCATATACTACTTTCACCTAATTTATTTTGGCTTCCCAACGAGTACCACCATGGTTTAAGAGTAATGTTTAGAGGCTTTATAGAATTTCCCCTCTTTTTTTCCTATTGTAGAAAATAAGTAATATAAACATTGTAATATCCGGAAAAGTTTTTGCACTACATATACTGCTAGAAGCGACATCACAAATTAATAATTTAAAGTAATCTGATGGGCAAGAAACATAAATTGCGTTCGAATTTAGAGAAAGTATTCTAGATTGCACTCCTTTATAATGCCCTTTCATGTTACTACCGTTGTCATACTAGTACTATATACTTAGTACTATACGTATACCTATATACTATACTCATACTAGCATATACTTGCTCTATACAATTCACAATATCTAAATCAAGCCCAGTAAATCTTTTCAAAACAGTTTTTGTTAATCCTTCTCTAATCACATCAGTTACTTCAATAAACTCTATAAATGACACGTTTATAGTTAACTTTTTTTCTTCAAATTTTTAAATATCTAATAACGATTGAAGCAAACTTCAACCATTATGAGATATGTAATAATGATGGAGTAAGGATTGATCATGGTTCTCCCTACACAGGGCGATATTTTGACAAATCTTGCATCCCGATGTCGAAGGTCGCACCCCCCCGGAGAGGATTGACCGCTGGGGTGAGATAAGGACGAGGAACGGACAGTGAAGGCCGTGTTGTTCATGAATGAACATATTTCCTTTTAGTGGCATGTTTTTTGTTAAATTTGCGTAAATATATAACTAATATATCAATCCAGAATAAAATTATTTCCTATTCTTATTTCGATATAATCAATATTTGTGAAAGGAAAGAGTAAGGAGATCAATTTAGATTTAGAAATGACCATTCAGGCCTACGGTCACAAGAACCCTGACTCTGGTTGCCGTAAACAGACGAGTCAAAGTGAGGAGAGAAGCAGGCATTAAACCAGTCCATAACATTTGGGTCACTGAATGAGCTTCATTAAGCGAGAAATTCTTTTCGCTTGTGTTTATACAGATGTATTTATATGACAAACAAAATTAATTTATAGAGAATCTTAGAAATTCCTTATTATTTAAGCTTAAAATAATGTCGCATAAGAAAGCCCTCAACGATATTTCTTCAACTGCTTTTGCATCGACTTTTTTAAAGACCTTTTTACTGTCAATTAAATAAAAGCCATTGGATAATGACAAAATTATTTGATATTTTCTTGAAAATTCATGCGCCTTTAAGAGTGGAAAACTTACGTTTTAAAACTAAACCTCCCCTCCTTTGCTTTACACTAAGATTTGTGAGTTTTGAACAAGGTGAAAACAAACGATAATTTCAAATAATAAACTTAGGATCAGAAAAAAAACAAAAACAGAACGATATTTTATTGGCATGGACATGGTTATATATAACAGTATAAAGCAATTTATAGAATGAATGATCAAATTAATACATGCTATACTATACATATTTCCTAGTAAGTGAGATAAGTGACTGTAAACCTCTTCACCTTGTATTAATAATATTTGCACTCTTGCACCAGACTATAATACATACTGTAAACTTCGTATTTTTTCAGATCCGTCGACAGCTCCATTTGAACTTCTTTCTTAATTCTTATTCCGGTCTTGGCCGGTGAAGAAGTAAAGCGATGGGCACTGCTGGGATTTGATTGTTTAATTTATCTTCTTTTTACTTTTGGTTTCAACAACTTAATATAAATAAATATGCACAGATGCATACATAAAATTTATTACATTAAATAGTGAAAAAAAAGTAGATAATGATTTACAAATCCATTTGAACCCAGCCTCATCCTCGACTTCTGACTATCACTAACGCCCGAATTCACTCAGCTCTGTTTTAACATATCTGAATGGGATCTTCCTATTAATAAATGAGCTCCCCTTTTTTATAAGTATCACTGCGATCGTTGCCCAATAACAGCGAAAGTCGAAGCTCATCCAACCACGTGGAAACGGATGCATTATTTCAGTATGTGTAAACGCTATTATTGTTCAGAACACTATTTTAATTCTTGATCATAGTGGAGCCTCGGTGCATAGCATCCACCGCATCTTCAGATGGTGGGCCCTATTTATATCCCTGCACCATTGTTTAAGATATGATGAAGATTGAGTCTAGTTGTCCTTTGTAGTACAGATGAAGAGAGTATTTTGTTTTTTATTGCTGTGAGGAACTAGAAATACACTAACAATCAAATTTGGCTACAGAAATGGAAGCAGTTATCAAAAAAAGTCGCCAATGTTTTCCCGCCTACCAGCATAGCAAAGAGGATGAGTAGACAAACAGCGCCATCTATTGATGCATTAAAAAATTGAAAATCCAATAAACAAGTCGATTGAGCAAAAAGTTCTTATTTCTTTATTTGTTGGGAAGTATTTTTGCCAACATTTTGTCTTCCAAAGAATTTGCGGGGGTGCGGTGACCTGGTGGTAAGGTCTCGGTTTGTGAATCGGAAGATTTCAGGTTCATCGAAGTACCGTCGTGTAAGGGGGCCTGTTGCAAGTTAAATCCGTCAGACTAAACATCCTGCTGGTGTGGTGTGGTGTGGTTCGTCCCGAAAGGCCATAGTGTTGCTTTGAAACGGGATGTTAGTATAACTAAACCAAAAAGTTCCAAAGGATTTTAATAAACCTATTTGAATAATTGATTCAGCAAATTCAAATTAAAAGTTAAAGCTAGCAAATGGAATATGAAGATCCTGCGAAAATTCTTGCCAATATTTTTTTTACCAGACTAAATCGATATCGGCTTCAATAAGTTATGATTTAGAAAAAGCTAACCAAGGTCAAATAAAGATTTAAGTTTTTGGGACTATAGAAAATACCCCGGCTTATTTTTTCATGTACGATGTAGAAAATCATAATAACACAATACAAATTTTCTTTCTGATGTTTATTTTCTGTTTTATGTGTTTTGTTTTGTCAAAGGTTAGAAAAAGTCTTTTTCACTCTGATTAGTTTCAAATGTAACTTGTTCAAATGTGATGTCGAACCGAATTTCGGAAAATGAATTTTACAAGATAATCTTTTTTTTTTTCTTTCAAAAGTATATTTAATTATTAGCATGAATTTATCATTTTATATAAATTAAAATTTTGATTTAAAAAATTCACCTGCTGAATTTCTAATGTTTCCAAAGTGATATCACTATTTTTTCTTTCTCATAAACGAAATATACTAAGAAAAAACTTCTTAAATTCTAAAAAAGTTACAACCTTGAAGTTTTGCGTCTTGAGATTATCCCTTGAACCACCATGAATTAATTTTAATGAAAACATTTTAAAATCTATCACATTATGTCTAACACCGAATATAACTGAAACACAAATAAGTTAGAAGGATGGAATTTGTTTTGCTATCGTTGCATGAAAGTTACAGAACTGTATCAATTATTTTATAGAAATGAGCACAAAGGAAATTTGTCTCTCTATTCACCTGAGTGCTCTCAAATGCGCGCCATACATAGATGAAACATGGCATTCCCAATTATCAGCAGATGTACATTAAGTTTTAGACCAAAATCACTTATTAATTGGTTGTCTATCAGTTCATATATTTATGAACGCGATAAATGAAATATACTAAAAAATTGTGATATAAAAATTATAGAGCTGTATCAAATTTAGAACCGTTAGGCTTATAAAAAGGAGTTTAAAACGAATACCGGATTATATACACTTTAACACATTATATTTTGGTACGATAGAAAGAATGAGAAACCGAATACTCGGCACTTCCGAGAGTGGCTGATTTCAATTCGTTTCGTAATCCGAGAAACACATTGAATACGAGAATAAAGTGCGTAAAACTTTGTTTTAATCTTAACCCATGGTAAGATTTGCTGGTTCATTGATCTAAATCCGATTCAGGGCGTGATTCCTGTGGCGCGTATAACTATCATCCATCTACTTCTAAATTTCTGATGTCCGGGAATTTACCGACATTACGTAGAAAAAATCTAACCAGTTCAGGTCTATGGATCATTTCGTTCCCACAGTGGGAAATATCGCCAGGTCTGCCTCACTCAAGCCAGAGAAATAAACCTTTACAAAAGAAGTGGGAGCAACAAGACTCACTATTCAGCCTTTCAGTAATCGTCTTTTTTAAGGGCTTCTTCTGAGTCGATAAAACTTTGATTTACTAAAACAATCTAAAAATTATGTAAAAATAGTATAGTTGCCAATGCAAAAATTTATATTTTAACCCATGATAGGGCTTGTCCGAGCTAGTATTTTAGGATCGATAAACGAATGACCAATGGCTTCATTCCTGTGGTACGCATATTATCATCCATCTACTCTCTGATCATTAATTTGCGAGCGTTTGCAAACATCAGGTAGAAAAGTGCTGACCATCCCAGGTCTATTGATGTAATAGGTGATCTTTGTGTTTCCAAGCAGGAAATATAGAGCCTTAATTGCTAAATCAGCTACACTCAATCCACAGAAACGAAGTTTTATAGCAGTAGGGATACGAGGTATAAGATTGGAACTTAAACGTTTTAGGGTGATAGTTTCTTGTCGAAATTACCTTTTTAAGGTTAATGGGTGATTTTTGTATTTCCAAGCAGGAAATATAATGGCTAAATCTACATTGTCTAAATCTGCCTTAATGGCTAAATCTGCTACATCCAATCCACAGAAACGAAGTTTTACAGGAGTAGGGATATGAGACACATGATTCAAACTTTTTAGGGTGATATTTTCCAGTCGAAGTGCAGTACCTTCTTAAGACCTTCTTCTTAATCAGTGTGTAGACCTCTGCTATTGATTAAAATAATATATTTTTTTAGAGTTTAAAGAAGTTAGCAAAAAGTAGCATGGGTTCAGTTTTTTCATCATAATAAAGTTATAAAGCCTTTCATATCATTTTTAAGAAAAGAAAAAATCTAATCATTCCGGGAAAATGATACATCTGCTTTTTTTTGAAAGAGTAGACATTTTTTTTAACTGCCTCCCTCTTGAGAATTTTTTTAAACATTTTATATAATCATATTTTGAAATAGCAAGACAGTTCTACTGGGACTGGCATTATAATTTTCAGCTGTGGTAAAGTAATTATTAAGTATTCTAAACTTATAAGTGATCCTCCAAGCTTCCACGCTGCATAATTGCAAGGCCACTTGACTCCTTCCTCGAATCTCAAGACAGAGATTCAGCCACAGGGCCAACCATAACGGGTCATTCAACTGGAACAATTCGATCGTAGTTATCTCATTCAATAATACACCACACTTGTAAATTGAAAGATTGAATTGAATCATACCATAAAAATCAGAAATTCAAAACACTGGTTATAATTTAAGTCATTTTTATTTTATGTAATTAATTATTTATTGAGAAACGTAGGCAATTTTTAAAAATTATTAATAAAAATTGCAATCAAGACAACGGCAAAAAGAATATTGCATTTTACTATTTCTTATTCAAATAGCATTCATCTCAATGAGGTTGTCGAAAACCTGATCTTGAGAATAGGAGCTTCATAAAGTTTTGAGATCTACTTCAGTGCCTATCTGTTCTGATTATGTATGTAAATAGAGATAGCTTGCGTTCAACGTTTCTTACAGATTGTTCGATTACCTAGAAATGGATTTAAAAAAATTCCAGGAAAGAATACTTAGTGAATGATTTCCTAAATTTTTAAGAATCCGTTTCGTCACTGCTTTGCCTGTGATATCATAACATCTACTTTCTCCAAATTCCTCTCAAATATTTATTATAGTTCTTTTCGAAAGCACGTTGTATCTCCGACGTAAAGCTGATGTCATGAATATTGTTAAACGCTTTACGCCACGATGACAGGAAACAGAAGATTACGTGGACTTTTGCCGAGTCGTAAATACAGAAGAATTTAAATCAGGCTTAATCTTTCATCATTGCAGAAGAATTCCGTTGACGGAACGGGAATCCTGGAATTGACGTCAAAGAAAATCCGACTCCGTTATAAATCTTTTACGGTTCCGTTTCGCCTTTATTGCTACGTGAAGAATAAATTACTTTTCAAATGCTTGAATCGAACAAGAATTGAATTTCGCTGAAATTGACTTAATTTAAAAATTGACGCCTATGTAATAGGGGATTTAACTCTTTATATATCCTGGTAGCCAATTCTCTTTGAAATATCCGTTTTGAAATAAGAATAGGCATAAGATCCAAGGAGAGAAACAGTGGGAAATGAATTAGAGATGTACGGTTTTGGTTTTCAATTTTCCATGGTAATAAATTTATTGAGATTAAAATTAATTATAGTTGCTTTTCTAGATACAGCAATAATTTGCGTGATAGTGAAGAATGCTTGTTGGTTAAATTACTTGAAGACACACTTTGTCTTTTTTGGGTTTATTTGATAACATAACAATTAAAGGCACACGGTTACTCCATAGCACAGTGGGCCTTGAAAACTGCACTTTGATTTATTTCGGAAGAGAGAGAACCAAGATCACTCAGCAACAGTGAGACCAAGTGATATTTACAGGATAGGTGGCTAGCTCCACCGAGGAAGATCACGTGGTTCAATGAATTCTTTACTCATGGATCATTGATTTAATATTAAAAAACGCTAATCTGAAAATAGTTTAGTCTCTTAAAATTTTATGGTTCTTTTCATTTTTTTATTTTTTTCTCTCTAATTTGGTTGAAAGTTGAAATATCTTCTCAATTACTTCCTTTTTAAGTGGTCAGATTTAGGCTATATCTGATAAACAAAGTATTCAATTGTTTCTTTTTTCAACTTTTTTTTCATTCCTATTTGCCTTTTTGATGTTTTTTTTTATTCGATGACGTATCTGAAATGAAGATACAATGAAGTTAATTATTTGTAAGGTAATGACGAAGTTATTTGTCATCTGTTATCAGTCTTTTCATTTATCAAAACAAGCAATCAGGATTTATCAAATTGAGTCTGATATGTAATTCATAGATCCCACCTACCAAGTGGTCAGAGTAGGCAGTATATAAAGAATTAAACAGCGAGCAACAATAGTTTGATTCAACAACTATATACTCAAGATCTTGAAAATGTTCTCTCATGCTTACTTGATTTGACGTGCTTACGGGATTTCCCCCCATTTTTTAAAAAATTATTGATTGATTTGTTTTTAGTGTCTTGGGTTTTGAGAATTTTTTTTCTGATTGAGCAATGAGTTTTTTTTAAACATCATAATCATTATAATTATTTTATTGAAAAGAATTCGAATTCACATTTCTTTTAATTATATGCATATAACAACTCTTGATAAGAGAGAGGCGTCTTTTTAATTGCACTTAAATGCCGATCTATATATTTGTTCGTGTATATATTTAGATGATAATTCAAATACACAGCTTTTAGATAAGTGAAGTTTCGCTCTCGGTAATTATTCTGTTTGTATTACATTCATCAGAAAAAAAGTCGAACAAAAATTTTTATTTTTTATACATATGGTTGATTTTCGTCGAGGAAACTGAATAATAAACTACGCGAATCAGTCATAATTGAAGTTTTAAGAAATAATTATTTAATAATTTTAATACGTTTATTGGCGTTCACGTTAAATTAATGGTCTATACACAGCCATAACAGAAATTTAATAGAAAAATTTCTAACGAGGAAAAAGCACTATTAAAGTTATTAAGTTTGGAACACATAACTTTTGGTGCTTCAAAACGAGCACCTGTGAGGAATTTTTCTGAAATTTTAATTAAAATTAGAATTAATTGAAAATGAAGCAAAATTTTAGCTTACTATGATATTAACTACCAAAAATATTATTGCTTGAAAGCAATTTTTACATCCTGTCCAAAAATACTGAGAAAAAAAATATTTTTTTAGTGATTCCAATCGATTTAGTTGACTTCCATTTTTTCCCTGAATTTAACAAATTATCAAAAATGTTTTATGCTCAGTTTGAAATAATGCTTTTCATTATTGTAATGAAATTCCAATTTTTTTTCATTGTTAATGCAAATATTTATTGAACGATGCATTTCGCTTTAATGTTCAAAGCTAAAGGATTAAAATTCAGCTTTTCTTTCACATTCTTTGGCAAAATCGTGATGAATTTCTATTTCATTATCTTTAAACTATTTCATTTTGAATCTCTGTAAAATAACTAGATATTTTAGAAAATGTATTTAGTGCAAAGATTGATTTTTATTGCCATTTTTCTTTTTTGCATGCTTTAATTTAAATATAATTGTATATTAAATAGTTAGAACCTCTTTAACATTAGTATCATTTTCATATGTTGCATGAATTCTAATAATAAGAATAAATGATAATGACGTTGATAACTTTCATTTAGATATTAGAAGAATACGACAGCTGAGTTATGCGATTTAACATTATTAAAGAAGTTCATATGCACAATAAATAGAATAAGTGTACGTTTATTATGGAACACATATCTTAAATAAATGCACATTTTGAAGTTTAAAAATACTATGTTAAGGAATTCAAGAATTATCCATCACTCATTAAATTATGGAAATGTTGAAATAAAAAGACGTGATCATTATTATTACTAGCGAGTAAATTAGTCGCCAAATGTGGTTAGTATTTTAAATTTTAAAGTATTATGGAATAAAACAATTGTATGTTACGCATTAAAGATAAATATACATTTCATAAATAATGATGTTCATATATGTTTAAGAATTTCTAGTGCAAATTCTTTCTTTCTATGCTCTCCATTGTTAATAATATTATATTGAATTCCTATAATACTAAATTTAGTTATGTTTTAATGATAGTAGTAAGAAGAATATAATTCTACTCTGATTATTTCATTTTAGTTTTAATAATGGTAGTTAAAAGTAATGCTGATAAATATTAGTAAGTAATTTTGAAGTTCATTTTAAAGCAATATATAATTATTTAATATATTAATTTATATTATTACAGTATTACAACACTTACAATTACACTTACACAACAATTATTTTATTTATTTATTTCATTACAATATGATTTTAATACATTAAACACTATATATATTTACATATAATGGCTTTTTTCAGACATAAAAAATATATTCTTGCAAAAACAAACAAACTGCAGTGAACATTTTGCTGTGGTGCTATTTTTGTGGAAGAAGGGTGGATTTTGAGAGGATCAGGGAGCATTTACATTTCTTTTGAAAATATAAACAAAGTCAGCTGCTGAAAAGCTTTTTTTAAAACGAAAATTTTCTCAAAAAAAAAAAAACCAATATTGCAAATTTCAGCGACAGATGGCAGCACCATAAGTGGGAGGAGCAGATTTCAAAATTTTTATTCCCGGTCGAATTCCATGTCGAATATTCGAAGCCAGTCGTTTGACAGGAGCATGGTGGATCGTTTGTTGAGTAACAACAACATGTGGTAGTCAGAACGCAACGAACACCTGTTACTTAAACAGCTTATTTCGTCTTCGCTATCAAAATGATTCAAAAGTGAATTTCCAACTTTGCTTCTCGTAAGTAAACTTTTGTGAATTTTGATTCCATTGGATTTATTCTTTGCATTTACTCTCGGAATACGAACATATGTTCTTTTGTTACTTTTTTTTCGAATTTCATTCTTTTTTTTTTAATTCTTCATTGATCTGAGACATTTTAGGATTATTTCGCATATGAAGAATGGTTGGTTTTCCTGAAATTATAATTGTTTTCTTTACCATTGATATATTTGATATAATGTTCCATATTCTTGCCGGTCTTCCTGAGATAATTTTTTTTTGGGTTGAGTTATTTTTGCATGAGTTGCTATGTAAATGCAAAATATTCTAAATTTAATAATAGATTTCATTCTACAACGAATTTTTGCACGCATTTCTTTAGTTATTGAAAGTTAATTTTAATTTAAATGTTATCGTAAACAATGAAAAAAAAACTTGCCAATTTATTTATGGAATGTTTCTTGTTTTGGCATTTAATTATGAATTCTTAATTTCACCGTTCCTTTTATACAGGGTTTATTTTATTTCCTAAAATGGGAAATTTATTTATTTATTGGCATGAGTGATTTCTAAAGAAAACTTGAACTTAGAAAAAAGCTCACAGAAAAAAGTTTTTCAATTTTTTTTTTGTTAAATATTTTAAAGGGTTGTAGTGAATTCGTACAAAACAGTAAAAATTCAAAACTTTACTTGGTAAGTTTATAAAATTTAAATAATAATAATATAAAGTGTTTCTTTTTCTCTGTTACTTCAAACTTTTGAAAGTAAGCATCTCAAATTTTAATTTAAAAAGGCATTTCATTCTAATTGCGTTCTTTTTAAATTGAATCTTTCATGCTAAGTTACCCTGAACATGACCTGTGATATTATATCACAAGAATTATTTCAAAAAAGAGGCTGAAAATAGAAAGCTATGCATATTTAATCCAATGACTTCTCTACTTATTATTCTAGTGACAGAAAAATTGCATAACACATGTTATTTATGTGACTTATGTGTAAAGTAAACCTAGCGTAGCGTTTGCTTTATAATAATGCAGTCAGCATGATTATGTAACTCATGAGGTTTTTATTTTGTAAACTTTTATTCAAAGGATTATTACAAGGATTATTTTCCATGATTTGTATTAATTTTGTCAAATTATTTTTTGTTAAACATACAATCTTTCTTCTTAAATATTTATAATCAAACTACAAAAAGATTATTGTTATCTATTGGAATTCGTGATACTTTTGACTCAAAAAGAAAATTTCAGATTTTTGTCTGTATTTTTCTTTAAATATTTTAGAATAATATTTGATAATTTTATTTGTTCAATTTTTAAATACATATTATGTTGTTGTTGCTTCTTATCTTCTGGAATTGAACAACAATTCCAGAAGATAAGAAGCTGGACTGAGCAACATGTGATTCAGTCCAAGGGATTGAATCACATGATAAGATATTACACAAATTATATAATATTATATACAAATATATACAGATTATTTACAAAGTATTCAGGTGAGAATACTATAAAATGTAAAACACAATTGGGCACTGATAATGCATATGTTGTGTAAATATCATTGTTCCCAATTAAATTATGTGTACAAATGATGAGTTTAGGTCACAAATTTGCTCTTTAGATTCTATTAATGCAGATTTCAGTAGTAATTATTTTTTAAAAATATACTGGATTCGTACGAATTTTGTTATCTTCTCTAAATCATTCTACTGCTACGCAATTCCTAGCCTCCTATAAGTTTAATTATGCATGCTTTAAATTTTTAATTGAAGGGTTAAGTGAAAGATCGTTGTGAAAATGTCTACATGAAAATGTCTCACTTACTGAAATGAGCAACCAGCAAAGAAGAATATAAAGGTCATAAAACTTAAATTCTCTATTCCCTTTGAAAAGAAAATTAAATATTACCTTCATTTTTTAAAATATCCACGAAATGCGGATAATTTTATAAAGTAAGTGAAACAGGAATTAAATTTTAATAAATTATTGCAGGTTCTTTTATTAAAAGTCTATTTATTCAGCCATGCTTACAACCATTCAATTGACTTCAAATAAAATTATTTAAAAAACAACGGGAGTGTGACGACCTTCAGAAAGCCATCTTCTTGAATAAATTATTAAAAATGGTAGTCATTTATTTTCGACTGTCACTTTGAAAGTTTTCCTGAAAAAAAATTAATCGACATTTTCATTCGTTTTGACAAGGCAAATGATTTTTAGATTTCAAGTGGATTACGATTAAAAAAAGATTGATTGTATGGCAATTTTGTAAGACAATTAGAAACATTTATAGCACTTATAAATCGATTTCTGTGTTAACAGTGAATAAGTTTTGGATTTAAATTTTTAACTGATAATTTAATTTGGATCAGATAAAAAATTATTACCCGCTTCTAGCAGTAAGAACTTCTTAGAAAAATAAGTTATAAGGATAGCGTTTCATAATAGTTTTGAGTCTGTTTTAGAACATTGAATTAGGGAATCAGTTTTGAAAATTTTTGGAAAAATCTGCCAATATTTAAAAATGTTTCGAATCTTATAAATCTTTTGAAAAATTAATCGTTATTAATTGTAGGAAGTTACCTTTCAAAGGATTTTTTTCCTTTTTGTAGAAATAATTTTTCACTGAAAATTGTAGCTTTTATATAGTTTTTTCAGACGTAATTATATTACATTGACGATAATTTAGATATCAGTAAGTTTCTTAGCAACTGATATCTAAATTATCAACAAAAATCAACAAATTGGGGATTTTTAAATAAGTAAATAAACTAAGTTTAAGAAACGAAATGCAAATATAACAGAAATTCTAACTATCCGAACTTTAATTATCCGAATTACCAAACATTCGTGTCATTTCGAAGATGAAAAAAATTGCTCTTGAACAAAATCTTCCTTAGTAAAAATAAAACAAGACAACGAAACGACTGTTTTCGATTGATATGTCCGCACAACGATGCGTGCTTTAAAGTAATATATAAAGTACACAAAAGGTAAGCAATATTGTGTTTTTAGTCATTAAATTAATGTTATAATCAAATTTATTTTTTTAAAAAAACATGGCAATATCTAAAGGCTAACATAAATTGCTTCTTGTAATATGAACGATAAAAAACATCATTCAAAATACTCTACAGGCTAGGATACTGAATCTAAATCTATCTATTTTGAGCGACAGTTATTTCATCTAAAAGTATGTATTTACTAGAAAAAAAGTTCTCCAAAAGTAAAATCAGATTTTTAAATAGAAAGTTCTCAACATCCGACTATAACTTGAAGCATATATTATTGAACAAAAACTATTTTTACATCTGTTTAAAATTCAGAGGGATATCAGTTTTTTTCCATTCATTTTTTCTTCTAATTTTAAGGAATTTTTCATATAGTCCTTCAATATGCTTTCCTTCGTTACTTTTAATTGCTTTAGCATATGCGCCTTGCGAAGAAATTTATCAATTTTTTTTGCATGTTAATTTATTTGTGAATGTGACGATAATGCTTTTTTGTGTGTGAATTTATATGTGAATGTGACGATAATACTTTTTTTTATATGTGAATTTATAAATGAATGTGACGTTAGTACCTTTTTTTTTTGTTTGCTTGAATTTATACATGAATGAGTTGTTAATACTTTTTTTGTGTTAATTTATATGTAAATGTGACAATAATACTTTTTTTGTTGTGTGTGAATTTATATGTGAATGTGACGATAATGCTTTTTTTGTGTATGAATTTATATGTGAACGTGATGATAATGGGAAAAAATGAATGAGTTGAGCCTAAAACATTATCAATGACACTCTGGGATGATGGTTGGAATCTCATTTAAAATTCTTTTATGAGAAACGATCTACTTTCATAAATTATACAATTATCTGGACTGATGAAACTCTACTGTAACAGTTAGATGATATTTTGATAAGGCATTCGTCTCTTATTTTCCTTTATATATGTGCTGAAGAAAGCTAGAAAATTGTGCTCCACATTTATTTATAGTTCCTTTCATATCCCCCCCTCGTCTTTGTCAATTTAAAAAGTAATTTCCAAAACCGAAATTCATAAGTCATGCTTGTAGATCAAGCATGATTTTATTAATTAATGATTAATCTAATAACTACAAGGAATAATATCAGTTGAGCACGAAATTGCAATTTATCTCGTGATAGGTTCATTAAACCAAAATGTTTATTTAGTAAGTCCACGAAAAACCAATTTCATCACAATAAATATTTAATTGTTATAACGTATTATTAAATATTTGAATGATTATTGATATTTAAAATGATAATCCATAACATTTTAAGTTTATTTTCCAAAGAAGGAAGTTACATTTTGACTTTAGCTAGACTAATGTGCTTATTAACAGAGAGAGGAAGTATGAAACTGAGCAAATCGCATATAATGATAGTACTATAATAAATACGACTTTGCATTCTTCTAATTATAACGAAATCTCACAAAGGGGCACCTCAAAAATGAGGATAAGAAGCTTCTGATATGGTGGTAAATTCTCTCCGTCTTGGTGCGTACATAAAGAGGTGGAGGGTTGACTGCCTTCCATAGATGACGGAGTATACTTCCCAAAGGAAGGGCAGTACCGAGGCCAGCGATGGCCTTAAGGACTCAACCACAGTTTCTGCCAGAATTGCTGTAGCAATGATCCTATCAGTCAAGTTTATTCGTGTACCGACGGTTCGGAGTAGCCGGTTAGTGATAACTCTTAACGTAGCCATCTGTAACATTATGCACTTCTGTATCTTATGATACTTACTTCTTAGACACTTTTTCTAAAGAGCTAGTAGGGGGGGGGGTTGAAGAAAAAAATGTTAATTTTGCAATTTAATATTTTAATGAAATAGTCAATAATTTTTTTTCACATACTAGGGAGCTTTCTCCCCAACTCACTTTTGCTCGTCAACCCCGATGCTATCCGATATTGCGCCCAGTGTTAGTATGTCCCATTTAGCAAGTTTTTAAACTGCTCAGGCCCTTCGTTTAGCGTTGGAAGCTTAATCTTTCCATAAAGCGAGTTCTTCCATAATTCCAATCTGATTCCAATTCAAATCTCAAAGCTCTACAATGAAAACATTCTTTGATTATGTCACCCATATCCTCCATATGTCTAATTATGGATGTAATTTTTCACGTTTTGGAACCAATGTAGCAGTTTTACGATCATTTAATTTTTTAATTTTTAAATTGCCATGTTTCCACTCAGCCTTTCTTCGTATTTTTTTCCATTTGATATCTAACTCTATTAATATTTTAAAAGAACAATGGAGGGTTAACAAGTGCATTGCTCAGGTATTTAAACAATTGTCAGCTTAGAATGAAAAATTTCCGTAACTCGAAAAAGTAAACAAACCGGAAAGCTATTCTTTAGTGTTGACACAAATGGCGTGTCTAAAAGTAGAATGAACAAATAATATTTTTTAAAACTCATTTGGTGTTAATTAAAGTTTTATTTTTCCTTTTTAGTCGCTATTTCACTGTCAAGTGCAATATAAATACTTATTATGATGTAGGGATAATTTTCATTAAATATTTCCTACAATACTGGCAAAATAAACATCAAATGTGATGAGTCAGGTGACTCGCTATCTACCAATTACAAAGCGAATGTGTATATACAAATTTTTATATTATAGATATACGTTTTTTCGTGTTATGTTATGTTTGGTTTTGAGTGTGGATATGTAAAAATTTATTGATAAAGAATATTTCCATTTTTTTCCCGCACCTCTTGTGCCCGATCTGAATTTATTTTCAGCACAAAATATCTTTTCTAGAACATTTTCACTTCGTTCTGGTTTTATTTCATCAATCTTAATTCAGTCTCATGTTCAAAGTAGAAGAAAAAACGCAACTCACGAACCACATGCCATTTATTTAACTCTTTTTAAATGCGAAACATATAATTTTACATCCTGTAACAAAATGAAGAAATTTAAGTTGATAAAAATTAAATTTTTATCAACATTATTTAGAAGTGGGATTTTCAGCTGTCGAAAAAAATGAAGAAATCTCTATTTTGGAAATGTTTCCAGCTGTGTTGAAAACCCGGAACTGCTCGTCTATAATTTTTTTAAACAAAAATAAAATGAATTAAATGCTTTTAACAAGAAATTTTGTTCTAAACTTTTCGTCGTCATGTTTTGTATCTGTAATCGTTTATTTTTATTTGTAAAATATAATATCTAAGAAAGCTGGTTCGTATCGTTACACATTATAATTAAGGCCAATCCTTTCAAGTGTCGACTGTAATCGCGGTTTAAGTTGAGAATTCCTTCGACATATTTAATAGAAAAGATATAACAACGTTTTTATAAATTTGTACTTCCGTTTTATCCCGAAAGCTTTAAAGTTTGCATAATTACTTATCTAATTTTAGTGGAAATGCATTAAAGTCAAATATCAAATAAAAAATTTCGAAATTTTTAGAGCGGAGTTGAAAAAAGGATCTGAAGAATTTTGGGAAAACATTGTTTATCTACTTATTATTTGAATACATAATATATTTGTATATAATAATATGATTGGAGCAATTGAAATTTGGTTCGATTTTGACTGAAAAAATTCGCAAATCGAAATTTCAGCTGTAAGATATTTTTCAGTTTAATTATTTTAAAAGCCCGAAAGTTTTCAGACAGTGTTCTGATTTATTTAAAAATAGGTATAGGCTCTATCAAGTCCTTATTCATATTAAAAAATCACTGTTATAATTGCTAACATTCATTTTGAGAAAATATTGAAAGAGATTAAAACGAACGAGAAACTAGTATTATAAATTAGGACAATTTTTCAGACATGTTCTAAATTTTTTGTGTTTAACTTCATAGTATAATGAAAAATAATCGTGCAAGTATTTTAGCTCTTTTCCACTTTACTTACCTATTGGGTCAAAAATTTGCTGCATATCAACAGTTTTAATGCCAGTATCATGATTCAAAAGTCATTTATCTTGATTTTTAGGCTATTCAATTATCATATTCTACTGAACATCGACAAACCGACAGTTTAACCAATAGGTTTTTTTAAAAACTATTGGCGGATTTTCTTCAAAATTAGTTAAAATCCACAATTTCGGCCGAAAGAACATTTAACAAAATTTACTCATCAAGCTTGCTGTTTTGTTTTCACTTAAACACGGGTAAACGTACAGTCATCTCACTGACAGATACAATCCTGTAATCAGACAGGATTTGATACAGATCTATCAGTAATAAAATAATAGTCAAATTATTTTATTACAAAATTTGATATCTCTTTCAATGAAATGACCTTTTATATCGTCAATAAACTAATTATCTGAATTGAGTCTACTCAATTAATCTAGATAATTAAAAACATTAAAATATGAAGTACAGGAATGATCTCGAATCTTCTTCGCCTGCTCTCAAACAAATGTTTTGCCTCCCATCTCGCTTTTTTGGGGGGAGATGAGACTCGATTCAGATGCTGTATGTAACTGGCCAAAATCAAACACGAAATATAAATCTTACGAATCTAGCATTTTTTAAAGAATCTATTGGTAGAAATGTAGTCTGGTCGCGATTTATCACACCAAATGAAAACAAAAATTATCACGTTGGCTACAGTTGTTGTTGTAAGGTAACATACCGAATTACATTGATTTATGCCATTGTATTTTTGAGTTGTTACGTTTACATGCATGCCAAAGTACAGACCTACAAACGGCAAACACTTTAACTGATTTGGCACAAGACTGTGATTACCAATCTGCATTTTAGATGATAAACCTGTGCTCCAAATTTTATATATCTAATTCTTTGCATTTTTTAGTTATTGATTTCTCTTGTACTTGGACACTCAAACGAACAGATTTGAAGAGAAATTTCATTCAAAATATGACAGCTAAAAATTTTGTCTGAAGTTCATCCAACAAAGTTATTTCATTTTACTAAAAACGTTTTTCAATTTTTGAATTCACAGACAAACAGATATAACTGAAACCAGAGGGTGTGGTCTCCCCAAAACGTTTCCGCTTACTTTCCAATAAAGGTCATATTCCCCTACAATTACACAAAATAATGGATATTGCGTAGGACATAGAATATATTTCATGACATCTTTGAATAATATTCATGAACTAAAGATATTTGTTGTAAATCTATCATTTTTATTGAAATTAAAGCCAGAATATGTATTTTGGGTGTCTTTTTGTCGGCTAATCGGCAAGATTATTTGACTACAGCTGTTACAACAAAACTACAGCTGTAGTCACAAAATCACATACTGAATTTCATTGATTTATGCCCCTGTATTTTTGAGTAATTTCGTTTACATGTATGCGAAATTATAGGATGGCAGAGGTTGGATTGGTTCAAAATTTGTTAAGTATTTATATTTAATATGCTAAACCTGCTCTTCAAATTTTACTTACCTCGCCTTTTAAGTTTTCTAGCTATCCATTTCTATGCTGTTATATTTCTTCGAGTTAGTCTGTATTCTAACAGATATAGACAAATCTGGTGAATGAATTTCATTCAGAATTTGATGCAAATTTATAAATTTGATTGCTATTCCATATACCAAATTTCAGCCTTTATCTGAAAATTATTATAAGCTACCTTAATCACAGACAAAATACCAAAAATGTTTTTTTTTCGGACCCAGAAAGAAGTGAAACGTAGAAATTCGCCAAAATCACGATTTTTTTTAACGATTACAACACTTTCTCTACGCGTCATGCATGAGTAAAAAAATGTTGTATAACATCAGATGAAAACAATTATTACTTTTCTTCTTTTTTCCGAAGCTCGAACGTGACCAACCTTTGTGTGTGAGGTCCATCAACTATCCCGGAAGCACGAATGTTTTTCATACTGCTCGAGTATTCTGTCATGCGTGTTCGTCTGATTGGCAAATTTCTACCTAAAGATCAAAATGAGAATCTTAAGATACTTATTAAACAAGATTAGCAGAAGTGTTGGGTGAATTCCAGAGATTTTCCAGGAAACCTTATCTTGAAACGAAACCACTGCTATTCGTATCTCTCCAATCAACTGTTGATCCAACATTTCATGTCGTTGTTAGATGCAAATCTGTGCGGAGCTGTCCGCAAAGCGTAGGTAATCAGTGGAGTTGTTTTGAGTCAATAAAGAAGTCGAGTGCAGCGGAGCGATATCTCGCGAACAAATATTTGAAAGTTTGAACAAAGAGAGAGAGCGAAAGACAAAACACTCGAAACCAGGATCGTTGTCAACCGCTAGAGAAGATATGATCTCTGGAATTCTATTTGGCTCATCGTTTTATCTCGAGCTGGAGCGTAGGTGGTTGGAATTTTGAGGTGAATAAACCGATACCTGGAATCTGAGAATTCCTTATAGGATAAATTAGAGGAAAATTGTCGATTTATTAAAAATAGTGAAATTAAAAGAATCACGAAAAAAGAATTCCTCCATTTTGAAGGAATTAAAAATTCTAAATAGAATGTTCAATAATGAAAATGTTCCCTTTCAATGCTTGATCGAAGGATAAGGCTTTCTCTCACATAAAAGATGTTTTTCAATTTTTTTGGAAAAAAGCAGT